>CM075821.1:17242162-17552598 GCA_037975025.1 Excoecaria agallocha | reverse complement strand
TGCATCTAGAGGAGCTTTATTCTTCTCAGGCTAGAACTGAGCAATATAAGATTGCTCGAGCTCTATTTAGTTGCAAAATGGTGGAAGGCACTTCAGCTGCTGCTCATGCATTGAAGATGTATGGGTATATTGAGCATTTGAGTAGACTTGGCTATGTTATGGATAATGATCTATACATAGATTTAATCTTGTACTCTTGGCTCCAAGTTATGCTCCTTTTGTGCTTAACTTCAACATGAACAAGATCCAAGTATCCATTCCTGAGTTAATAAACATGCTCAAGACAGCTGATGGATCATTTAAGAAATATCCAAAAAGTGTCATGGTTATCACTTCTGCTAAAGGCAAGAAGCAGAAGAAGAAGAAGATAACCAAGGCGTAACCAAAGAATGGTGGGATCTCCAAGAAGAAGGTTGCCAAGAAAGAGAATCCCAAAGGAACTTGCTTCCATTGTTGAAAAGATGGTCATTGGAAGTGTAACTGCAAGGCCTATCTAGATTCTCTTAAGGAGAAGAAGCAAGTTGTTGCATCTACTTCAGGTATTCATATGATTGAAATTAATACTTATTCTATTGCTTCTAAACAATCTTAGGTATTAGATACCGGATGTGGATCTCACTTATGTAATGATCTACAGGGGCTTAGAAGCTTTAGAAGACTTGAAAAGGCAGAGATATGTTTGCAGTCAGCTACTGGACAGAACATCTCTACAACAGTTGTGGGGACTTACTATTTGCCTCTTCCTAGTGGATTAGTACTGGAATTAAATAATTGTTATTATGTTCCAGCCTTATCCAAAAGTATTATTTCTTTCAGTCGTTTGATGAACGATTATGATATTTCTTTGAAGGACAAATGTTGTTACATTTTTAAGAACAATATGTTTTATGCAAAAGCTATCATTGAGAATGGTATATTTGTTCTTGATTTAATTAAAGAAGTACATAGTGTGAATACCAAGAGAATGAAATATGATAATCTGAATACCTCATACTTATGGCATTGTCGTTTAGGCCATATAAATGAAAAACGCATGACCAAGTTACACAAGTCAGGTGATTTGGGATCATTTAATTATGAATCATTTGATACATGTGAATCTTGTTTATTGGAAAAAATGACAAAAGCTCCCTTTATTGGTAAAGGAGAACGAGCTAAAATGGTTTTGGACTTAATACATTCAGATGTATGTGGTCCAATGACTACACATGCTAGAGGAGGTTACTCCTACTTCGTTACTTTCATGGATGATTATTCCAGGTTTGGATACATCTATCAAATGAAATATAAGTCTAAAGCATTTGAAAAGTTCAAAGAGTTCAGAAATGAAGTAGAGAAACAACTTGGCAAAAGTATTAAAACACTTAGATCAGATCGAGGTGGAGAATACTTAAGTCAAGAGTTTCAGGATTATCTTAGAGATAATGGGATTTTATCTTAATGGACGCCTCCATATACACCACAACACAATGGTGTATCTGAAAGGAGAAATCGAACACTATTAGATATGGTTCGATCAATGATGAGCCGAGCGGACTTGCCTAAGTCTTTTTGGGGATAAGCACTAGAAACTGCTGTTTATGTGTTAATCTGAGTTCCTAGTAAATCGGTTGATGTTACTCCATATGAGATGTGGAATAACAAGAAACCCACGCTTTCTCATATGAAAGTATGGGGTTGTCCTGCTTAAGTGAAGAGGACAATGTCAGACAAACTGGATGTTAAGTCTGATAAATGTTTATTTGTGGGATATCCAAAAGAAACGTTTGGATATTATTTCTATCATCCCTTAGAACAAAAGGTGTTTGTTTCAAGGCATGCTGTCTTATTGGAAAGAGAATTTCTCCTACGAGAGGACAGTGGGAGTAAAATTGAGCTTGGTGAAGTTCAAAAAAGACCCACAAATAAAAGATGATCAACCGATTGAACCTGAAACTGAATTTCATAATGATGAGATTACAGTTGAACCTGATTATACAAAAAATCCTAGAAGATCTACTAGGATGCGTTCTAACCCTGTGAGATATGGATTTCACGTTGATTCGGATAGAGGCATAACTGTAGTAGAGGACAATGAGCCTACAAGCTATCAAGAAGTTTTGAACAGTTCAGAAGGTAATTTATGGCTTAAGGCTATGCAGTCCGAAATGGACTCCATGTATGAGAATAAAGTATGGACTTTAACTCAACCACCTGAAGGGATAAAACCCATAGGGTGCAAATGGGTCTTCAAAAAGAAGACTGACATGGAAGGTAATATAGTTACCTATAAAGCTCGCTTAGTAGCAAAAGGTTATCGTCAAAAAGAAGGTATTGACTATGACGAAACTTTTTCTCCTGTAGCGATGCTTAAGTCTATAAGAATACTTTTAGCCATTGCAGCTCATTATGATTATGAGATTTGGCAAATGGATGTGAAGACAGCTTTCCTTAATGGAAATCTTTCTGAGGATGTGTATATGACACAACCAGAAGGATTCACATCAGGAAATGGTGAAAAGGTATGCAAGCTTCAAAGATCCATTTATGGATTGAAGCAAGCCTCTAGGAGCTGGAACATACGATTCAATGAGACAATCAAAGAGTTTGGTTTCTCACAGAATGAAGATGAACCTTGTGTGTATAAAAGGGTCAGTGGGAGTGCAATTGTGTTCCTAGTTCTATATGTAGATGACATATTGATCATGGGAAATGACATTTCTCTTCTCCAATCTGTTAAAATATGGTTATCCAAGCAATTCTCCATGAAAGACCTTGGAGAAGCATCCTATATTCTGGGAATAAGGATCTATAGAGATAGATCCAATAGGTTGCTAGGTCTTTCTCAGAGTACATATATAGATAAAGTATTGAAGAGGTTCAATATGGATCTCTCTAAGAAAGGGTTTATATCCATGGTGCATGGGAAACACCTTTCTAAGTCTATGTGTCCGCAGACACTAGAGGATAGAGAGAGCATGAATAGAATACCATATGCATCTGCAATTGGTTCTATCATGTATGCTATGTTATGTACACGTCCAGATGTAGCATTTGCTTTGAGTGTCACAAGCAGATTCCAATCCAATTTTGGAGAGGAACATTGGGCAGCCGTCAAGAATATTCTTAAGTACTTGAGAAGGACTAAGGATATATTCTTGGTATATGGAGAGGGCAGTTTGGAAGTAAATGGGTATACAGATGCCAGCTTCCAATCTGACAAAGATGATTGTAAATCACAATCTGGTTATGTGTTCATAATGGGAGGAGGAGCAGTTAGTTGGAAAAGTTCCAAACAAGAAACAACTGCTGATTCCACGACGAAAGCTGAGTACATTGCTGCTTCAGAAGCAGCCAAAGAAGCAGTCTGGATCAAAAAGTTCATAACCGAACTAGGAGTGGTGCCTAGCATTGTTGATTCGATTCCTTTATATTGTGACAACAATGGAGCCCTTGCACAAGCAAAGGAACCACGATCTCATCAGCGATCCAAACATGTTCTCAGACGCTACCATCTCATAAGGGAAATAGTAGCTAGAAATGATGTGAAAATAGAAAGGGTTCCCACAGATGACAATGTGGCGGATCCCCTCACTAAAGCACTTTTCCAGATAAAGCATGATCACCATATAAATAGCATGGGTCTGAGACATAAGAGTCATTAGCTCTAGTACAAGTGGGAGATTTTTAGAGAGTATGCCCTAGAGCCCATGTAATAGGGATGTTTTTTATATGTATGAAATTTATATTCTTAATAAAAGGCATCATTCATTTATTAATGCTGTGTTTGAATACATGAGTTTGTAAATCTTAAATTAATAAATGAAGTCCTAGATATTATAAACACATTGCAAAGGCAATCATAAAGGTGTTCATGATGTGAGATGTCTATCGCATGCAAATGTGTTAATATCTAAATATCCCTAGTCATAGAATTAACAAGATAGGACATTGTTAATTCGGACAGACTAGCACATGTTATGCTTCTTGAATGGTTCAAGCAATGGTTCTCATAATTGTGATTATAGATGATAATCAAAGCTAACATGTGGATGCTTGTTAGAGGAACAAGTTCATTGGAGACCTGCAAAGAGAATCCTCATATGGATATTAAATCTATGTCAGTGAGGAATCTCTTCATAGCGGTTGTGCAAGTATCCTTAGACTTGAGATCACCAAAGTTATCTTAAGTAGCAAGTGGTATACTTTGACTCCATAACTGATTACTTCCAATTGGGAGTGAACATAGTTAGGAGATTGGGTATATCATGACCTACTTGAAGATAGTTGAGTGATTGACAAAGGATTCACCATCCCAGATTTAACAAGGGAAGTTATCTCGCATGATTCTATAATTGCCTTGTTCAGAGAATCTCTGGCCAAAGTAATATGCCGAGATGGATAGAGATCCATGAAGGGCATTTTAGGAACAATGGTTAAATTAATAGAACATACATAATTAGATTTATATGAGTTGACAGAAATCCATACTCAGAATCTAATTCAGATAAGAGTGGTGAAAGGAGTAATTGCACGGTAACTATTTCTATGGAAGGATACAATCAAACCACATGACTTTCCTGACATTTGGGTAGTCATGATGCCTAGCTAGAGGCCAATCATGACTTGTATAATGATGTATCAAAATATCAATAGAGATTGATAAAATGATTTAAAGGAGTTTAAATCATGTGAGTTTTGAATAGAACTCACAATTACATATTATACTGCCAACATGGACAGGAACCCAATAGGTCACACACATATAGAGAAATGGGTAAAATGGTAAAATGACAAGGATAATAATATTTGATATTATTATAAAGGTAGAGAGGAGAATATGATAATAATTAATTAAAGAGTTTAATTAATTATGATCAAATAAAATTGTCCGCGGAACTTTTTAGAAATGTTCTGTAAATTGGACCTAAATGAAATAATGTATTTCATGATTAATTATTATTGTCTTATAAGACTACTATAAGTTTTATAGGACTGATATAATAATTAATAGGACTATTGGAGAAATTATTAAGGGCCAAAGGAATGAAGAAGTTGGAGGAAGCCCTCCAGAAGAGGGCTACACGCCAACTCCATACAGAAGGGCTTAGAGGGATTTTTCTTGGACCAAATTAATTTATATATGTTACATAAGTGTTATGGAACTCACATATTTAATTTGGTTTGATTTGGAATCCATTTGGGTATTTAAATCCAATTAGATGTACAAAGGGCCTAGTTTGTGGATTTTGTGCATGGTCTTTTATGAAAAGATTTAATTTGGATTTAATTAAGCCCAAATGATTATAATTAATTCCAGAGGCCCAATTAATAATTCTCCAGCAATTTTAAAGAGCCCAATCTCATTAAGGAGTTGGAATTTTAACCTAACTATAAAAGGCCAACTAATGAGAATTAGGGTTAAGTGATTAAAACAAAAGGAAAGTCTATTTCTCTTAATTCTCTCTCTCTTTTTGCGCCACTTCCATTGCTAGCCTCTTGGATTTTGGCCAGCCCTAGTTGAACACCAATTTGTTGGTTGAATTTACCCCTCTCTAGTGTGGATTACTCATTGAAGGTGTTCGATTTTGGACACTGTGGTTTGCGACAACCCGGTGCGAAGTAAAATCAACTGTTCAACAAAAATCAAAGGTTATTTTTCTTATTCTCATATAGTTATATTGTGTAATCATGGCAAGATCAGAACTAATGGTTAAAAAATTTTAAAATTCCGCTCATGTATGTGATGCATGTAACCGTTAAAATCCAACACTTCTCTCTCTCTCTCACAAAATTCTTTTGGCCAATTTTCACAAGAAGAAAGGATTGTTCCTCATTCTCTTGTGTTCTTGGGTATTAATAGTACCTAAAAGTCATACAAGATCAAGTCTTGTAGCTTCAAACCATAGCCATTACACAATACTTATTTTGAGAGCTAGCAATCTCGATTTTTAAGCTATTTTTGCAAGTGTGTGTGTGAGAATAGAGAGGAGTGGCGTAAAGGCTATTCCTTGGCATTGGCGGTGAAGTTCTAAGGCTAAGAAATCCTCCTTGGTTGCTGGTCATCATCAAAATCAAGTTTTAAAGGCATCTAAAGTTGTAAGTTTTAAAACCCTAAAATTGCATGTTTCTATGTCATGGAATTGTATGGCATGTATGATCAAATTTTATTGTTTTCCGCTGCATGATCTTTATGTGCATACCATGTCATATTCCATCAGTTTCCATCCCCACAGCCCCCCCATTGCAATGATCATAATTTCAGGGATTTTTCCTCAACCCATCATTTGTTTTGAGTCTCTTTTAGTCTTTTGCTGGGGACAACAAAATTTAAAGTGTGGGGTGAGGGTTTGAGGATGATGAACAATCAACTTAGTTTTTCTTTATTTAACTGTTAACTACGGATGTTGTTTTTTTTAGATGTTTTGTGTTGTTTTATTACTTTAGTTTGTTAATCAGATTTCTTTTATGTTTGTGATATTTTCGTAGCTTTTATCTTGTCTGTTTGATTTTAGTTGTAGTTTTTATCTTTAGAGTTTTAGTTTAATTTTAGTTAAGTAGCTTCTAGTATGATTTTTTTCAGTATTTTTTTTAAATCTTTCTCTTTTAGTAAGTTTATGCATTTTGCGTTCCTTTAGTTTTGATAAGTTCATTTACTGTTTTATTGTTTCCCTTTTTAAATTTGGTTAGCATAATTGTGTTTTTCGCATTGTTAATTACTTTTGTAGTTAGCCTGAGCTTGCCAGTTAATCTTGAAATGAGTTAATTTGAACTCGATTTTGAACTGCTTGTTTAGGAGGTCTGAGTAACCAAAGAGTAGTAGCATTATTCAGTGAAGTTCTTCTTTTGACTTGATCTTGGCAAAATTATATATCATCCAGTTTCTTACTTAATGAGCACAGTAGGCTAAGTTTTGTGAAATTAATAGAAAATCCAATGAGTGAGAGCAATTGAGTGAACGAATTCTGGAATAGCTAGAACATTCCTCATCACCCTTCAAAATGAACACTCAATTCAAGTAAGATTAGGCTATGACCCAGGCAACCTTTCTTTGGCAACCAATTTTCAAATGACTTTTGACTTACCCTTGGTAAATTATGCCATTATTAGCCCCTTTGAGCTTAATTGGTATGGTAAAAGCATACCACTTGATTTATTTCTTTTAAGTGCACTAATGCTTAACCATATAACCTAAATACCTTTGTCTTTCCCATTTTGGAATCGGTCACTCTAGGTTGGGTAATGAAAATTACATATTGGGTTTGATTAAATGTTTCCTTGTCAATCAAAAAATGAAGTTGAAAAATTTTAAGGGTTTTTTAGCTTAAATTTTTGAAAAATTTTGGGACATGGATGACAAGAACTAATGCTTTTAGTACTCTCAGTAATTGAATAAAGGTTTATTTTAAAAAAAAATCAAGAAATATAGGGATAGGCTGCAGAAATTCCATTTGATTCATATTACAAAAAATAAGTGTGGGGTACGTAGCATTTGAGGGAAGTGTTAATTAGTAGACCTAGGAGACTTTAGCTCTTACTCCCTGAAATTTTGAGAACTCATGTCCGGAAGTTCATCTTTCTGGTTGATAGTAAGAGGGCATAAATTTTGAAGAGTCATCTTTCTTAAGAAAGTTAGGTGGCATTTATTTTTGGGTAGTGTGACTAATTCTATCTTGTTGACTTTATTAATTCTTTGAAGCCAATACCTACATGCCATTACAACCTTAATGTAAGACCTGGTGATCCTGTTTTGTTCTAAGTTATTTAGTGGAGATGACCCTTATGGTTCAGGTGCAAAAGGAGAGGCTTATGGCTGTTTCGAGTTTCAAATGCGAAACTGTCATATATTTCTATTGCTTGATTGCTGAAGTTAACTGGTAATGTTTTGGTTTTGAAAGTGATAAATCTATTTTAGCCTAGCACACATATGAGAAATTATTTGATATAGATTAGTCCGAGTCTTTTTGATTGAATTCTTTATCTGAGTGTCTTCTACTGAGCGTTGTTCTCTTCTACTGAGCATTGTTCTGGCTTCTCTGAATTTGCTTGTTCTAATTTGGAGTTTGAATTTTTAAGATTATGGATTATTCATTTACTCGAGGGCAAGCAAAAGCTAAGTGTGGGGTAATTGATAACTTTGATTTTAATGTTTATTTTTAGGATAATTTTGTGTGTTTTAGTGTCTAATCTTGCATGTTTTCTATGTTTTTAGTGTTAAAATGCTATTGCTTTGTTTATTTTAGTTATTTTAATAAATTTAGAGTTTTTGGGTGATTAATGGTATTAATTTGAATTTTGTGGAGAAAAATAGGTTAGGGCATGGTCGATACAATTGGTCCCAGCCGTGTCCTATGTAGAAGCTCAAAACTCACCATTTCACCAAAGGTCGTGGCTGAGACCAATTGGTCCCACGACCAATGTAGCCTGCAAGATCAAAACATCCAAAAGGTTGCCTCGGCTGAGACAAATGTGTCCTAGACATGGCCAAAGCAAAGTACCACTCTGTCTTCTCATGTCTCGGTTGAGACAAAAGTGTTCCAACCGTGCCTTCCTATATACCTATATAAAAGCTACAGAGTTGTCTATTTTTAAAAGAGATCTTTTTAGGGTTTCGTGTAGAGGCTATTCCTAGAGAGAAAAATTGTAGTTTTACATCTTGAGAGCTTTTCATATATAGTTTCATAGTTTTACTTGTAAAAATCACTCTTTTAGATTAGAATTACTTCAAGAACACAAAAATAGTATTAATTTTAGTTTACTTACTTTAAGTTACAGCTTACAATCAAAGTGCAGTTTGGAGAAGGAGAGAAGGAGCTTCATCAACTTTAAATCTTCAACTTCAAATGGGTTTTATAGTTTTTTCTTTTACTTTACTTTTTTTTTACATTATAGATAGTGAGTAGTCTTTTAGTTGCTTAGGGATCTTTGAATCCCTTACCTATAATGTGAATATTGAACATATTTTCAGTTATATATATGAATGAATGGTTTATTTTACTGTTACTTATTCTTATTTCATTATTTTTCAACCTCTCAAGTGATTTTTTCCAGCTTTGATGAATGGTTTTTATCTTATATCTTGGTTAAATACTATGAACGATTTTGCTTAGTTTTTCTATCATAAATGCTGTCTATTTTAGATTGCTTTGGAATGGAACTCTAGATGTGCAGTGTTTGTGATTTTAGGACAAGAGTGTGGAGTGAAACAGATGGGTTTCGGGCTGTTTGGCTCCAGAATGGGAAAGCAAACTGAACTTAGGATGTTAGACCCGTGCTTAGGCTAGTTGTTGGGCTGGCTCCGGAATGGGATGCTTAGTAATTAGAATAATTGGCTCCAAAATGGGACGCTTGGGTTAAGAGGGTTATCCCATATTCAATCATGTATGCTTTTAGGTAAAATTAATTTACATTGGGTATGGGGTGGATGAATGAACCCGAGCAACGTTTTCCTTATATTGATTTTTACACTTGTTAATTTGTCATAATTTAGCTTTTACTTGAATTAATACTAGTTGAATTTAATTTCTTCCCATTGCACATTTTAGCATTTAAAGTTTTCATTTTAGATAGCCATAGCACAATCATCAAAACTTTTGGGAATTCTTTAGCATACAATTAATTGTCTTAACTTGCTTACATAATCCCTTGGGTACGATACTCGAGAGTTTTAAAAATACTCCTCTTTACTACTTGTTGATCTAGTATACTTGCTAAGGTCTCAACAAATATAAAATGCATGATGCATCCGGAATTCACGCAACATGAAAAGTACACATATGTTAAAGCGATAAATAAACAAAACAAATAATAAATATATATTAAAATAAATTAAATTAATAAATATACTGGACATGAATAATAATAATAATAATAATAATAATAATAATAATAATAATAATAATAATAGGTGGATTAGCTTATGGCACAAGCATAAGCAAAAGAAAAAGGGAAAAAGGCATATATTTCTCGGATGCTTCTAAAAAATTACAGCCAATAACCATCTCCCTTGAAGACACAGGAGATTTAAAATTTCTCCATGAAGATGCTCTGGTAGTAGAAGCAAACATCGTAAACTTCCAGGTCAAAAAAAATACTGATAAACAAAAAAAGTGCGGTAAATGTTCTCACCTTGGAAGCCTATCAGAAAATGAAGCTTCCCTTAGAAGAATTAAAAGCATGTACCGTACAGTTGGTAAGGCTTGAAAATGCCATAATCCCAATCAGGAGATCAATTAATTTGTTTGTAAAACTGGGAGATGATAAGATCACCTATATGTGCAAACAACATTGATGGTGATAGATATAAAATTCGCATATAATGCGATATTTGGAAAACCCCTACTATTCGAAACTAGAGCAGTTACCAACATCCATTACATGATAATGAAAGTCCCAATGGATAGAGGGGCAGCAATAATAAGAGGAAACTAAAAAGCCTCTAAGAAAACCTATGTCGCCCTAATAAAAGACTCTAAACAGGTTTACATAGTCAAACCTAAAGAAATAAGGGAAAAAAGAGATGAAAAACCAAAGATAAGCCCCAAAGGAGAGCTCATGGCCGAAGGGAAGGTAGTACAAATAGGATCGGGGATGCCAAAAAATGTTGAAAAAGAATTCATGCAAATCTCAACGATCAATCAGGCTTCTTTTGCTTGGAAACCAGACGGCATTTTAGGTATAGACCTTAAAGTCATCACACATAAGCTTAACGTGGACACAAACTTCCCACTGATTAAATAGAGGTTGAGAAAACATGCCCTGGAGCAATAAAATATCTTTTTTAAGGAGATTGATAAAATACTAAAAGCCAAAACAATTAGGGAAGTCAAATATCCCTAATAGCTAGCCAACGTTGTCCTCATTAAAAAGAAAACGGGAAAACTATGAATGTGCGTGGACTTCTCCGATCTGAATAAAGCCTACCCTAAGGATAGCTACCCTCTCCCCAACACAAATTAGCTCATTGATGCCATAGCTTGCCATGCTATTTACTCCTTATTAGATGCCCATGCAAGGTATCATCAAATCTTGATGTGGCTACTTGACTAGAAACATACCAATTTCATTACAAATGGCTGCACCTTTTTGCTATAAAGTTATACCATTCGGACTAAAAAATGTAGGAGCTAATTATCAATTATTGATGAATAAGATATTCAAAGAAAAATTGAAAAAAAAAGTATAGAAGTATACGTAGACGATATGGTCATGAAAAGTAAAAACCCCGAACACCATATGATAGACTTAAGAAAAATATTCACCATCCCCAACAAATTTCGAATGAAATTAAACCCAAAAAAAATGTACCTTTGGAGTACCTTTGGGAAAATTCCTAGGGTTCATGGTCTTATAAAGGGGGATCGAGACCAATCCTGAGAAAATAAATGCCATCATAGATATGTAGCCCCTTATAAGTGTAAAAGACATCCAAAAGCTAAACGAACATATAATAGCCCTTAAAAGATTCATCTCATCTTCAACTAAGTGGTGCAACCCATTCTCTAAAAAAATTAAGAAAAGTTGATGTATTTAGATGGGATGATGATTGCCAAAAATCCTTCAAAGAATTGAAAAAGTTCCTGGCGAATCCCTTACTGCTAAGTCGACCAATCTAGGGAGAGAAATCATACTTATACTTATCTACTTCAGGCGAAGTAGTGGCAGTCGCCCTAGTGTGAGAAGAAGGTAACCAACAATTGCCCATCTACTACTTTAGCCAAGTATTAAAAGGAACAAAATTGAAGAAAAGACCGATTGAGTAGTTAATTATTGCCTTGATAATGTGCACCAAGAAATTAAGTCACTACTTTAAGGTGTATACGATCGTAGTATAACCAAACCAACCACTACGAAAAATTTTATAGGTGCCCAACCTAGAGGGAAAAATGGTAAGATAGGTGATAAAGCTCTAAATGTTCGACATAAGGTATGAACCGAAGAAGGCAATCAAAGCACGAGCCCACACAGACTTTGTAAAAGAGTTCATCGCCAAAATAAAGTTTAAAAAAATCAGTAAAGTCAAGTGGGAAATAACAGTTGATGGGGCCTTCAACAACAAAAATGAAGGAGCCAAAATCATAATTAGTGGATCCTTCGTAATACTATCAAACATACAATTCGGTTGCACTTTGAAATGTTCGACAACATCGCAGAGTACAAGGCATTGCTACAAAGGCTGAGGCTCATTAAAGCCATCTCGTTGAAAGACCTAACTATGAGAAGTGATTCGTAGCTCGTGACCCATCAAGTGTTAGGAAACTTTGAACCAAAAAAGGAGAATATGAAAAAGTACCTAGCAAAGGCAAAGGAAGAGCTCCAGATGCTGAAAAGCATGGTGACACTATGGACCCTTGAGAAGGCACCCAATTAGCAGATCAGGTAGCAAAATTCACAACGTTTGATGAAGAGATAATGGAAAAAGAAGTCACCATAACTAGCATGATCAAGTCTTCCCTTAATGAGGTCGAGTTAATAAAAATAGAGCAAGAATCAAAAAATTGGATGACCCCAATCATTTGATATTTAGAAACGGGCGAATTAACAAAAGATGAAGCCCAAGCTAGAAAAATTGCAAGAAAATTCCTTATCTATTTGGCAATTGGAGGAGAACTATACAAGAAAGCATTCAGCCATCCCTGGCTAAAATACGTCTCTCAAAAAGAGGGAGTTATATGGTAAGGGAAATACACGAGGGAATTTATGGCGCCTATAAGGCAGGAAAAGCAATCGCCAGGAAAATTTTACAAATTGGTTACTTTTGGCTAAGCATCTTCAGTAATGCCTAAGAATAGGTCAAAACATGCCTGCAATGTCAAATACATAGAATTATAATTAGACAACCATCCTCCGTGTAATAGTCAATCGTCATATCATTGCTATTTGATCAATAGGGATTGGACATACTAGGACCATTTCCCCAAGGCAAAAGGCAGATGAAATTCCTGATCATAGCCATTAACCATTTCTCCAAATGGAATAAGGCCGAATCGTTAGCCACCATTACAGCTGAAAAGGTAAAGAACTTCACATAGAAAGAGATAATCTGTAGGTATGGTTTACAAAAGTATTTATCACCAACAACGGAAAGTAATCTGATAGCGTAACATTCAGATCATTCTATTCTAGCCTAAAAATCAACCTCAGGTTCACTTTAGTAAACCACCCTTAGAGTAATGGAATGATTGAGGTTTCTAATAGAATGATTTTAAAAGGGCTAAAAAAGAGATTGGGAAAAGCTAAGGGAAATTGGACAAAAGAGCTATAGAGCATCTTATGGTCCTACCTGACTTCCCCAAAAGTTGGAACAAGGCAAACCCCTTTCTCCCTCATTTACAGGTCGAAAGCGGTCATACTAATTGAAATGAGTATCCATCCTTACAAAACAAATTTTTATTTTGATTGGAGAAATGAGCAAGAAGGGAGGCAAGACCTGGACTTAGCAGAAGAGAAATGAGAGAATGCATACATGAAAATAGCAGCTTACAAGCAAAGAATAGCCAACACTTTAACAACAAGGTCAAACCTAGAACTTTCAACATAAGGGATTTAGTCTTGAAAAAAGCTGACATTAGATCTAGTAATGCAGGGTCGAAAAGCTCATGCCCAATTGGGAAGGCCTTTATAAAATCTCTAAAATCTTAAGCAATAACACATACGGAGTCAAAGATATGGAGGGAATGGACATCCATTTGAAAAAGCACATCATCTAAATTTAAGGCATGAGCATTTATTTGATCAGAATTGTCAAAAATCTAATAGCAAACAAATATTATCTAAGCATTATACAAATTTCTACAATTATATATTCCAAAAAAAAAGGAACAAAAAGGGGGAAGAGAGAGAAAGAAGGGAGGAAAAAAAGAAAACATAAGGCAAATTATGCATGAGTATCCTTTTTTACTTCCTCCCTCTTTACCCCTCAAGAGCCTTCCATAGAAATAGCTTTAACTCTGCTTCTCTATGATCAGGCATGTAGTTTTTATCCCCACCAATGACACCACCCTCGACGCCCCCATCCTCATCCTCTAGATTTTCATCCCTAACGACAATGTCACTTTTAATGTTGGCATCCTTGGACAAGTCCAAGAAGTCATGTCTTTGAAGAAGCTAAAATCCAAACTCGGGTGACATTTTTTGCGAACAAACAACACCTGCAAAAGTAAAGTACCTAGACCTTCCATCATCAACCTCATGAACTAATTTTTCTACATGAAGCATTGCTTCTTACAGGATTTTAGGGTAGTAACATTAGCACTCTCTAGAGAAGCAACCTTAACAGTAAGATCTTTGATTTGAGACAATAGACCAGCCACCTATGCAGAATGCTCCGATCGAAGAAACTGAAGATTGGCTTCATGCTTCCCCTTCAGAGCGTTAACCTCCATCAATAACTCTTTTTTTTATTGGAGCACTTGCTGAAGCCTATCCTTCAGTCCTAAATTTTTTCCATAAAGGCGAAGAACCCTTTAACTAGCTTGGCATATAAAAAAGAGAAAAATGAAAAGAAGAACGAGAACATAAAATGGAGGAAAAAAGAAAAACTAAAGGTATAGACTTACAGTAACAAAAAAGCAAAAAAAGTCATTGAACTCTTCCAATGGTGATTGAATAGGGCCCATCTCTCTCAGGTCCTTGTTAGGCATAAAGAAGTACCTCTTAAAATCAAGGACCTTACTGTCTTTGAAAGAAAAATTAGAACCAAACTTTTAGGACACAAAGCCCTTCACAGTCAAAGAATCAATCAAGGGGCTCACACTACTAGAAGGAGGAATATCAATAGAAGTTTTTATAGTTGTAGTCGCTATGCAATTAGTAGTGCCTAAAGAAGTGACCTTGGTCAATGCATTGGTGCCCCAAATTAAAAGATGCATCCAAGGTCCTTCAGAAGAAATAAACATGGTCGAAGCAGACACTGGCTTGACAAATAAGGTCTGATTAGACCCAGTCATTTGAATATCAGATCTCCCCCCTTAAATTTTGAACTTTAGAGGGATGGATGACCCTCTTTTTCTTTTGAGCATCTCGAACCTGCCTCTGTTTTGCCATTACCTACTTAGTTTCTACGGCCATTGTGGGTGATATACTTTTATAAAAAGCTTAAATATCGTAAGTATATGGCGTACCGGTTATAGTAATTTAGATATCGATCCCATGAGGAAATGTTGATTGAAATTATCCACTATTACTACTCAATTTTAATCTTGTTTACGACGCTCATAAATGAGAATTAACTATAAACTACTCTATTACATAAATTAATTAAATCTTAGTTAAATATAATCAAATAAGACAATAAATATAATGAAATTCAATGATCATGCACTTGATACCATTATTTTAATTAATACTTTTTAATCCTATTAGTAAGCCAAGTTGGAATATATTTCTAATCCACTCTCTCAACATGAATTAGAGTGCCTAAGACATGCAATTAAAGTGCTAATTCTCAACTCTCATTAATGAACTAGTTGATTTTAATTAAACATTTTAAGATTAATCACCAACCTATAGCAATTATCTCCACATGTGATCTCTCAAACTATGCTTTGATAATTAATTTCCTATTAACTTTCAATAAGACGTTGCTCTTGCTAACTCTCTTATTTATAACCATTATGTTGATTTTCAGAAAAGGAATTGCCATCCAAGGTCGTTTTCCTTAACCTATAATGATACTAATAAAATTTAAATAGCAAATTCTACATTCAAAGATCAATTATATAAATGGAAAATAGTAAATTATTTATATAAAATCAAATGCCAAAACAACATCCATTTTAAAGATTACAAGGAAGAAATAAAAAGTAAGAAATAGAAGAAGGGGATCTCTCAACCCTTTTCCCTTCACAAAAAGTATCTTCTCCCTTACTTGCCTTCTTCTTCAAATCATTAAAGTTAAACTAAGTACTAAAGAAAAAACTATTGTTCTTAGAATCACACAATCAAAATCCAAAAAAATTCCTCCTCTCCAATTCTGTTCAACTTGATATATATATGTATCTTTAAAGAGATGTCCCTTTAAAAATTACTCTTCACCAAAGTTGCAATTGTTGATGAAAAAATGCCCCTCTTCAAAATTCAACTTCCTCATCCGCCCTCCGTCGTGCTCGTGACAATACACGCCCAGGCTTTGGCTTGCTTCGCTAGCTGTCGCAACCTCCCTTGTATTGTCGTGCTCACGACAATGCCCTTGTAGCCTCGCTCCTTCTCCTTCTTCTCCAAATGATCTCCTTTAAGCCCCAAATCATTTCCTTTCTTCTAAAAAACAAGCAAAACATCCACAAACACCCAAAACACATAAAAGCAACAAAGTACAAATAAAACAACAAAATAATAAACAATATTCTCAATAAAACTATACATAAAGACATAATATTTATGAGCTTTTCAAGCTCATATCAATTTCCCACACTTGAACTTTTGCTTGTCCTCAAGCAAAAACTCAAAATGCAAGAAAATAACATCAAACAACACATACCAAACATTCACACAATAATGGAGCTTGCATTCATAATTGATGACCATTTGGAAAAATTTATGTTACAACTTCATCTTTATGTATCTTAGTCTCAAGTTACAAATTCTCAAGCAATATCTTTGCCTATTCAACTCAACACCCATGCACATTTGGAGAAGTAGGAAATTTCAAAACACAAGAATATAAGCACTCACAAAATTAAATATCTTAACACAAGTATAGACTATTTCATACAAAACATTGCCTAAAGTAACTATCACACAACACTTAATTATTTATTCACTCAAATGCTTAAAGGTTAGTGTTTCACTCTTTCCTTTAATATGACATTACGTACCATAAGCTTGTAATTGAATAAATATCTCCACTACTAATATAGGCAAATGCATGAAATCAAAGGGTCTTAATCAAGGTTGTAACTTAGCTTAGGTAAGGGTAGGATCAATTTGGTTAGGTAGCTCATAATGTATAGAGAAAAATAGTGATCACCATATCAAAAGAGACTCAAAACAACTTAGCATAATCTCAAGAAATTTAAACTTACTAATCTAACTCCCTTGCTATTATCCATTCATTTTGCTAGTTTTCCTTTCTTTTTCTCACTCTTTAACTTTTTTTCTACTAGCTTTTGTTTTAACATTGGACTTGTGCCAATAAAGGAAGCTAACTATTTATCATGCTAATACTCAATAACTAAAAAAATTATCTCTAAAGACACAGCAATCCTAATCCTCTACACATAGAGGGTGCCAAAAGAAAAGTTCATTGTTCAAAAATTGGATTAAGGCTAATTATGTGTTGGAACACCAAAAATTGGTTCAAGCTCAAAATTGGCTACCTAAAGTCAAAAGGATGGTCTATTTAAGCAAGTTAAATTGGTTATAATCTAGTGCCCTTACAATTTCTCATGCATAACTTATACTACATGTAATCTTGAAATTTACCAAAAATAATTTCTAGAGTAAATGACATATCAAGGCTCTCATACAAAGAAATATATCAATGTAAAGGCTCAAAAGCTCACTTAGCTATAGGATGGATTACTCTAAGCAATGATTTGCCAAAATAATGATATTTCATGTGAAAAGATAAATAACTTAAGAAGTACCTAAACTGAAGTGCTTTGCTAAATCATAACCCTCACTAAGCACATAGAAATGCCAAAATAAACATTGATATTCCTCAAGATTTTTGCTAACTAGACCAAAAATTTTGTGCCAATGAAGTTGTCTCATGTTATATTACCAAGAATTCATCAACTACAAAACTCTCTAAGATTATGCAAACCAAAAACAACAACCTAAGAATTCGACATGCTTATAAAAAAACAAATAAAAACACAATCCCTTTCCCACACTTGAAGGACACAATGTCCCCATTGTGTGAGAACAAGCACAAAAACAAAACACACAACACAAAACAATCACAAAATCATAACAAAAATGAAAAATAAGAGAGAAAGGAACATTACTCAGTTGGTCAATTTGGGGACCCCGGCGGAGAAGGAGTGAATTGAACATTTTTATGGCAGAAGAAGGAAAGCAGCTTGCGACCGAGGCTCTTCTAACTTTTATACATTTGTTGCATAATTTCCTCAAGAGAATCCATCCATGCTGCCATACTTTGATTTGCAGCTTTAATGCCATCTAAACGGGATATAACCTATTGTATTCCCACAGTATCACCTCGTCTAGCACCAGCATATTGTCCAGGACTATCATTGTGTCCAGCACCCAAATGACTAGCTTGTCTAGCTTTATTTTCATCATCATCGCCATCCAAATCATCAGATGCTGTAGCAGCTGAAGATTCGGGGGCTTTACCTTTGCCCTTAGCACGACGAGCACCAGCATCCTGTACAAAATGTGATAGAAACTGCGGAGGCCAAGTACCTCTATCTAATACATGTGAATTACACAAATAACGGATATCCATTAAAGCAACATGCTCATTTTCATCAACAACAAAATTATCAAAATCACCTAAACACCCTAGAATAATTCGGGTTACCATGTGACACATTCCCACCATTTTTGTTTTAGCAATTGACGCATGATATAAACCATCAAAGATGAAATCTATAGAACAGGGTGTTTTATGCATTAGCAACAAATCAAGCACAAATAAATCCTTGGTTTCAACCTTAGTGCTTTCAACGCATCCAAATAATGCATGACAAAGATACTTATGAAATAAGAATATAGCATTATCCCTAATAAGTCTATTGGATGCATTTTTGTTGTTGAATTCATTTAAGCCAGTTATTATAGTCCAAATGGGTCCGTGATCAAATAAATTAGCATTAAAATGTTTTCCATTGGTTCATCAAATGGTTTAGTTATTTTAGATTAATACCTGAAGCAGCTCCATTTGAGATAAAAGATGCTTATGTCAATTTTACTACTTACTGCAATCCAGGCACACCCTATAATCTTCTAAAATATTGTGCAATATTCAAAGTTCCTTGGATCGTCTCTTGGACATACCATGTTTCCAAAAAAATTAATCAATTACCTATTATGTATAGAGAATTCAGAGTAAAATGATGAGAGAGTTTTGATGTCAATAAAGCAAATAGGCAAGCAGTTATTAATTATTTTAAGCCAAAGACTTCAGCAGCCTCGTCTTTAAATCCATCAACAAGTTTCATTGCGGATAAAAATCGAATTGTCAATTTATTATCATCAGCAACATCCGTAGAAGAATTCAATTCAATTATCAATCGAATTTCAATTGAAAGGGCATCTTCATCAGAAAGCAGTACTCACCCTCCTAATCAAGCATTCGAAGATTCTCAAGATCCTTATGCAAATATTAAAATATAGAATGCAAATGTAAATGTACATTTAATGTAAGTATATATGCAAATGTAAAAAAAAAGGAAAAAGACAAAAAGTCAAAATTTCAAAGGAAGAACAGTAAAAGTCTTTAAAACTTTTCTACAAAGTTTACAAAGTCTTTCTTCTAACAAAACCTTTTAAAATCCTTCAAACCTAGATAAGCCTTTTATCTTTACTACCTTACCTTTTTAATTAAAACTTTATCCTTACACGACAAAAAATACTTGTTACTAAAGTAAGTATTTATTATCCTTTTATCCTTTTTAAACCAAAGATAAAACCATTACACTATGATTTTCAAAAGGAACAATATTTCTCTGACATAACTGATCTTTTAAACAGGACATGCAATTATTACTTGTTATCTTTAGCAAATTTGAAGTAAGATCTGACCTTATCATATATAAAAATACTTTGTATATAAGAAGACAATTTCATTAATTGAAGGTAGGAGTTTAGAATTGATCATCCGGGAGCACAACAAAAAATTTTCAACTTCAAGATTAAAGAGAGGGATAAAAAAATCCCTTGTAATTTATACTTCCCTTTGTAATAAAATCTTAGATTTACAACTTATATTTTCAAAAGCTTGTACATGTACTCTGGTAACCTCATTTGATACTCCTACGTGTAAATTATCATCAGATTATAATCCATCAAGTATTTCTTTCTAATTATATCTTAGTGTATTAATAAATTTTTAAATAGTTTATGTGCTATATATTTTGATAATGATAAAGATATATTTTTATGAAAAAAGGAACTAATTAGTTTAAAAGAACATTTAATTACTAAACATGAAAATTTTCATTTAGATTTTCAATTAGATGAATTTTGTAATTGCCAAGATTTTCATAAGAAAATAAATTTAGTTGATATTTTAATTGATCTTGTTCTATATATTCCAGCAGATCATTTTCCCGATCTATAAAATATTTCAATTAATGGATAGAGAACAAAAAAGACAAAGGCTTATAGAAGGATATGAAAAAATTTAGAATATTAAACAGAAAATTTGTGAATTTAATGATTAGATATCTAGATTAAAGTTTATCTTATAGTTTATCATCATATGTTACATGAAAATAATATATGTGATTGTAGAGATTTTGAAATTAACATAAAATTAGTAAATTTAATGTTAGATGTGTTTAAAGTAATAGTAAAACCTTAAAAATGGAGAACATTAAAAGAATATATAGGCAAATTAATCATCTAAAAGATAATTTGTATCTAAAAATAAAAATAATGAAATCTAGAAAAGAAAGTATAATACATGAAATAATAGTCATAGAAGAATTAATGCCATACCCTATTCCAGGATGGTATGAATTAATAAAAAGTTATGATAATATGATAACGCGTAATAAATATTTAATAGAAAGATTATATAGAATACTTAGTAGGATACCTTTAGGTTAAAATTATGGAAAATATTAAAAGAAAAATTAAAGATATAGATAGGTTAATATATCAATTAAAAGATGAGTTAAAAATACTTAGACCTAAATTAGCTAATTTATTAAAAGAAATTTTTGCAATAAAAAATTTAAATTTGCCTTCTTTTTCATATTATTATAGACTAATAGATAATATTAGATATATGATGAATAGAAATAAATATCTAATTAGAAAATAATAAAAATTCTATACCCATATGTTAAAATCATAACTAAATATACTAATAAACTATAATTCTATCATAAATTAATCCCAGAAAACCCGTAACAGCGATCCTCCATTTTTGTTCCAGAGTTCGGTATGGGTAGTATCCGTTTTTTAGTAGTATGAGTTAGCCTTGGTTAAATTTTAAACCTAAATTTCTTTAGGAATTTACTTTAAGTGAAGCTATTATAGCATTAATTAAAATATATACATTATTAAAAATTATCTCAGCGAAATTGAATTAGATTAGATCTTTATTAAATAAATATTTTGTTTAAGACATTCATATGAGTATATTTATTTAAGATAAATTTAGAAAGAATTTGAGATTGTGCTTAGAGCAATGAAATGTTGGTCAGCCCTGAAGGCCTAGCTTTGGTCAGCCCTAGGTGCCCAAGATGGTGTGTTGGTGATCCCGTAATTCGTACAGGCTTCATTCTTAACTTCTTTTTAAATTTAGCTTAATTAAGCATACTTAGATAGATAGATTAAACAGAATATTTTCTATTAAAGACTCTAGATCTGGCTTAACTAGTGAAGATAATATTAGAGAGAAAAATGAAATAAATTTTGTAGAAGTAAATATAGAAAAGGTAGAGAATGATTTATTCGATTGGACTATACCTAAACAAGATATTCGAACAATATATTCAATAGGTACTTTTGAAATTTTTCATGATTATTCTATAAAACAAACTGAAAAAACAATAGCTATTAATCAAAAACACGAAACTATTCAATTGTTATTAGAAAAAGCAATAAATGAATATAAGAAGAAAAAATATAGATTTTTACATATAGGATCAGTACAGATAGAAATAAAGCCTTTATTTAGATTAGGATTAGATACTTCAGTTTTAATGTGTTTAAAAGATGCTAGACATACTAATTTCTCTAATTCTTTATTAGCAATGGCATAAACTAATTTAGCTAATAGACCAGTATATTTTAATTGTTTCTCGGGATTTATTATTAGTTTATATGATTCAAATATATTAGATACTTTAACTTTAACTGTTAAAACAAAGAACTTAAATTTTAAAGAAATGTGAAAGCAATCCAGTATTATATAGAGTATATTATAAAGTAATGTCTACAACCATAAATCCTAAAACTAGAAAATCTTTCAAAAGAAATGAAACTTTATTATTTGAAGCTAATAAAGCACATTCTAATATTCAAATACCGAAAAGACTTAAATGGGATTAAATAACTAGATCAGGAAATTAGGAGTTAAAAGAAATATGTGAACCAAGACCAATTAATATAAATAATCAATTTTCAAGAATATTAGAACATAGTGATGGATCAGTTCAAATAGATTTTTCTTTAGATAATAATCAACCAAGTAATGTTTCTATTTATTCAAAGAATAGACCTTCAATACCTAGATCATTATCTGCAAAAGAATTTAGAATAAAAGGAGTAGATTTTAATACAAATATTCCAAGACCATTATATGCAGAAGAAAGAGAAAGTGAATATTTTGTTAGTCCAACTAGATCTCAAATGGAAGCTTTTTCTCAAATTAATCAATAAAAATAAAGATTACTAGTTTGCAAATAAATAAAAAATTTTTAAGAAATGATTTAAAAGCAAAATATAATAAACAAAAAGCATAATGGTATTTTAATAACTTTTCTAAAGAATAATTAAATAATTTTAGAAGTATTTGGTACAAAGAAATGGAAGATAAGCAAGTAAATATTCCTTTGTTTTTATGGTTTTAAAATTATTGTTATTATAATAATATTGATTATCCATTTTAAAAAGAAATAAATGTTTCTTCAAATATAGATAAACAATGGAACACTTTAAAAGGTAAATTAGTAATATCAATACATCCTCTGTTGGAGTGCATTCAAGTAAAAAGTAAAAAAAAAAATTATTTTGCTGAACCCTTTAAAGAAATAAAAGCAGAAAATAAAGATATAGGAAAAGATTTACAACATTTAATATTGAAAAATAATTTTTCAAATCAAATATTAGATACTATAGAAAATCAGCTAAATAAAATAGAAAAAATAGTACAAATGCCTAAGTCACAAATAGAAATAGGTTAAACATCAAAATCATTAGCAGAAAAACCACCCATTAAATTAGAAATATCTTTGTTTAAACCTTTTGAATTTTCCCCAGAAATAACTATAAATTTAAAAGATGAAGATCCTGTATGAAGAAAAATAGAAGAAAGATTAACAAAGCTAAGCATTAAAGATAAATAGATTATGACTATAGACGAAAAGGTTACATTAGAAATAAAAACTACATCAGAAATAGAAAATGTAGAAGAATAGTTTAAATCAAATAATGAAGAAGAACATTTAATTAAAAAATTATATTTTAATACCTATACACCTAGACCAAAAACTCGAAATTACTATCGAAAACCTACACCTCCAGATACTTAATATGAAGAAAAAAGTTTTCAAGCAGGATATGACAGCACTTCTTTATATGAATGGAACATAGATGGCTTTATAGAATATCAAATATTGAATTTATTACAAGAAATGACCCTGACAACTAGTGCTTATAAATTAAAAAAAACAATGAAGCAGTTGTAGCTCAAATGTTATTATTAGGATTTACTGGATAATTAAAAGGTTGGTGGGATCATTATGCATCAGATGTAGATAAAGCTCATATATTATCAGCTAGAAAAAAGGTATGTTAAGGTAGAAAATAATATGCAAGTAGCGACTAAATAGGATGGTATAATAAATACTTTAATATTTGCTATTACTAAAAATTTCGTAGGAGATCCTCAGTTATATTAGGAAAGAAGTTTAGAAATTCTTCAAAATTTAACATGTCCTCAATTTCAAGACTTTAGATGGTATAAAGATTCATTTTTAACTAAAGTAATTACTACATCAAACTGTAATAATACTTATACGAAAGAAAGATTTTTAGTAGAATCACCAAAATTATTTGCAGAAAGAGTAAGAAATAGAATAAAAGGAGATAATAATGGTATTATACCTTATAATGATTTAAGATATGGATAATTAATAAATATTGTTAACATAGAAAGATTATCAATTTGTACAGATTTAAAACTAAAAACAAAATTAAAAAGAGATAGCACTGTAGGAAGAAAAGAATTAGGATCATTTTGTGAACAATATGGTTATCAACAGATTAGAGCTCCATCAGCAACCAAAAGAAAACTAAAACCTAAAAGAAAATATATATAAAGATGAAGAAGTTATAAACCAAAACAAAATTATCAAGAAAACCTATTAAGAGAAAACCAAAATATAAAAAATTTAGACCTAAGACAAATAGAAAAGACATTGTAATTTGTTATAAATGTGGAAAACAAGGATATTATTCAAGAAACTGTAAAATAAGAAGACAAATCAATAATTTAGATATCCCAAAGGAGTTAAAAAATGAAATAGCTAAAGTAATAATAAATGAAACCTCTAGTAGTGATGAAAAAATTACTGATTATTCATAAAATGATTTAAATGCAATAGATAAAAAATCTGAGACTAATAGTTCGGAAAGTAATTCTGAAATAGAACCTTGTAGTTATATAGGACCATGTCAATGTACCAATATAAATATGTTAAGTAATGAAAAGGAATTCCTATTAAACATAATAGATAAAATAGATGTTCTGGAAATAAAAAAAAAGAATTATTTACTTAGGTTAAGAGAAATAATAAGTTCAAAAGAAAAAAAATAGATTTTACATCTTATAATCTAGCAGAAGTATATAAAATATTTGAAACCAAGAAAGAATCAACTATACAAGATCTTCAAGAGGAAATTAAAATATTAAAACAAAAAATAAACATTTTAAAAGGAAAAGTTTAAAATTTAGAAGAAGAAAATTTGAAAGTTAACCTTAGTAATTTAGTACAAGAAGATAGAAAATTGAAAGGTATAATTATTAAAGAAACACAAGATGAATATATTAATAGTATATTCCAAATAAATTATCAAAAGCAGTATGTAAAGTTAGACATAGTTATTAATGATGATTTTCATTTAACTACTTTAGCCCTAATAGATAATGGTGTAGATCAAAATTGTATTCAAGAAGGTTTAATCCCAACTAAATATTATGAAAAACCTTCTAAAAGATTAGGTACTACTAGTGGATCTAAGTTGATAATTAATTATAAATTATCAAGAGTAAAAATTTGTAATAAAGGATATTGTTTTAAAACTCAAATAGTTTTAGTCAAAAATCTAAATTGTGGAGTTATATTAGGAAGATTTTTTATCACTATTTTATATCCTTTTCAAGTATACGATAATGGAATCAAGACAAAAATTCTAGATAAAGAAATTATATTTGAATTCACATTTCCTATGATATCTAGAGAAATAAGTCACGTAAGAAAAAATATTCAAGAAATTAATTTGTTAAAAAATAAACAAAAATAGATTATATTTCTTATCAAAGAAATAGAAGGAAAACGAATAAAAGAACAATTAGCAAGTTCAAAAATAAAGAAAAAGATCAAAAAATTTGAAAACACATTTTCAAAACAAATTTGTGCACTCGTTCCTAATGCTTTTTAAAATAAGAAATAACATATAGTAAAATTACCTTATATAAAAGACTCTGATGAAAAGAAAATTCCAACAAAATCACATGCTATCAAAATGACGCCAAACTTAGAAAAATTTTGTAGAAAAAAAAAAGATTTAAAAGATAAAGGATTAATAAGAGACTCAAAATCTCCCTGGTCATGTTCAGTTTTTATGTTATCAATGCAGTAGAAATAGAAAGTGGAATACTTAGGTTAGTGATAAATTATAAACCTTTAAATGCAGTTTTACAATGGATAAGATACCCTATACAATATAAAAGAGATTTATTAAAAAAGTTATATGATGCAAATATTTTTTTCTAAATTCGATATGAAATCAGAATTTTGGCTAATACAAGTAGATGAAGAAGATAGATATAAAATGGGATTTAATGTTCCTTTTGGACATTATGAATAAAAAGTGCTCTTTCAGAATTTCAAAATATTATGAATGATATATTAAGACCAATACATGAATTTTTAATAGTATACATAGATGATGTACTTATTTTTTCTAATTCTATAAGTCAACACATAAAACATTTGAAAAGATTGTTCAATTTAATTTATCAAAATGGATTAGTTATTTCTACACCAAAGATGTAACTTTTCCAAACCAAAGTTAGATTCCTAGGATGTGATATAGATCAAGTAACTATAAAATTGATAACAAGAAGTTTAAAATTTACTAATAAATTTTCAGATAAGAAAAAAGATAAAAATCAAATACAAAGATTTTTAGGATGTTTAAATTATGTTCATGATTTTTTCAAAGATTTATGAAAATTATATAAACCTTTGTATAATTGTTAGAGAGTATGCCCTAAAGCCCATGTAATAGGGATGTATTTCATATGTATGAATTCATATTCTTAATAAAAGGGATCATTCATTTATTAATGCTATGTTTAAATGCATGAGTTTGTAAATCTTAAATTAATAAATGAAGTCCTTGATATTATAAACATGGTGCAAAGGCAATCATGAAAGTGTTCATGATATAAGATGTCTATTGCATGCAAATATGTGAATATCTAAATATCCCTAGTCATATAATTAACAAGATAGGACATTATTAATTTGGACAGACTAGCACATGTTATTCTTCTTGAATGGTTCATGCAGTGGTTCTCAAAATTGTGATTATGGAAGATAATCAAAACTAACATATGGATGCTTGTTAGAAGAACAAGTTCATTAGAGACCTAAAAAGAGAATCCTCAAATGGATATTAAATCTATGTCAGTGAGGAATCTCTTTATAGTGGTTGTGCAAGTATCCTTAGACTTGAGATCACCAAAGTTATCTTAAGTAGCAAGTGGTATACTTTGACTCTATAACTGATTACATCCAACTAGGGGTGAACATAGTTAGGAGGTTGGGTATAGCATGACCTATTTGAAGATAGTTAAGTGATTAACAAAGGAATCACCATCCCAGATTTATTAAGGGAAGTTATCTCGGATGATTTTATAATTGCCTTGTTCAATGAATCTCTAACCAGAGTAATATGCCAAGATGGATAGTGATCCATGTAGGGCATTTTGGGAATGATGGTTAAATTAATATAACATATATAATTAGATTTATATGAGTTGACATAAATTTATACTCAGAATCTAATTGAGATAAGAATGGTGAAAAGAGTAATAGCATGGTAACTATTTTTATGGAAGGGTATAGTCAAACAACTTGACTTTCCTAACATTTGGATAGTCATGATGCCTAACTAAAGGCCAATTATGACTTGTATAATAGTGTATCATAAATATCAATAGGGATTGATAAAATGATTTAAAAAAGTTTAAATCATATGAGTTTTGAATAGAACTCACAATTACATATTATACTGTCAATAAGGATAGGAACCTAATAGGTCACACATATATAGAGAAAAGGATAAAATGGTAAAATGACAAGTATAATAATATTTGATATTATTATGGGAATAGAGAAGTGAATAAGAGAATAATTAATGAAAGAGTTTAATTAATTATGACCAAGTAAATTTGTTCACAGAACTTTTTAGAAATGTTCTGTAAAATGGACCTAATTAAAATATTTTATTTCATAATTAATTATTATTGGACTATAAGTATTACAGGGCTGATACAATAATTAATAGATCCATTGGAGAAAATAATGGAGGCCTAGAAAATTGAGTTTGGCATAGAAACCCTCCAGAGGAAGGGTTTCATGCCAACTTCAGATAGAAGGCCTTGGAGGCCTAATTATTGGACCAAAATAAATTAAATATATTTCATAAGTGTTATGGAGCTTACATATTTAATTTAGATGGATTTGGAATTTATTTAGGCGATTAAATCCAAGTGTATGCATAAAGGGCCTAGTTTGTGGGTTTTATGCATAGTCTTTTATGAAAGGGTTTAAATTGGATTTAATTGAGCCCAAATAAATTATTAATAATTCCATAAGCCCATTTAATATTTCTCCAGCAATTTTAAAGAGCCAAATCCCATTATGAAGTTGGATTTTTAACCTAACTATAAAAATCCAAGTGATAGGGATTTTAGGGTTAAGTGAACAATTAAAAGAAAAGAAATTCTCTCACTCTCTCAACCCTAGCCGCCACCCCCCTTTCTAGAATTAAGGGATTTCGATCATCCCTTGTGTTCCTCCATTGTTGGTTCATTCAATTCTTCTCTATTGTGGATTACTAATTGGAGGTGTTCAATTTTGGACAATGTGATTTGCGACAACCCAGTGAGAAGGAAAATCAACTGTTCAACAAAAATCAAAGGTGATTTTTCTTATTCTCATTAATATTTATATTATATATTCATGGCAAGATCAAATTTATTGGTTAAAAAATTTTTAAATTGTGCTTATGTATGAGATGCATGTAACCGATAATTCCTAACATGGTATCAAAGCCTCGGTTTTACCATGAATCTACAATTCTATATTTTTACGAAATAGTTTTTATTTTTGAGTTATTTATTTCATGAATTTTAAAATATCATATTTTATTGTTCATGAATGAGAAATATTGATTTCTAGATATATGTGATCAAATATATAAAACGAAAAATAAAAACGATTCTTTTGAGAAAAAGAATCATTGTGAATGGCGTGTAGGGTTTTCTTTTTCAATGCAAGTTTTAGGGGTTGTTCTAAATTAAATTTTTATTAATCTACTATAAGATAATTTTGATGATAATTTATGTATTTAATATATGATATTAAGCCATAGGATCAAACAAAATTAAAATCGAACAAGTTTTACATGAAAACTAGTTTAGTCGAAAAGTTCGATAAATTGGTGTTCTTGATGTGTTCTTGGTGTGTTCTTGTTTAGAACGATTTTTAATCTTCTAAATCTGATATATCTGATATATAAATGTGTTTTTAATTAATTTGATTAATTAAAATGGGCCTTGAATTAATTGGATTAATTTTAATTCATTAAAACCACTTAATGGGCTTAATTATGTTTACGGACTTGGTTTAAATTAGTGAATGACTTGGTGGGCCCAAGGAGCTGATTTAAATTAAATATTATAAACTACAATTAAGTTTATTAACGGGTTTTAAGGGCTGTAGTGGGCTTGGCTCATTTCAAAAGTTCCAAATGGTCTAATAGACACAAAACTAGTTTGTGTGTGAACACACTTTAGGGTTTATTGTGTGGGTTTCGGCCTACCCTTTATTTTAAGCCCAAAATTGATTCTTTAATTATTTAATGTGATTAATTAATTAAATAATCAATTAATAATTAATTAATAATCAATTGGATTGATAATTGAGATAAGAACACATGCATGCAAAAAGGTTTCCTAAAATGAAAGTTTCCAAAATGGAAAAAGTTTTCTAATTTGATCACATTATCAAAATAACTCAAAAGTAAGTTTCAAGAGTTGAAACAAAGTTAGTAATCTATTATATGTTTTACTTTATGCATTAGAAATGCATATAAGGGTGTATAATTGGCATGATGGATAGTTATGGACAAAGCGCAATGTGATTGAGCATAATGCATGTTTCGAACCAATGAGCACTTTCATGTCCTGACCACTTGTTTTTAGTTTGTATTTCTTTTCAAATTGTGATATATAATTAGATTACTTAGATTAGAATTAGAGATAGAAATGGAGACCACTATCAAGGAGCAAGATGGGCCGGTTGGAGATCCAACAAGTTTGAAGATAATGTAATTATTTTTACTTGTTTGAATCATGCATCTTACCTAGGTTTGACCTTTTGATTTCCCTTTAGGCTCGGGGAAATCAATGTAGTAAAGTCCATAACTATACCATATTTGTATGCTTATATTTATGAGATAGATATAGGAAGCATACCAATGTATGCCAACCATGTATGATGAGACTTAATTAACTAAAATCCCTCAAACTAATACTAAGGTATATAAGCCTTCCATTAATTTGAGGAGAACCAAAGTTCTTTATAGTATGGGTTGTTGATCACAGTCAAGCTCACATTATATCAAATATGTTCGAATCTAATTAAATGGGTCATCTTAGCTAGCCCGTTAGCTTGTTGACCATAATCAAGGCTAATGGTTCTAGAGTCAAGATTAGGGAATGCATATATGATATGCATGTATCAAGAGTTGATAACCTAATGATCCAATAGTTTTGTAGAGACACAATTGGTATAGAGATATCTACCTTTTAAGGGTATGGAGTTTGATTTGTTGACCACAGTCAAGGTCAAATTCCATATCAAGGATTGGATATTGGCCTACTAAGAAAACCATCGAGTTTTCTCGGATTAAATAGTGAGGGCTATTGATTCGCAATAAAATAGTTGGAGTAAATGGATTAATTAAAGACCTAATTAATGCATACATATATATGAACATACTCTCATATGTTTTCTTTTTCACATCTAGGTCATCATCATGAGTACATCAAACATTAATATACGATCAATCTTGGATAACAAGTTGGTTGGCAGTAACTATTCCAACTGGATCAGGAAAGTGAGAATTATTCTCAAAGCTAAAAAGATCCATTATGTCTTGGATAAAGATCCACCACCACTTCTATCAGATAATGCCATTGATGAGATCAAGGCCACTTCTCGAAAATAAATGGAGGATAGTGAAGTAGCAGCATGTCTGATGCTGGGTGCTGTGTTCTCAGAGCTTCAGAAGCATTATGAGATGTTGGATGCTAGAACCATCATTTTGTATCTAGAGGAGCTTTATTCTTCTCAGGCTAGAACTGAGCAATATAAGATTGGTCGAGCTCTATTTAGCTGCAAAATGGTGGAAGGCACTTCAGCTGCTACTCACGCATTGAAGATGTATGGGTATATTGAGCATTTGAGTAGACTTGGCTATGTAATGGATAATGATCTATACATAGATTTAATCTTGTACTCGTTGGCTCCAAGTTATACACCTTTCGTGCTTAACTTCAATATGAACAAGATTCAAGTAACAATTCCTGAGTTAATCAACATGCTCAAAACAGCTGATGGATCCTTCTTTGTCATGGTTGTCACTTCTGCTAAAGGCAAAAAGCAGAAGAAGAATAAGATGACCAAGGCACAGCCAAAACATGGTGGGATTTCCAAGAAGAAGGTTGCCAAGAAAGAGAATCCCAAAGGAACTTGCTTCTATTGTGGAAAAAATGGTCATTGGAAGCGTAACTGCAAGGCCTATCTAGATTCTCTCAAGGAGAAGAAGCAAGCCGATGCTTCTACTTCAGGTATTCATATGATTGAAATTAATACTTATTCTATTGCTTCAAAACAATCTATTGCATGCAAATACGTTAATATCTAAATATCCCTAGTCATAGAATTAACAAGATATGACATTATTAATTCGGACAGACTAGCACATGCAATGCTTCTTAAATGGTTCAAACAGTGGTTCTCATAACTGTGATTATGGAAGATAATCAAAGCTAACATGTGGATGTATGTTAGAAGAATAAGTTCATTGGAGACCTGTAAAGAGAATCCTTACATGGATATTAAATATATATCAGTGAGGAATCTCTTCATAGCGGTTATGCAAGTATCCTTAGACTTAAGATCACCAAAGTTACTTAAGTAGCAAGTGGTATGCTTTGACTCCATAACTGACTACTTCTGATTGGGGGTGAATATAGTTAGGATTTTGCGTATATCATGACCTACTTGAAGATAGTTGAGTGATTAACAAAGGATTCACCATCCCAGATTTATTAAGGGAATTTATCTCGCATGATTCTATAATTGTCTTGTTCAGAGAATCTCTGGCCAGAGTAATATGCCAAGATGGATAGGGATCCATAAAGGGAATTTTGCAAACAATGGTTAAATTAATATAATATACATAATTAGATTTATATGAGTTGACAGAAATCCATACTCAAAATCTAATTGAGATAAGAGTGGTGAAAGGAGTAATTGCACGGTAACTGTTTCTATGGTAGGGTATAGTCAAACCACTTAACTTTCCTGACATTTGGATAGTCATGATGCCTAGCTAGAGGCCAATCATGACTTGTATAATAGTGTATCATAAATATCAATAGGGATTGATAAAATGATTTAAAAAAGTTTAAATCATGTGAGTTTTGAATATAACTCACAATTACATATTATACTGCCAATATGGATAGGAACCCTATAGGTCACACACATATAGAGAAAAGAATAAAAAGGTAAAATGACAAGGATAATAATATTTGATATTATTATGTGAATAGAGAAGTGAATAAGAGAATAATTAACTAAAGAGTTTAATTAATTATAATCAAGTAAAATTGTTTGCTGAACTTTTTAGAAATATTTTGTAAAATGGACCTAATTAAAATATTGTATTTCATAATTAATTATTATTGGACTATAAGTGTTATAGGGCAGATATAATAATTAATAGATCCATTGGGGAAAATAATGGAGGCCCAGAAAATTGAGTTTGGCATAGAAACCCTCTAGAAGAAGGGTTTTACGCCAACTTCTGATAGAAGGCCTTGGAGGCCTAATTCTTGGACCAAAATAAATTAAATATATTTCATAAGTGTTATGGAGCCTACATATTTAATTTGGATGGATTTTGAATTCATTTGGGTGATTAAATCCAAGTGTATACATGAAGGGCCTAGTTTGTGGATTTTGTGCATAGTCTTTTATGAAAGGGTTTAAATTTGATCTAATTAAGCCCAAATAAATTATTAATAATTTCAGAAGCCCATTTAATATTTCTCTAGTAATTTTAAAGATCCCAATCCCATTATGAAGTTGAATTTTTAACCTAACTATAAAAATCCAAGTGATAGGGAATAATTAAGAGAAAAGAAATTCTCTCATTCTCTCAACCCTAGCCGCTACCCCCCTTGCTAGCATCAAGGGATTTTGGCCAGCCCTTGTGTTTCTCTATTGTTGGTTCAGTCAATCCTTCTCTAGTGTTGATTACTAAATGGAGGTGTTCAATTTTGGACGTTGTGGTTCGCGACAACCCGGTAAGAAGGAAAATCAATTGTTCAACAAAAATCAAAGGTGATTTTTCTTATTCTCATTAATATGTATATTGTAAATTCATGGCAAGATCAGATCTATTGGTTAAAAAATTTTTAAATTTCGTTTATGTATGAGATGCATGCAACTAATAATTCCCAACAATAAGAGATTAAAAAAGAAACCTGAGCCTAGTAAAGGAAATTAAAGAAAAAATTAAAATCCTTCCATGTTTAAATATTCCACATCCAAAAACTTTTTTGATAATAGAAACAGATGGTAGTGATATAGTCTATGAAGGTATTTTAAAACAAAAGAGAAAAGAGTCAAATAAGGAAAAATTAGTAAGATTTTATTCAAGAAGCTGGAATCAAAATCAAATGAATTATTCTACTATTAAAAAAGAAATTTTAAACATTCCTTTATCCATTAAAAATTTTGAAGATGATTTATACCTAAAAAAGTTTTTATTATGCATTGATTGTTTATCAATAAAATATGTTTTAGAAAAAGATGTTAAGAATTTAATTTCAAAACAGATTTTTGCAAGGTAGCAAGCTTTACTAAGCAACTTCGATTTTGTCATCGAGTTCATTAAAGGCTAAAATAATAGTTTACCTAATTTTCTTTCTCATGAATGCTTATAAAAAAATGAGTTCTAACAAAAAGGTTTTGACAAAAGCAACATTATTGTCAGGAACTTCATTATCATCAGGAAATTATCAACAGAATCCTCCAGTCACACCTCCTCCTATTAGAACTTTACCTAAACCCTTTTATTCTCCATCACCATCTTTTCCTCCACTAGAAAGACCTCAAACCTTTTCAGCTTTTGCACCACCTCGACCATATTCATCAGCTTTAGCTTCTCCTTCCTCTCCCTCTTCTCCTATTATACCCTCTCCATCTATGTCCAAACCAAAAAATCCCTCTCTTTGTTTCTTAGATCGAAAGAAATTATTTATCAAGATTCTAAAACTTGAAGAGCTTAACATATCAGAAACCCAAAGTTTTTATAGATTTATAGATTATGTATTTCCTAATAGTTGGCATTATCATGAAGAAGATTAGAGTAAGACTAGAGAATTTTATGAAGCCATATTAGTAGATATTGGATCTGTAGAAATAAAGCATAATTATGATCAAAAGGAAAAAGATAGGATTAGTTATAGTAAAGTAAAAATTATACATGCTATTACTTAATCAGAATGGGGTTCCAGACCATATCAAGTGAAGAAGTTATCAAGATATCCTCCAAGATTGCTATACAGTTACTACAATTATCAAGAAGCTTGGAACAGAGCATTTTACTTAAGGAATTTTCAATATTCTTAGTTCTTTTATTTTTTGCACAACTTTGACGATGTTCTTCCCAATTGGTTCATCGGATGGTTTAGTTATTTTGGATTAATACCTGAGGCAACTCCATTTCAAATAAAAGATGTTTGTGTCAAGTTTACTATTTACTGCAACTCGAGCCCACCAAATAATCTTCTTAAGTATTGTGCAATATTCAAGGTCCCTTGGATTTTCTCTTGGACATACCATGTTTCTAAACAAATTAATCAGCTACCTATTCTATATAGAGAATTTAGAGTAAAATGGTGGGACAGTTTTGATGTCAGTAAAGCAGATAGGCAAGCAGTTATCAATTATTTTGAGCCAAAGACTTCATCAGCTTCGACTTAAATTCATATGGATAAAAATTAGATTGTCAATTTATTATCATCAGCAACATCTGAAAAAGAGTTCAATTCAATTATCAATAGAATTTCAACTGAAAGGGCATCTTTATCAGAAAGCAGTACTCCTCCTCCTAATTGAGCATTCGAAGATTTTCAAGATCCTTATGCAAATATTGAAATATAGGATGCAAATGTAAATTTAATACAAATGTAAATGTACATGTAATGTAAGTGTAAATGCAAATGTAAAAAAATAGGAAAAAGACAAAAAGTCAAATTTTTGAAGAAAGAATAGTAAAAGTCTTTAAAACTTTCCTACAAAGTTTACAAAGACACTTTCCCTACAAAACCTTTAAAACTCTTTAAAGTTATCCTTTTATCCTTTCTTTTATCTTTATATTTCCCATTTACAAATTACTACCTTATCTTTATTCAACAAAAAATATTATTTACTAAAGTAAGTATTTATTATACTTTTGCCCTTTTCAATTTAAAAATAAAATCATTACACTACGATTTTCAAAAGAAATAGAATTTATCTGACAAAACTTATCTTTTAAACACGGCATGCAATTATTACTTGTTTTCTTTGGCAAATTTACAGCAGGATTTGACCTTATCCTACATAAAAATACTTTGTATATAAGGAGATAGTTTCATCAATTAAAGGTAGGTGTTTGGAATTGATTATCCAAGAGCACAACAAAAAATTTTCAATTTCAAGATTAGAGAGAGAGATAAAAAAAACTCTTGTAATTTCTACTTCCCTTTTTAATAAAACCTTAAATTTACAACTTATATTTTCAAAAGCTTGTGCAGGTACTCCGGTAACCTCAATCGATATTGCTACTTGTAAATTATCATTAGATTATAATCCATCAAGTATTTCTTTTTAATTATGTCTTGGTATTAATAAATTTTTAGATAGTATATATGCTATAGATTTTGATAATGATAAAGATATATTTTTATTGAAAAAAAATTAATTAGTTTAAAAGAACATTTAATTACCGAGCATGAAAATTTTCATGTAGATTTCTACGAATTTTGTAATTGCCAAGATTTTCATAAGAAAATAAATTTAGTTGATATTTTAATTGATTTTGTTCTAAATATTATAGCTTATCATTTTTTCGATCTATAAAATATTTCAATTAATGGATAGAGAACAAAAAAGACAAAAGCTTATAGAAAGATATGAAAAAATTTGGAATTTCAAACAGAAAATTTGTGAATTTAATGATCAGATATCCAGATTAAAAGTTTATCTTATAGTTTATCATCATATTTTACATGAAAATAATATATGTGATTGTAGAGATTTTGAAATTAACATAAAATTAGTAAATTTAATGTTGGATTTCTTTAAGGTAATAATAAAACTTTAAAAATGGAGAACATTAAAAGAATATATAGGCAAATTGATCAACTAAAAGATAATTTATATCTAGAAATAAAAATAATGAAATCCAGAAAAGAAAGTATAATGCATGAAATAATAGTCATAGAAGGATTAATGCCATACCCTGTTCCGGGATGGTATGAATTAATAAAAAGTTATGATAATATGATAATGTGTAATAGATTTTTAATAGAAATATTAGATAGAATACTTAGTGGGATACATTTAGGTTAGAATTATGGAAAATATTAAAAAAAATTAAAGATATAGATAGGTTAATATATAAATTAAGAGATCTAACACTAAATTTACTAATTTTATATTAAAATTAAAACCTCTACAATCACATATATTATTTTCATGTAATAGATGATGATAAACTATAAGATAAACTTTTAATCTAGATATCTGATCATTAAATCCACAAATTTTCTGTTTAACATTCCAAAATTTTTCATATCCTTCTATAAGCTTTCATTTTTTATTCTATCCATTAATTGAAATATTTTATACATCAAAAAAATAATCTGCTGGAATATTTGGAATAAAATCAATTAAAATATCAAATAAATTTATTTTTTATGAAAATCTTGGCAATTACAAAATCCATAGAAATCTAAATGAAAATTTTCATGCTCGGTAATTAAATATTCTTTTAAACTAATTAATTCTTTTTTCAATAAAAATATATCTTTATCATTATCAAAATCTATAACACATAAACCATCTAAAAATTTATTAATACACCAAGACATAATTAAAAATAAATACCTAATGGATGGATTATAATCTCATGATAATTTACAAGTAGGAGTATCAGATGAGGTTACCGGAGTATATGTACAAGCTTTTGAAAATATAAGTTGTAAATTTAAGGTTTTATTACAATGGGAAGTAGAAATTACAAGGGGTTTTTTTATCTTTCTCTCTGATCTTGAAGTTGAAAATTTTTTGTTGTGCTCTCGGATGATTAATTCCAAACTCCTACCTTCAATTGATGAAACTGTCTCCTTATATACAAAGTATTTTTATATAGGATAAGGTCATATCCTACTTTAAATCTGCCGAAGATAACAAGTAATAATTGCATGACGTTTTTAAAAGATAAGTCATGTTAGAGAAATACCATTCCTTTTGAAAATTGTAGTGTAATGGTTTTATCTTTGGTTTGAAAAGGATAAAAGGATAATAAATACTTACTTTAGTAAATAGTGTTTTTTCGGGTAAGGATAAAGTTGTAATTAAAAAGGTAAGGTAGTAAAGATATAAGGCTTATCTAGTTTAAAATTATTTTAAAAGGTTTTATTGAAAGAAAGACTTTGTAAACATTACAGGAAAGTTTTAAAGACTTTTACTATTCTTCCTTTAAAAATTTGATTTTTTAACCTTTTTTTTACATTTGCATCTTGAGAATCTTCAAATGCTCGGTTGGGAGGAGCAATACAGCTTTCTGATGAAGATGCCCGTTCAGCTAAAATTTGATTGATAATTGAATTGAATTCTTTTTCATATGCTACTGATGATAAAAAATTAATAATCTGATTTTTATCCGCAATGAAACCAGTTGATGGAGTTGAAGATGAGGCTGCTGAAGTCTTTGCCTTAAAATAATTAATAACTACTTGCCTATCTGCTTTACCGACATCAAAACTATCCTAGCATTTTACTCTGAATTCTCTATACAAAATAGGTAACTGGTTAATTTGTTTGAAAACATGGTATGTCCAAGAGACAATCCAAGGCACTTTGAATATTGCACAATATTTTAGAAGATTATCGGGTGTGCCCAGGTTACAGTAAATAGTAAACTTGACACAAGCCTCTATTATTTAAAATGGATCTGCTTCAGGTATTAATCTAAAATAACTAAACCATCTGATAAACCAATTGGGAAGAACACTACTAAATTTGTGCAAAAAATAAAAGAACCATGAATGTTGAAAATTCCTTAAGTAAAATGCTCTATACGAAGCTTCTTAATAATCGTAGTAACTGTATAGCAATCTAGGAGGATATCCTAATAGCATCTTCACTTGATATGGTCTGGAACCCCATTCTGATTGAGTAATGACATGCATAATTTTTACTTTACTATAAATAATCCTATCTTTTTCCTTTTGATCGTAATTATGCTTTATTTCTATAGATCTGGTATCTACTAATATAGCTTTATAAATTTCTTTAGTTTTACTTTGATCTTCTTTATAATAATGTCAACTATTAGGAAATACATAATTTATCAATCTATAAAAACTTTGGGTTCTGATATGTTAAGCTCTTCTGGTTTTAATATCTTGATAAATAATCTATTTTGGTTTAAGAAAAAAGGAGAGGGATTTTTTGGTTTGGACATTGTCGAAGAGGGTATAATACAAGACGAAGGAGAGGAAGGTGAAACTAAAGCTAATGAATAAGGTCAAGGAGGTGCATAAGGTGAAAAGGTTTAAGGTCTTTTGAGTGGATGAAAGGATGGTGAATGAGAATAAAAAAAGGTCTTGGTATGGTTCTAATTGGAAAAGGTGTGATTGGAGAATTCTATTGATAATTTCCTGATGATAATAAAGTTCCTAATGATAATGTGGCTTTTGTCAAAACTTTTTTGTTCGAACTCATTTTCCCAGTAGGAATTCATGAGAAAGAAAATCAAGTAAACTATTATTTTTAGTTTTAATGAACTCGATGCCAAAATTAAATTTGCTTAGTAAATCTTGCCACCTTGCAAAAATTTGTTTTAAAATTAAATTTTTAACATCTTTTTCTAAAATATATTTTGCTAATAAACAATCAATGTGTAATAAAAACTTTTTCATGTATAAATCATCTTCAAATTTTTTAATGCATAAAATAATGCTTAAAATTTCTTTTTTAATAGTAGAATACTTCTTTTGAGTTTGATTCCAGCTTTCTGAATAAAATCTTACTAATTCTTCCTTATTTGACTCTTTTCTTTTTTGTTTTAAAATACCTCTATAGCCCATATCACTAGCATTTGTTTCTATTATCAAAAAGCTTCTGGATGTGGAATATTTAAACATGGAGGGCTTTTAATTTTTTCTTTGATTTCCTTTACTATATTAGTATGTTTTTCTGTCCTAGGCTTAAGTTTCTTTTTTAATCTATTATACAAAGGCTTATATAATTTTCCTAAATCTTTATAGAAATCATGAATATAATTCAAACATTCTAAGAATCTTTGTAATTGATTCTTATCTTTTATCTCATCTGCAAACTTATTAGTAAATTCTAAACTTTTTGTTATCGGTTTTGTTGTTCTTTGACTTATATCATGTGCTAAAAATCTAATTTTTGTTTGAAATAGTTGCATTTTTGTTTCAGAAACAACTAATCCATTTTGATGAATCAAATTGAAAAATATTTTCAAATATTTTATGTGTTGACTTATAGAATTAGAAAAAATAAGTACATCATCTATGTATACTATTGAAAATTCATGAATTGGTTTTAATATATCATTGATAATATTATGGAATTCTAAAGGAATATTTTTTAATCCAAAGGCATTACATTCCATTTATAATGTCCAAAAGGAACATTAAATTATGTTTTATATCTATCTTCTTCATCTACTTGTATTTGCCAAAATTCTGATCTCATATCAAATTTAGAAAAAATATTTGCATTATACAATTTTATATGATATAGGGTATCTTATCCATTATAAAACTGTATTTGAAGGTTTATAATTTATTACTAACTTAGGTGTTCCTCTTTCTATTTCTGTTGCATTCATAACATAAAAAGCTGAATATGACTAGGGAGATTTTGAGTCTCTTATTAATCTTTTATCTTTTAAATCTTGTATTTTTTTTCTACAAGATTTCTCTAAGTCTGATGTCATTTTGATAGCTTGTGATTTTGTTGGAATTTTCTTTTCATCAAAGTCTTTTATGTAAGGTAATTTTACTACATGCAGTTTCCTATTCCAAAAAGCATTATGAACGAGTGCACAAATTTTCTTTTGAAAATGTGTTTTCAAATTCTTTGACCTTTTCTTTTATTTTAGGACTTTCTAATTGTTCCTTTATTTTTTTTCCTTCTATCTCTTTGATAAGAAATTTAATATGTTTTTGTTTATTTTTTAACAAATAGATTTCTTGAATATGACTTATTTCTCTAGATATTATAGGAAATACGAATTCAAATATAATTTCTTTATCTAGAATTTTTGTCTTGATTCCATTATCGCATACTTGAAAAGGACATAACATAGTGATAAAAGTTGTTTCTAATATAACTCCAGAATTTAGATTTTTGACTAAAACTAATTGAGTTTTAAAACAATATCATTTATTACAAATTTTTACTCTTGATAATTTATAATTAATTATTAACTTAGATCTACTAGCGGTACCTAATCTTTCAAAAGTTATTTCATAATATTTAGTTGGGATAAAACCTTCTTGAATACAATTTTGATCCGCTCCACTATCTGTTAGACCTAAAGTAGTTAAATGAAAATCATCATTAATAACTATGTCTAATTTTACGTACCACTTTTGATAATTTATTTAAGATATACTATTAATATATTTGTCTTGTGTTTCCTTAATAATTATACCTTTTAACTTTTTATCTTCTTGTACTATATTACTAAGGTTAACTTTTAAATTTTCTTCTTCTAAATTTTGCATTTTTCCTTTTAAAATATTTACCTCTTGTTTTAATATTTTAATTTCCTTTTAAAGATCATGTATAGTTGATTCTTTCTTGGTTTCAAATCTTTTATATACTTCTACTAGATTATAAAATATAAAATGTAAAATGTAAAACTTTTTTCATCATGTTGAGTATCTGGAGGTGTAGGTCTTGGATAGTAATTTCAAGTTTTTGGTCTAGTTGCATAGGTATTAAAATGTAATTTTTAATTGAATATTCTTCTTCATTATTTGATTTAAACTGTTCTTCTACATTTTCTATTTCTAATGTAGTTTCTATTTCTGATGTAACCTTTTCATCTATAGTCATAATATGTTTATCTTTAATGCTTAGCTTTGCTAATCATTCTTCTATTTTTCTTAATACGAGATCTTCATCTTTTAAATTTATAGTTATTTCTGAGGAAAATTTAAAAGGTTTAAACAAAGGTGTTTCTAATTTAATGGTGGTTTTTCTACTAATGATTTTGATGTTTGACCTATTTCTGTTTGTGACTTAGGCATTTGTACTATTTCTTAGCAATCTGGGATGATATCCTGATAGTGTCTTCACTTGATATGGTCTGAAACCCCATTCTGATTGAGTAATGACATGGATAATTTTTACTTTACTATAAATAAGCCTATCTTTTTCCTTTTTATCATAATTATGCTCTACTTTTTATAGATCCAATATCTACTAATATAGCTTCATTAAATTCTCTAATCTTACTTTGATCTTCTTCATTACAATGCCACCTATTAGGGAATATATAATCTATCAATCTATAAAAACTTTGGGTTTCTGATATGTTAAGCTCTTTGGGTTCTAAAATCTTGATAAATAATTTCTTTTTGTTTAAGAAATGAGGAAAGGGATTTTTTGGTTTGGACATAGACAAAGAGGGTATAATAGGAGAAGAATGAGAGGAAGAAGAAGCTAAAGCTGATGAATATGGTCAAGGACGTGCAGAAGGTGAAATGGTTTAAGGTCTTTGTAGTGGAGGAAATTATTGTGATGGAAAATAAAAAGGTCTAATAAAGTTCTAATAAGAAAAGGTGTGACTAAAGGATTCTATTGATAATTTCCTTATGATAATGAAGTTCCTGATGATAATGTAGCTTTTGTCAAAACCTTTTTGTTAGAACTCATTTTCCTTGTAAGAATTTATGAGAAGAAAATCAGGTAAACTATTATTTTTACCTTTAATGAATTCAATGTCAAAATCAAAGTTGCTTAGTAAAGCTTGCCATCTTGCAAAAATTTGTTTTAAAATTAAATTCTTAACATCTTTTTCTAAAAAAAATATTTTGCTAATAAACAGTCAATGTGTAATAAAAACTTTTTCATGTATAAATAATCTTTAAATTTTTTAATGTATAAAACAATACTTAAATTTTCTTTTTTAATAGTAGAATAATTATTTTGAGTTTGATTCCACCTTTCTAAATAAGATCTTACTAATTTTTCCTTATTTGACTCTTTTCTCTTTTGTTTTAAAATACCTCTATAGCCTGTATCACTAATATCTGTTTCTATTATCAAAAAAGCTTTTGGATGTGGAATATTTAAACAGGGAAGGCTTTTAATTTTTTCTTTGATTTCCTTTACTATATTAGTATATTTTTCTGTCCAAGGCTTAGGTTTCTTTTTTAATCTATTGTACAAAGGATTATATAATTTTCTTAAATTTTGAAGAAATCATGAACATAATTCAAACATCCTAAGTGTCTCTGTAACTGATTCTTATCTTTTATCTCATTTGGAAAATTATTAGTAAATTCTAAACTTCTTGTTATCGATTTTATAGTTCTTTAATCTATATCATGTCCTAAGAATCTAACTTTGGTTTGGAAAAGTTACATCTTTGGTGCAGAAACAACTAATCCATTCTAATTAATTAAATTGAAAAATATTCTCAAATGTTTTCTGTGTTGACTTATAGAATTAGAAAAAAAAATACATCATCTATGTATACTATTGAAAATCATGTATTGATCTTAATATATCATTCATAATATTTTGGAATTCTGAAGGAGCATTTTTTAATCCAAAAGGCATTACATTCCATTCATAATGTCCAAAAGGAACATTAAATCCTGTTTTATATCTATCTTCTTCATCTACTTGTATTTGCCAAAATCCTTATTTCATATATAATTTAGAAAAAATATTTGCATCATATAACTTTTTTAATAAATCTCTCTTATATGGTATAGGGTCTCTTATCCATTGTAAAATTGCATTTAAAGGTTTATAATTTTTTACTAACCTAGGTGTTCCTCTTTCTATTTTGGCTACATTCATAACATAAAAAGCTAAATATGACTAAGGAGATTTTGATTGTCTTATTAATCTTTTATCTTTTAAATCTTATATTTCTTTTCTACAAAATTTTTCTAATTTTGGCATCATTTTGATAACTTGTGATTTTGTTGAAATTTTCTTTTCATCAAATCTTTTATGCAAGGTAATTTTGATACATGTTGTTTTCTATTCCAAAAAGCATTAGGAATGGGTGCACAAATTTCTTTTGAAAATGTGATTTCAAATTCTTTGATCTTTTCTTTTATTTCTGGAATTTCTAATTATTCTTTTTTTCATTTTCCTTCTATTTCTTTGGTAAGAAATTTAATATGTTTTTATTTATTTTTTAACAAATAGATTTCTTGAATATTTTTTCTTACATGATTTATTTCTCTAGATATTATAGGAAATGCAAATTCAAAAAGTATTTCTTTGTCTAATATTGTTGTTTTAATTCCATTATTTCATACTTAAAAAGGATATAACATAGTGATAAAAGGTATTCCTAATATAACTCCAGACTTTAGATGTTTGATTAAAACTAATTAAGTTTTGAAACAATATCCCTTATAACAAATTTTTACTCTTGATAATTTATAATTAATTATCAACTTAGATCCACTAGCAATACCTAATATTTCGAAAGTTTTTTCATAATATTTAGTTGGGATTAAACCTTCTTGAATACAATTTTGATCAGCTTCACTATCTAACAGGGCTAAAGTAGTTAAAAAAATTATAATTAATAATTATGTCTAATTTTACATACCACTTTTGATAATATATTTGAGATATACTATTAATATATTCATCTTGTGTTTTTTTAATAATTCTGTTGATAACCATATTTTTCACAAAATTATCCTAATTCTTTTCTTCTTACAATACTATCTCTTTTTAATTTTGCTTTTAGTTTTAAATCATTAAAAATTGATAATCCTTCTATGTTAACAATATTTATTAATTGTCCATATGTTAAATCATTATAAGGTATAGTACTATTATTATCTCCTTTTATTATATTTCTTACTCTTTCTGCAAATAATTTTGGTAATCCTACTAAAAATTTTTCTTCCCAATAAGTATTATTACAGTATGATCTAGTCATTACTTTAGTTAAAAATAAATTTTTATACCATCTAAAATCCTATAATTTAGGACATGTTAAATTTTAAAGAATTTCTGAACTTCTTTCCTGATATAATCGAGGATCTCCTATGAAGTTTTTAGTAATAGCGAATACTAAAGTATTTATTATATCTTCTTGTTTAGTCTCTATTTGAATATTATTTTCTACTTTAGTAATCTTTTTTTAGCAGATAATATATGTGCTTTATCTATATCTGAAATATAATGATCCCACCAACCTTTTAATTGTCCAGTAAATCCTGATAATAACATTTAAGCTACAACTGCTTCATTGTTTCTTTTTGATTTATAAGCACTAGCTGCCAAGGTCATTTCTTGTAATAAATTCAATTTTTGATATTCTACAAAGCCATCTATGGTCCATTCATATAAATAAGTACCTTCATACCTGCTTGAAAACTTTTTTCTTCATATTAAGTATCTGAAGGTGCAGGTCTTGGATAGTAATTTCGAGTTTTTGGTTTAGGTGTATAGGTATTAAAATGTAATTTTTTAATTGAATATTCTTCTTCATTATTTGATTTAAACTGTTCTTTTACGTTTTCTATTTCTAATGCAGTTTTTATTTTTGATGTAACCTCTTCGTCTATGGTCATAATCTATTTATCTTTAATGCTTAGCTTTGCTAATCTTTCTTCTATTTTTCTTAATATGGGATCTTCATCTTTTAAATTTATAGTTATTTTTGGGGAAAATTCAAAAGTTTTAAATAAAGGTGTTTCTAATTTAAAGGGTGGTTTTTCTACTAATGATTTTGATGTTTGACCTATTTTTGTTTGTGACTTAGGCATTTGTACTATTTCTTCTACTCTATTTAGATGACTTGTTATACTATCTAATATTTGATATGAAAATTATTTTGCAATATTACATGTTGTAAATCTTTTTCTACATCTTTATTTTCTGCTTTTATTTCTTTAAAGGGTTCAGCAAAATAAGTTTTTTCTTTACTTTTTACTTGAATGCATTCTAACGGAGGATGTATTGATATTACTGATTTTCACTCTAAAGTGTTCCATTTTTTACCTATATTTGAAGATACATTTTTTTTTGAAATGGATAATCTATATATTATAATAACAATAACTTTCAAATCATAAAAACAAAGGAATATTTACTTGCTTATCTTCCATTTCTTTATACCAAATACTTCTAAAATTATTTAATTCTGCTTGAGAAAAGTTATTAAAATACCATTCTACTTTTTGTATATTATATTCTACTTTGAAATCATTTCTTAAAAATTCTTTATTTATTTGAAAACTAGTCATCTTTATTTTTATTAATTAATTTGAGAAAAAGCTTCCATTTGAGATCTACTTAGACTAACAGAATATTTACTTTCTCTTTCTTATATATATAATGGTCTTGAAATATTTGTATTAAAATCTACTCCTCTTAATTCTAAATTTTTTGCAGATAATGATATAGGTATTAAAGGTCTATTATTTGAATAAATAGAAATATTACTTGGTTGATTATTTTCTGAAGAAAATATATATTTGAACTGATCCATCACTATGTTCTAATATTCTTGAAAATTAATTATTAATATTAATTGGTCATGGTTCACATATTTCTTTTAACTCCCACTTTCCTGATCTAGTTATTTCATCCCTTTTAAGTCTTTTTAGTATTTGAATATTAGAATGTGCTTTATTGGTTTCAAATAATAAAGTTTTATTTCTTTTGAAAGATTTTCTAGTTTTAGGATTTGTAGTTGTAGACATTTCTTTATAATATACTCTATATTTTACTGCTATTGCTCTAACATTTTCTTTAAAATTTAAGTTCTTAGTTTTAATAGTTAAAGTTAAAGTATCTAATATATTTGAATCATATAAACTAATAGTAAATCTTAGGAAATAATTAAAATATATTGGTCCATTAGCTAAGTTAGTTTCTGCCATTGCTAATAAGAAATTAGAAAAATTAGTATGCCTAGCATCTCTTAAACACATTAAAACTGGAGTATCTAATCCTAATCTAAATAAAGGCTTTATTGCTATCTGTACTGATCCTATATGCAAAAATCTATATTTTTCTTCTTATGTTCATTCATTGTTTTTGCTAATAACAATTGAATAGTTTCATGTTTTTGATTAATAGTTATTATCTGTTCAGTTTGTTTTATAGAATAATCATGAAAAATTTCAAAAGTGACTATTGAATATATTGTTCGAATATCTTATTTAGGTATAGTCCAATTGAATAAATCATTCTTTACCTTTTCTATATTTACCTCTACAAAATTTATTTCATCTATCTCTCTAATATTGTCTTTGCTAGTTAAACAGGATCTAGAGTCTTTAATAGAAAATATTATATTTAATCTATCCATCTAAGTATGTTTAATTAAGCTAAATTTAAAAAAAAAGGTTAAGAATTAAACCTGTGCAAATCACGAGACCACCCAGCCAATGGGACCACCAACACGCCATCTTGGCTACCAAGGGCTGACCAACACTAGGCCGTCAAGGCTTACCAACGTTTCATTGCTCCAAGCACAATCTCAAATTTTTTTCTAAATTTATCTTAACTAAATATACTCATATGGATGCCTTAAACAAAATATTTATATAATAAAGATCTAATCTAATTCAATTTTGCAAAGATAAATTTCTAATAAAGTATATATTTCAATTAATGCTATAATAGTTTCATTTAAAGTAAATTCCCAAAGAAACTCGGCTTTAAAATTTAACCAAGGCTGACTCATACTACTAAAAAATCCACTGGGTTCTAGTATGAATTAGTGATCCTCAGTTTTTGGTATCAAAGCCTAGTGGGGGTAGTATGAGTCAGCCTTAGTTAAATTTTGAACTCGAGTTTCTTTAGGAATTTACTTTAAGTAAAGCTATTATAGCATTAATTGAAATATATACTTTATTAGAAATTTATCTTAGCGAAATTGAATTAGATTAGATCTTTATTAGATAAATATTTTATTTGAGACATCCATATGAATATATTTAGTTAAGATAAATTTAAAAAGAATTTAAGACTGTGCTTAGAGCAATGAAATATTGGTCAGCTCTGAAGGCTTAGTGTTGGTCTGTCCTTGGTAGTCGAGATGGCATATTAGTGGTCCCATTTGGCTTGGTGGTCCCGTGATTCGCACAGGTTTCATTCTTAACTTATTTTTAAATTTAGCTTAATTAAACATACTTAGATGGATAGATTAAATAGAATATTTTCTATTAAAAACTCTAGATCTGGTTCAACTAGCAAACATAATATTAGAGAGATAGATGAAAAAAATTATGTAGGAGTAAATATAGAAAAGGTAGAGAATGATTTATTCGATTGGACTATACCAAAACAAGATATTCGAACAATATATTCAATAGGTACTTTTGAAATTTTTCATGATTATTCTATAAAACAAACTGAGCAGACAATAGCTATTAATAAAAAACACGAAACTATTCAATTGTTATCAGAAAAAGCGATAAATGAACATAAAAAGAAAAAATATAGATTTTTGCATATAGAATCAGTGCAGATAGAAATAAAGCCTCTATTTAGATTAGGATTAGATACACCATTTTTAATGTGTTTAAGAGATGCTAGACATACTAATTTCTCTAATTCTTTACTAGTAATTGATGGAAATAATTTAGCTAATGGACCAATATATTGTAATTGTTTCCTAGGATTTACTATTAGCTTATATGATTCAAATATATTAGATACTTTAACTTTAACTGTTAAAATAAAGATCTTAATTTTTAAAGAAAATGTTAGAGCAATAGCAGTAATATATAGAGTATATTATAAATTAATGTCTACAACCATAAATCCTAGAACTAGAAAATCTTTCAAAAGAAATGAAACTTTATTATTTGAAGCCAATAAAGCACATTCTAATATTCAAATGCCAAAAAGGCTTAAATGGGATGAAATAACTAGATTAGGAAATTGGGAGTTGAAAAAAATATGTTAACCAAAACCAATTAATATTAATAATCAATTTTCAAGAATATTCGAACATAGTGATGGATCAGTTCAAATAGATTTTTTTCAGATAATAATCAACCAAGCAATGTTTCTATTTATTCAAATAATAGCCCTTCAATACCTAGATCAGTATCTATAAAAAATTTAGAATTAACAAGAGTAGATTTTAATACAAATATTCCAAGACCATTATATACACAAGAAAGAGAATGTGAATATCCTATTAGTCCAATTAGATCTCAAATGAAAGTTTTTTTCTCAAATTAATCAATAAAAAGAAAGATGACTAGTTTTCAAATAAATAAAGAGTTTTTAAGAAATGATTTAAAAGCATAATATAATAAGTAAAAAGCAAAATGGTATTTTAATAACTTTTCTCAAGCAGAATTAAATAATTTTAGAAGTATTTGGTATAAAGAAATGAAAAATAAGCAAGTAAATATTCCTTTATTTTTATGGTTTGAAAATTATTGTTATTATAATAATATAGATTATCTATTTCAAAAAGAAATAAATGTATCTTCAAATATAGGTAAACAATGGAACGCTTTAGAAGGAAAATTAGTAATATCAATACATCCTCTATTAAAGTGCATTCAAGTTAAAAATAAAGAAAAAACTTACTTTGCTGAACCCTTTAAAGAAATAAAAGCAGAAAATAAAGATGTAGGAAAAGATTTACAACATGTAATATTGCAAAATAATTTTTCAAATCAAATATAAGATATTATAGCAAGTCAACTAAATAGAGTAGAAAAAATAGTACAAATGCCTAAGTTACAAACAAAAATAGGTCAAACATCAAAATTATTAGTAGAAAAATCACCCATTAAATTAGAAACACCTTTGTTTAAACCTTTTGAATTTTTCTCAGAAACAACTATAAATTTAAAAGATAAAGATCTCATATTAAGAAAAATAGAAGAAAGATTAGCAAAGCTAAGCATTAAAGATAAATAGATTATGGCTATAGACGAAAAGGTTACATTAGAAATAAAAACTACAACAGAAATAGAAAACTACAAATAATGAAGAAGAATATTTAATTAAAAAATACATTTTAATACCTATACACCTAGACCAAAAACTCAAAATTACTATCCAAGACCTACACTTCCAGATACTCAATATGAAGAAAAAAGTTTTCAAGCAGGATATGACGGTACTTCTTTATATGAATGGAACATAGATGGCTTTATAGAATATCAAATATTGAATTTATTACAAGAAATGACCCTGGCAGTTAGTGCTTATAAATCAAAAAGAAACAATGAAGCAGTTATAGCTCAAATGTTATTATCAGAATTTACTGGACAATTAAGAGATTGGTGGGATCATTATGTATTAGATGTAGATACAGCTCATATTTTATCAGCTAGAAAAAGGTATGTTAACGTAGAAAGTAATATTCAAGTAGAGACTGAATAAGATGGTATAATAAATACATTAATATTTGCTATTACTAAAAACTTCGTAGGTGATCCTCGATTATATTAGGAAAGAAGTTTAGAAATTCTTCAAAATTTAACATGTCCTAAATTGCAAGACTTTAGATGGTATAAAGATTTATTTTTAACAAAAGTAATGACTAGATTAGACTATAATCATACTTATTGAAAAGAAAGATTTTTAGCAGGATCACCAAAGTTATTTGAAGAAAGAGTAAGGAATAGAATAAAAGGAGATAATAACGGTATTATACCTTATAATGATTTAACATATGAAAATTAAAAAAATATTATTAATATAGAAGGATTATCAATTTGTACTGATTTAAAACTAAAAGCAAAATTAAAAGTAGATAGTATTGTAGGAAGAAAAGAATTAGGATCATTTTGTGAACAATATGGTTATCAACAGATTAGAGCTCCATCAACAACTAAAAAGAAACTAAAACCTAAAAGAAAATATATACAAAAAAGAAGAAATCATACAAGTTATAAACCAAAACAAAATTATCAAGAAAAACCTATTAAGAGAAAACCAAAATATGAAAAATTTAGACCTAAGACAAATAAGAAAGACATAGTAATTTGTTATAAATGTGAAAAACAGGGACATTATTTAAGAGATTGTAAAATAAGAAGATGAATCAATAATTTAGATATCTCAAAAAATTTAAAAAATGAAATAGCTAAAATAATAATAAATGAAACCTCTAGTAGTGATGAAGAAATTATTGATTATTCAGAAAATGATTTAAATGCAATAAATGAAAAATCTGAGATTAATAAATTGGAAAGTAATTCCAAAATAGAACCTTCTAGTTGTGTAGGACCATGTCAATATAACAATATAAATATATTAAGCAATGAAAAGAAATTCTTATTAGACATATTAGATAAAATAGATGATCTAGAAATAAAAAAGAATTATTTACTTAGGTTAAGAGAGATAATAAGTTCAAAAGAAAAAATAGATTTTACATCTTATAATCTAGCGGAAGTATATAAAAGATTTGAAACTAAGAAATAATCAACTATACAAGATCTTCAAGAGGAAATTAAAATATTAAAACAAAAAGTAAACATTTTAAAAGGAAAAGTTCAAAATTTAAAAGTAAAACTTAGTAATTTAGTATAAGAAGATAAAAAATTTAAAGGTATGATTATTAAAGAAAAACAAGATGAATATATTAATAGTATATCTCAAATAAATTATCAAAAGTGGTATGTAAAATTAGGCATAGTTATTAATGATGATTTTCATTTAACTACTTTAGCCCTAATAGATAGTGGAGCAGATCAAAATTGTATTCAGAAAGGTTTAATTCCAACTAAATATTATGAGAAAACTTCTGAAAGATTCGTTGTTTCTAGTGGATCTAAGTTGATAATTAATTACAAATTATCATGAGTAAAAATTTGTAATAAGGGATATTATTTTAAAACTCAATTAGTTTTATTCAAAAATCTAAACTCTAGAGTTATATTAGGAACACCTTTTATCACTATGTTATATCATTTTCAAGTATGTGATAATAGAATTAAAACAACAATATTGGATAAAGAAATTCTTTTTGAATTTGTATTTCCTATAATATCTGGAGAAATAAGTCATATAAGAAAAAATATTCAAGAAATCAATTTATTAAAAAATAAACAAAAATAGATTAAATTTCTTATCAAAGAAATAGAAGGAAAATGAATAAAAGAACAATTAGAAAGTCCAGAAATAAAGGAAAAGATTAAAGAATTTGAAAACATATTTTTAAAAGAAATTAATGCTTTTTGGTATAGGAAACAACATGTAGTAAAATTACCTTACATAAAAGACTTTGATGAAAAGAAAATTCCAACAAAATCACAAGCTATCAAAATGATGCCAGACTTAGAAAAATTTTGTAGAAAAGAAATACAAGATTTAAAAGATAAAGAATTAATAAGAGACTCAAAATCTCCCTGGTTATGTTTAGCTTTTTATGTTATGAATGCAACAGAAATAGAAAGAAGAACGCCTAGATTAGCAATAAATTATTAACCTTTTAATTTAATTTTACAATGGATAAGATAACATATACCATATAAAAGAGATTTATTAAAAAAGTTATATAATGCAAATATTTTTTCTAAATTCGATATGAAATCAGAATTTCGGCAAATACAAGTAGATTAAGAAATTAGATATAAAATAGGATTTAATACTCCTTTTGAACATTATGAATGGAATGTAATGCCTTTTGGATTAAAAAATGCTCCTTTAGAATTCCAAAATATTATGAATGATATATTAAGACCAATACATGAATTTTCAATAGTATATATAGATGATGCACGCATTTTTTCTAATTCTATAAGTCAACACATAAAACATTTGAAAATATTTTTCAAAATGAATTAGTTGTTTCAGCACCAAAAATGCAACTATTTCAAATAAAAAGTTAGATTTTTAGGACATGATATAGATCAAGGAACTATAAAATCGATAACAAGAAATTTAGAATTTACTAATAACTTTTCAGATGAGATAAAAGATAAGAATTAGTTACAAATATTCTTAGGATGTTTGAATTATGTTCATGCTTTCTTCAAAGATTTAGGAAAATTATGTAAGCCTTTGTATAATAGATTAAAAAAGAAACCAGAGCCTTAGATAGAAAAACATACTAATATAGTAAAGGAAATCAAAGAAAAAATTAAAAGCCTTCTCTGTTTAAATATTTCACATCCATAAGCTTTTTTGATAATAAAAATAGATGCTAGTTATATAGGCTGTGGAGGTACGCTACAAGAAATTATACTTTTTACGATGCAAGAAATTGCAATGAAAAGTTCAATTTTCGTCGTTGAAAAGATAAGGTGATGAATTTTCATCATCACAGAGAATGTCACGGTATCCACGTAACATAAATTTTTATGTGACAATTTGTTATTTGTCATTATAAGTATAATTTTTTGTGATGAAAATGATTATCGTCAACTTTAATTCTTACTTTTCATGAAAAAAATTATATCACAAATAATATTATATTTCTTCACAAAAGTTTGACATTTGTTATGACAAATTTAAAATTCATCACTCAAATAAATACTTTTAGTGATGAAAATCTATATATTATCAAAACCATTAATTATTGGCTATGTAATTTTCGTCATGAATAAATGTAATTTTTGTCATAAAATAATTTATATCGTCACTAAATCTAATACTTTAAATGACGATAAATGATTTCATCATTAAATTAATATATATTAATGATGAATATAAATCACCAAAATATTGATAAATTAGTGACATAAATATGAACAAAAATAATTGTCACAAAGAGATAATTTTAGTGACGAGTTTTTATCCTCATTTAATAACACTTTTTTATGACAATATTAATGTCATACTTATGAACATCATGTCGTTATTTATGCACTAATAAATCAACAAATAGTCAAATATATTTGTCATGTATTTATTTCACTAAAAATGAAATATTTTAAATTAGGTGTTAATAATTAATTAAAGGTATAAATTATGCAATGTTAAATCTAATATTCTTACAACATTTAGTAAATCAAACTTTCCATCAACTAATATTAAATATTTGGTTTTAAACAAAAATTCAATTAAATAAAAGGCTACAAACTGTAAAAATTAAAATATCCTAATACATAATTCATAAATAAACTTTGCTGAAACTTCGACCTTGCATTTTGTTCCTACAAAAAAATGATATATTAGATAAAAAAAATTAATTTTATATGAATCACAATAAAAACTTTGGACAAACTATAAGAATTTATGCTATTAAAGTTGTTGAAAAATTGGGGTTGTTACAAAAGAATGAAAATTATCAAATATATCACATAGTCCAGATGCTTGAAACAATAAAATAAAAAAAATGTAAAAACCAATAAATTGTAACTACATTCAAATATTTTCAACTATTTTCATATCATTGAATATAGTAAAAATAAATGTACAAATATATGTAACTTACATTAGAGATTCAATAGATATTCATCCCATTTGCTTTTAAAATAGCAAGTAGCTTATTGATAGTGGAATTCAACTCTGTTACTTTTGTCTCACAATCAGTCACCTGACTCTTGAGCATACCGACCTCTAACTAAGACTCACTCAACTTTTCTTGAGTATCAAAAAGTTCATTTTAAAGGTTTTGTGTAGCAAAATAGTCCAATGATAAGCGTTTTGAAGGAGGTTTGGGACCATATCCAAGACCTTTTGTATAACTAGAACCATAGCTAAGGACTTCTTGAATAATTTCATCTTCAGCCTTTTGAATGTCTTGCTCATTATAATGGTTTCAATTTTCTATTATTAAATTCTATCACAAGAAATTAAAAGAAACAGAGTTTATATAAGTCTCAAAAACACACTAATTACATTACACAACATATATATTAACTACTTACCCAATATTCTTCTATTTGTTGAGATGACCAGCCTTTTTGAATTGAATAATGGGTTTGCTTGTAAAGGTCAATCCTACCACAATGTTCTCCATTTAATTCATTTTGAGACTATTATAAAAAGAACATAATAATTAGAATAATAATTAATTTAATTAATTATTCTTACATGGTTAAATTTGCAAAGAGAAGTTAACTAAATACTTACAATTTCATGTTGGCGAACAGTAAAAGGCTTTCTACCAGATATGTGAGGAGCTTTGACCTTATTTCGATTTAAAGAATTTTTCACACTTTTGTCCTTATAAAATTAAAAAAAATGTGGAAACTTAAGTTAATATAAGAGATAAAAAAAAGTCATCAAAACATATATTTACATCTTCATTCAATTGCATATGTATTATCACATTCATATCTCTATATTTCAAGACAATAAAATGAATTTAAAAATATATACCTTGAATTTCTCCTATGCAAAATGATAATAAAGTTCTTTCCATTTTTCAACATCAACGTACTTCTCAGGCTTATTCATCTTAGCCTCCTCTACAGAATTAAATTTCTTAAAATACGGGTGCAGCCTATAATGTTCTTGTCGAGTAATATTTTTGAACCTTTCTATCAAAAAATTTTTGAGACCTAGATCATCCATGTTCACATCCATATACATTTGCATTTATTCAACTTTTATATCTTAAATATACAAGAAAAATAAAGCAAAACAATAATGTGTCATAGATATTCATATTTTAATTTACATTCAAGTGGCTAAAGGCTGGATCTAACTCATCTTCCTTCAATTTCGACCACTTAATAGGCACTGAAATCACATCTTAAGTGACAACTCCAATTTGACTTGCAAATTTTGCAGAAGCATCTGCTGTTACTGGCCTACCTATATCAATATCCACATTAATCTTCATTTTGCTTCCTATAGTAGCAATGGCTTTCATAAGAATTTTTCCCATAGTTTGTCCTCGACCCCTCTTTTTAGAGTTACTTCCTATAAAATGAAATAATCAAAGTCAAACATATGGACTACCTTAAAATAATGCAAAGAACATATTATATATAGCTAATTCAAAATTTAGAATTCAAAACTTATGTCTGATGAGGAATCAAGTGGTGGTTCTTCTGATGGAACAAAAGTACTTGAATTTCCTTTGTTAGGTAAGGATTCTAGTGGTGATTCTTCTGTTGAAACTTGATTGGGTGTCTTTCTGGTGATCTTTGAGGATTTTTCATTTGCTGGAGTAGATATTCTCCTTGTACTAGCATAATTCATCCTATCCAAGAGCCCTCTGATGCTTGAATGATCAGATGACTCAGAAGGTGAATGTGTGGCATCATTATTTTCTGAAACTATCTGAATCCTATTTTTTGCATGTCTTTTGATGGTACTAGGAGCCATTGTCTAACCTATATAGATTTCATCAATGAAAATAAATTAATTCAAGGATTTTCCAAGTGAGATTTTTAAACATAAAATATAAATACGCAATCAATATTATAATGATATATTAAATATAAAAAAATTTTCTATAAATTTAAAAGATCATAGAAAAGGAGAAAAACCTGAAGATAATGTAAAGTTGATAGCGATGAAGATAGGCGTTCAAAAATATAGTTGATACTTGTGTATCCTAATATTCGAGATCAGTTCGTGCTCTATTAGAGAGGGAAAAAAAAAGAAAAAAATGGCAACAATATTAGCAATTAAAAATATATAGTATCACAAAGCAACTTTATTCATAGTATGAAGTTTTTAATTAATTGTAACTATTTTTTATCTTTTTCTAAGAATTATATTATGAGATTTAAGTGGTAATTAATTAGAAAAATAATCAATTGCAGATATTCACTTGTTGAATGTAGTACAAGACTGAATTGTAACCTTGAGACCTGAAGACATAACATAATGCAACAAATTGGTACAAGCAGTTGGACAAGGGAAAATATTCAGATTAAAGTGCACCTAACAGCAGACACTTTAATTTGATACTTATTATATGTCCGAAAAGAATATCTATTAAGCTAAACGTCACTTAATTATACCCCATATCCCAGCAGGACAAATCACCAACTGCCACGTCAAGAAATTGTAAAATTATAGTTGACAAGGATGGTACTTTTACCTCATTTAATAATTGGTTTATTCAAGAACAAAATTATAATAAGTAATAACTATTCAACATTAAAATCAATTTAGTTGTTGATATTTAGTTTAATGATAATATAAATATTAAATATATAGTTATTTTATTTTATTATTATTATTTTAACTTTCTAGCATTTAGAGAGCAAGAAATGCTAAATTGTCTAAGCCTAGCCCAAGCCCAAGCCCAGAAGTAGTCTATTTTCTGTAATGAAGATGCATAAATACAAATATTACTTATCCAATTGCCACAAAAAATATCTTTACATGAATTAAGAATATCATATATTTTAAAGAGCAGCTATATCGTCTATCTCTTCCATCTCCAACCTTTAGATGATGAATTCTTCAATCTTTACTTCTCATGCTCTTTTAAAGCCTAACATTAACCCTCTTCTAGGTAATTTTATTCCTTCAAAACCATGTCCTTTGTCTCTTAAGAAAAGAGCTTTTTTTTTTTCTACTATAGCTCTTCTCTCAGATTCCAAACAAACTGTTTTAAAACACTTCCATCGACAAACAGCTCTTAAGGTATTGCTTTCTTTCATTTTACTATATGGTTCAGGATTTTAAGCAATTTTCTAGCTTCTTCTCTTTTTTGTGGTTTATAATAACATATGGCATATTTATGTGGTAGGCATATCATCTCTGGTTTGCAAAATTTAGACAAAGATAATGTTGCTTCAGAGGTTACTACTGCAAACAAGGTTGGCTTTATAAATTATGCTTAACAACTAATCTTAATGAACCACTTGTTTAAAAGATACAGAATTCATTTTTATTCTTGCTTTGATGCTTTCTAAGAAATCTGAAAAATGTTATTAATCTGAGTAGCTCAAATTTTGTATTAAGGTGTTTGTGGTCTAATATCAGTAACATGTACGGACAAGGAGGTGCCACTCATGTGGCTATAGCTTGTGACCCTATATTAGTAAAGCTTGCCACTACCTTAACTTCTCTTTCGGTAATGAATTCTTAATCTACAACAACAACCATACATTTATTTCGTACATGTGCAGATGCTGAGGAGGTTGCTGATAACTTATAAGGAATATCGGGAAATTTGAACAATTAGTTTTCAATATATTGTAACCAATCCAACAATGCAGTGCTTAGCACTTCTAAATTGATGTCACTTCTAATAGAAGAGTTTAGATAAAGCTTGCTATTTTCCCTTGTTCACAGGTTCCATAATAAATTTATTATTTGACATTTATCTCTTTGTGGTGTATGGCTCATGCAGAAAGAATGAATTCAAGGACAAAAAAACAGAGAGAACTTTTCATAATCAAGGACTAGCGATTTCAGACACCCGAGACTCAGCAAATAGCATTTGAAGAGGTAACAAAGCGATGGAAAGGGGAAGATGATGCTATAGAGGCCAAAGGCAAGGCAAATATTTTATATGATAATTTCTCCTTTTTCTTTTTGTCTCAAATTGATATTGGGTAATAGAGATTATTGGGGTCTTAAATTAGTTCCTTTAAGTTGATTAGACTCTGCTACCCAAGCAAATGACAGAAAACCCAGGATATAACACAAATTTAGCATGTCATACCTTTACATCCTAACTTCCTTCAGAGGCTCAAATTCATTACGTGTTCTTTTAAATTACTCAAACAAATCCTCGATATCTACTGACTTCCTTAAGAGGCTCAAACAATTCCTTAAGAGGCTCAAATTCATACCCAAGCCATTATCATTTGTAAGAAAAACTAAAATTGAGGAAAAAGTATATACTAAAAAACAAAGAAAAGAAAAATTTCCTTAATCTAGTCAATCAATTTCCCTATTTCAAAAATTTATGCATGTATCATCAAGATATTGTAGAAACTAACTAATGTATAAGAGATAGATTGGCAATTCAGCATAAAAAAAATATGGAAATAAATAAATCCATAAACCCTCAACAGAAAAGCATTTGAACGTGGATTCTAATAAACTTTAATGGAAATGGAAACAAAACAAAACTTCATCTATGTGAGAATTAGTTCAAGCATAAACTTCCGGCTGCCATTTTGCCATTTGTTATGTTAGTATTAGATTTTATCACCAATGGGAATACAACGAGGTCAGATGCACTAATCTATGGCCAACAACATGTTCTTCAATGAGTACAAGGTCTCTTATTATTTTCTTTCCTGTCATACCCCTAGAAACAATAATCTCTGCATTATTACCAACAATGAATGGAATAAGCTTACCAAAAAAGAAATTATATCAACGTACTGTCGACACAATTTAAAGTTTATCAATTAAAACCTCATAAAAAAAAGGCTATAAGAGGGCTACTACTCATAATGAAAAGCTCATGTGTGAGCTCCGTGAAAGCTCATTCTAAACAAAGAAGGAAATTGCAATATCAAAAACTCGAGACATACCAATGCCTTCTCGGATTGACAGATTTGGTCTAATTATGTCTTTTAAGTTCACGAGGAATATATCATCAATATATAAATGGTTTGTTGGGACAAAAACACTACATAGCTCTTCATCTTCATTCTCTTTATGCAAAAACCACCAAAAATAGAGCAAAATATAAATAAAAAATAAAGATCATGTAAGAACGAACACTTAACAAATTAAACATCGAAATAATTTATATCCACAAAACACCATTATAAAGCAGTATGAAAATTACAAACACCATTATAAATCATAAATATCATTTATGAAGAAAAATACAAGTGATACAGCCCAACAAAGCACATTCAGTAGCTAATTGAGCAAAAACAGAACAACTTACACAGCTGATGATAAAAACACAACTACCCAAAAAAACCAAAAATCAAACCCGACCCTTCACATCTGAGACAGCATACCAGAAAAATGAAAAAAAAATTGTAAATTACAGTAAGCCATTACTCACCATTAAAAACAGAGGAGACAACAGGGGAGCTTTGTCTTCGAACTAGGCAGCAATGGCGATTCAAACCGTGGTGAGACAATGTAAATATCAGATAAGAAGAAAATAGGGAACTTGAAATTGAACAGAAAAGAAGAATAAGAAAACGTAGGAACTTGAAATTATTTATGAAAAACCTAGAATTGCATTGAGAAAAAAGGGGACATGATAAGGGATTGAGAGATTGGGTAAGAGATGGAAACTGAAATTTTCCGCCAAAAAAGAACCGGTTCCCACCAATTATTTTCATAATTTTTGTTTTTCTTTTCTCATAAAAAGTCTCTTTGATTTCCTTGAAACAAATCGTTTTCTTTCTCACCGTAGACGAAACTCCAGAGAAAATATATAGTGTTTGTTTAACGCTGTCGTTTTTTAAAGATCGCTTATATACAATTTTTACCATTTTTCAATTTAGATTAAAATATTTTATTTTAATAAAAAAATATAATTTATTTTAAATTATTAATTAATTGACATTTATATATAATTTAATTATTTTTGTAACAATGTAGAGAACAAACTGTTTTTGGTCATTACAAAATTTATTGGGATCAAATTATATTATGTCACATAAAATAATTTATTTATAATATAATTCAATTATCGTATTTTTTTATTACAGTTGATTGTGACAAAATATTATTATCGCACAAACTGATTGTATTGGTAATAAACTTATATTTCATCACAATATATTTATTTTTTTGACAGATTTATTTGTCATAAATTTAATTAATTTTTATGATATAATTTATTTGTCATATATTAATATAACGGCCAATTATGACAAAATATTATTATTTTCATAATATATTTATTTTTATGACATATTTATTTGTCATGAATAAAATTATTGTGACAAAATAATTTTATCATCATTAAATTGTGACAAAAATAATTGATGTCACAAAAAATAAGTATTTCGTGACAAACGTATATGTCGCAAATAATTATTTTTTGTCATTAAAATTTTTTCCTCTAAATAAAAAAGACTAGAAACTTTCCCTCCATATCAAAGGTGACAAACTTGTATTTCGTCACAATATATTTATTTTTTATGACACCTCTATTTGTCATAAATAAAATTATTTTTGGAACTAAATTTTTTTAAAAAAAATTAGAATTTTTTTTTAAATCTCGATATCTTATTTGTAATGAAATAATTTTATCGTCACTAGATTTATGTAATTATGACAAAAATAATTTGTCACAAAAAATAAATATTTTATGACTAATTTATATGTTACAATAAGTTACTATTTTGTCATTAAAATTTTTTCCCTCTAAAAAAAGTGAAAAATTTTCACACCTAAATATATAATGAAAAAATATTTTTTTGTCACAAAATTAACCTATTAGTGACGAAAATGTAAACATAAAGTGACACAAGACAATTTTGTCACAGTAATAAATAATATAGTGACACTTTAACCAATTTGTCACGGTAAGTTATAATTAGTGATGAAAATTTATGGGTCACTAAAAAATTATCACAAAATGTATAATTTCTTGCAGTGGTATTTTAAAACAAAAGAGAAAAGAGTCAAATAAGGAAGAATTAGTAAGATTTTATTCAGAAAGCTGGAATCAAACTCAAAAGAATTATTTTACAATTTAAAAAGAAATTTTAAGCATTGTTTTATACATTAAAAAATTTGAAGATGATTTATACATGAAAAAGTTTTTATTACGCATTGATTGTTTATTAGCAAAACATGTTTTAGAAAAAGATGTTAAGAATTTAATTTCAAAACAAATTTTTGCAAGGTGGCAAACTTTACTAAGCAACTTCGATTTTGACATCGAGTTTATTAAATACAAAAATAATAGTTTACCTAATTTTTTTTCTTGTGAATTCCTATAGAGGAAATGAGTTCAAACAAAAAAGTTTTGACAAAATCCATATTATCATCAGGAAATTATCAACAGAATCCTCTAGTCACACCTTCTCCAATTAGAACCTTACCTAGACTCTTTTATTCTCCTTTACCATCATTTCCTCCACTCCAAAGACCTCAAACCTTTTCACCTTATGCACCTCTTCGACCTTATTCATTAGCTTTAGTTTCACCTTCCTTTCCTTCGTCTCCTATTATACCCTCTCCATCCATGTCCAAACACTCTCCTTATTTCTTAAACCAAAAGAGATTATTTATCAAGATATTAGAACCAGAAGAGCTTAACATATCAAAAATTCAAAGTTTTTATAGATTGATAGATTATGTATTTCCTAATAGTTGGCATTATCATGAAGAAGATCAAAGTAAGACTAGAGAATTTTATGAAGCCATATTAGTAAATACTGGATTTGTAGAAATAGAGCATAATTATAATCAAAAGGAAAAAGAAAGGATTAGTTATAGTAAAGTAAAAATGATCCATGTTATTACTCAATCAAAATGCGGTTCTAGACCATATCAAGTGAAGACGTTATCAGGATATCCTCCAAGATTGCTATACAGTTACTATGATTATCAAAAAGCTTGGTACAGAGCATTTTACTTAAGGAATTTTTGACATTCTTGGTTCTTTTATTTGCACAAGTTTGGCAGTTTTCTTCCCAATTAGTTGATCAGATGGTTTAGTTATTTTGGATTAATACCTGAGGTAGCTCCATTTCAAATAAAAGATGCTTGTGTCCAGTTTACTACTTACTTCAACCTGGGCGCACCAGATAATCTTCTTAAGTATTGTACAACATTCAAGGTTCCTTAGATTGTCTCTTGGACATACCATGTTTCTAAACAAATTAATCAGCTACCTATTCTATATAGAGAGTTTAGAGTAAAATGGTGGGATAGTTTTGATGTTAGTAAAGCATATAGGCAAGCAATTATCAATTATTTTAAGCCAAAGACTTCATCAGCTTCGACTTCAACTTCATCAATAGGTTTCATTGGGATAAAAAATTAGATTGTCAATTCATTATCATCAGCGACATATGAAGAAAAGTTCAATTCAATTATCAATCAAATTTCAGCTAAAAGGGCATCTTCATCAGAAAGCAGTACTCCTCCTCCTAATTGAGCATCCGAAGATTCTCAAGATCCTTACGTAAATATTGAAATTTAAAATAGATAAAAATGTAATGTAAATACAAATGTAAAAAAAAAGAAAAAAAAAGTCAAATTTTCAAAGGAACAATAGTAAAAGTCTTTAAAACTTTCCTACAAAGTTTACAAAGTCTTTCTTCCGAAAAAACCTTTTAAAATCCTTTAAAGCTAGATAAGCGTTTTATCTTTACTACCTTACCTTTTTAATTACAATTTTATCCGTACCCGACAAAAAAAAACTATTTACTAAAGTAAGTATTTATTATCCTTTTATCCTTTTCAAAACAAATATAAAACCATTACACTACGATTTTCAAAAGTAATAGTATTTCTCTAACATAACTTATCTTTTAAACAAAACATGCAATTATTACTTGTTATTTTTGGTAGATTTGAAGCAAAATCAGACTTTATCTTACATTAAAATACTTTGTATATAAGAAAACAGTTTAATCAATTAAAGGCAGAGCTTAAGAGCTTGGAAATGATCATCCGAGAGCACAACAAAAAATTTTCAACGTTAAGATTAGAGAGAGATAAAAAAAACCGTTTGTAATTTCTACTTCCCTTTGTAATAAAATCTTAAATTTACAACTTATATTTTCAAAAACTTATATATGTGTGTGTACATATATACAAACGTATATATGTGTGTGTATGTACATACATATGTATATATGTATATATGTATATGTATATATATATATATATATATATATATATATATATATATATATATATATATATATATATATACATACATACATACATATATATGTATGTGTGTATATATATATATATATATACATACATACATACATATATATGTATGTGTGTATGTATGTCCCCATTTGTAATTCGCGTAATCTGGTTGCTTTGTGTACATATGTACATATACCAACATCTTTTATAATCTTAATGGCGTAGCTTTAAACATCAATGAATAATCACCAACTTATAAACACTCATATAAGTTTATATTTCCTAACTATAACATCTTTACTCACGATATTCATGTCCATCGTTATATGATGTGTCCATAACTATTACATCTATCTAGAAACTATTATGTATATGTATAATTGAATGCATTCTTGTATTTGAACACACTTCATCACAATGCATATGTACACTTAGACATTCATAACCAACCATAAATAGTGTAATTTAATCATATATGTGTATATTCATTCTCAAGTACATATATATCCATATACTTGTGCACCATTAAATTCAAACTTTACTAGTTATACATGTTATGTATATATATACATACATTTTTCACTACAAGAAAATCTTGAAATAGCAACGAAAAAATAGCAACGGAATTAATTTCGTTGCTAAATTAGCAACAAAAAAGCAATTTCGTTGCTAAATAGCAACGAAAAATAGTTTCCGTTGCTAAAATTGGTTAAATTTGTAAATTTAGCAACAAAAAAATATTTGGTTATTTTTCATTGCTAAAAATGGAGGGAATTTTGGGCACCATTGTTTAGCAACGAAATTAGCAACGAAATTAGTATTCCGTTGCTAATTAAGGCGGCAATAAATGACAGATAAAATTTGCAATGAAAAATAGCAACGGAATGTGATTTCCGTTGCTAAATAGCAACCGAATAGAATTTCATTGCTAAATTTCATTTTCAATGAAAAATAGCAACCGAATTTATATTCGGTTGCTAAAATAGCAATGGAATTTAATTTTGGTTGCTAAAATAGCAACCGAAATAATTTTCGTTGCTAAATAGCAACTGAATAAATTTTCGGTTGCAAAAATAGCAACGGAATGTAAATTCCGTTGGTAAATGAGGGGCATTTAAGTATTTTTGACGTTTGTTAGAACTATAAAATGAAAAAACCCTAAGCCTACACATTTATCAATTGAAATTTTGGGGGTTTTTGGCTTCCTTTTTCTTGTATTGAAGCACTAATGTTTCTCTGTTCGGAGAGGAAATAATCACAAAGAATCGCCCTAAAATGGCGGACGATGGATTAGCGTCTCATAGAAGAGACCCTATCAAATCTTCAGGTATGCTTCTTCCTCTTGTTCCTTAGGTTTTATATTTTAGTATTATAAATCATTTAAGTTTAATTTGTATTCTTGTGTTTCGACTACAATTTGTGTGTTTACGAGCATGATTTTGCACTTGCTGTCGTCACCGCCCTCTTGCTCTCCTTGGTGACAGGTTCTGCTGTACGTTTTCATGTTCCATTTAGATCTGGATTTTGCCATTTTGATTGTATTTATTTTTGTTTTGCCATCCAGAACTCACGTAGGTACAATGCCGTCTGAATACCTACGTTAAATAGATGTAATTTGATATAATAAACAATTTTATTTTATCTATTTTTCTTGCTGCAATTTGAATTTCGCGGATTTAGGTTTTTGTTTGTTATCTAATCTGAATTTAGGTTTTTGTTTGTTATCTAATCTTCCAAGATAAATTATGCAGCGATTCGTTGACAACGTACTCGCTGTTGCCAAAGAGTGAGAGTTATTTCCTTTTATGAACTATAGCTCCTCATTTATATGTACACATTTTCTGATTTTGAATTCGATCTCGAGTTTTATGAGTGTTAACTTTTTTTTCTTTGGTCGGTTCAAATGAGGGAGAATCGATTGATAGTTGTACTTTCTTATTGCTTGGATTTTAATTTTCTTGAATAGTTAGGGTTCATTTTGTTCTTTGATCTCGATCGTGAGCATTTGAGCTTAAGAATTGAGTTTTAAATGTACTTTTTGTTTAGTTGCGTGTCCGTGTTGGATTTATTTTCCAAGAAATTTGAGGAGTTTGATTTTGATTGTGAATTTTATTTGAAATAAAGTGGCTGGCATTTGGTTAGAAAGTGCTGGATTGAGTTAAAATGAAACTTTGTCAGTAGGGTGAAAGGTATAGTGGTTATAGTAATTTGTTTGGTTTTTAGTGTAGGTCGATGAAAACATTCACTTATGAGGCATTGCATTAATGTTGTAAGGCTAATCAATGGTGTCAGCGATTTTGCTGGCCTTACCTTCATGCCATTAAAGCCGACAAGGTAGGACTCTTTTTTTTAAAATTCTCAAGCATGAACGTATTGTGCTGGATTTTTTTCCTAAATTAATAAATTGATTAACAGAGGAGTAGCAGGGCTGATTGGTTTGCTATGTTAAAAGTGTGATTTGCTCTCATTTTTGTTAAATCCCAAGCACAAAGATATCATGTGCATTGCTGGATCTTTTTGACATATTTTAATAAATTGATAGAAAAGTGGCGGGGTTGATATTTAAAAAATTGCTGGATGCTTTGCTAATTTAAGGTGGTGTAATGATTTGATAATTCTGATTAAAAATTGAAGCCACTGCATACTGATGAGAATACCTTTTGCCATGCTATGGTTTTGTCTATTACAAGCATTTAACTCTACTATTTTCGAGAAAGCTTGCTTCTTTATATAAATGGCATTTCTGCATATTGATGTCCTCGTCCTTCTGTTTTTTTTTCATTTTTTTTATTTAGTCCACTTGGGTATGTTCTTTAGTTTTTGTTTCTTTTGTTAATACCTGATGTCTTCGTTTTGCCCCTTGTTTTAACGACCTGGGACTTGGACTGTGTTTTTGGTTTCAATTTTTATTCTCCTCTGGATTTCGAGAACTTCTCCTAGTTGCTGTACTCGTTTCTTTTACAAATTTGATGCTCTTGACTTATAAAAAAAATGAAAATAAAACTGCATAGGAATAGGTTTAGAACAAAATTAGTAAAAAAGAAATTGATTGAGATCCTCTCTTTTTGGAAATAGCAAAAAGAATTAGTAAAAAAGAAATTGATTGAGATCCTCCCTAGGGATTGCTGTGCCTAAAGTTATTTCTCTTTTTCTACATTTATTTCCCGATCAACGCTAGTCATAAACTGAATAAATAACTGTCTATATCTTTCTATTTAATATAAATAAATAAATTACTCATGTTTTATTCATTTTTATACTAATTTTACTTCTTTTTAGTTCAGTATTTGATTCAAATTTAAGGTACTAATTAATTTAAAATTTAGCACTATCAAATTTATAATTGATACGTTTCATGCATTTGTTGAAGTGACTGTTTGTGGTGGGGACTCTTGGGCCAATTATAGGTCTACTTTGCCTTGCTGATGCTAATATGCTATGCTATGATCTTCTCTCTCTCTCTCTCTCACATAGAGCATATACATTGATGATTTGGAATCAAGGAGGGCTTCAAAAACAACAACGAAACTTCAATGTAGCCTCTAGATGGCAGCCCAGGGAAATTGATAAATGAGTTTTGTGCAAATTGGAATGAGCTAAAATTTATATCACGGAGTTTAATGTTTGAGCCTTTAAATCATTTTCTTTCTGTAGGAGTATAACTTACGTTCTCAAGATAAATTGAAACAGTTTATTTTCTGTCTCAGAAGATCTTTGCAATTTATTTGTTTCTTTTTAGAATATTTTTTAGTTGGAAAAACAAACTTTACAGTTATTATAGTTAGAATAATCCAATGCTGTATCTAAACATCTTGCTAGCCCTCTACCATCTTGGTAGGGCTGAACTGTTATATAGTATGAAGGTTTTATGGGTGGGAGCTCAGAAATTAACACGTATTTGATGATTAGCGTTATGGTGGCTTTAATCATCGTCATACATCCATCAATCCACTGGGCAGTACACATTTCCTATATGTTAAATGTTATGCAAGATTCAATTACTTCTCAGTCGTTCTTTATAGTTTGCATTATACATTTGTTTGGCATAATGATACCAATGTCTTACCGGTTGCCTCAATGAAGATTTAGTTTATTTGCTGTCATTACTGGTTTTACAAATAAGGTTATATATATATATATATATATATATATATATATATATATATATATATATATATATATATATATATATATATAAAGATTGTTTAAGAACTATCTTCATTGCAATATTTGCCTTTTGTTAGGTTACACAGGACATAGGAATTAATGCAGCCGAACACCCTCATTTGAGCATCCTGGAAATGGAAGCAGGGAGAAGTCGCAAGCAAAACCATCGACTCATCAATCACTCTCTTATGTTTGTTTCAGGTATGCTAAATCCCCTGGTTTTTACTGCTACCAAGTTACTATAGAACAAGAAATATGGTATTCTCTATTTCTATTCTCATCTGTGTGGGTTATGCTTGTGATGAAAAATAATGATTTTATGACTTAGGTGTATATATGATATGACTATTAGAGATTTCAGATATATGGTTATGATATGTCTACTCCCACCACTATTGTTTGATCATGTATTGCATGGCAAATGAATACATATATATTATATACGGTAATTTTCCAACCCCTTTTTTTAAAAATTATTGAAAGGTGGATATATATATATATATATATATCGTTGGATTGGTGACAAGCTTACTATGAAAAATCACATGGGTATGCATTTGGATTTAGTATAATGGCCCATACACCAATATCATGCACACATCCTTTTCAAATATGGTCCAAAAACCTTTTGGGTTATGAGCATTTATCTTAGGCCATATTTCTTATTTCTCAATCTATGATTTGGAGATTTTGTTTAGTATTATAAAGTGATATTTTTTATTATTATTTTCATGATGAGAATTGGGAAAAGAAATAATTTAATTGTTTTATTGAAAATTAGATGTAATATAGATATGCGATACTCAAAGTTTAAAGTCATATAATTATAAACCATAGTAATTTATTATTGTAATAGAAAAAAGTCAATTTGTGGGGTGGCAATCAAATCACAAACATATTGTCAATTTGAATAAGCAGTTTGAGAAATTCTTCTCATGAAATTCATTAATCAAAAGAAAAAGAAAATTTATTTTTTATCAAATTAGATCACGAGTCCTAACCTGGTAGTTGAACTAACATGCCCAGTGGTCAAGGGTATCCAAAGCTAAATCAATCAGAATTCCTCCTAATTCTCTTCTTGAGCAGACCAATGCATATGTGCATGTATTCTTACATACGAACCAAACCCTTCTATTCAATTAGCTGTGCTTACATACAAACCTTTGAATTCTTCCCTGTATGCTCAATTGCTCATTGGAAATATTATTGCGTAGAATTGCATACCAGTTCTTGAATAGATTTTTTAAAGGCTTCTCTTGTTTTAAGTGATGTCTCATTAACAATTACAGAGGTGCTAACTTTTTCTTCTAGTTAATTTAGTGTGTTTTAGTTTATTTATTTGTTGTACGACTCTTGATGTTGGCTTTGGAGAATCACGAAAAAGTTTATTTGTTGAAACATCATTGGCTTCCTTATGTGATGGTGTTCTGGTTGACATAATTTAGCTTTAATTTTTTAAGATCTTATGATTTTTAACTGGCAGATATAGGCTTTTGCATAAATATTGATTTTCTAACTTCGAAAGTAAAAGTAATTTTGTGGAAAAAAATCAACAATAAATTAGTAACGGAATAGCGACGAAAATTTCGTTGTAGTTTTTTATAATTCTGGCTGAATTTAGCAATGGAAACTTTAATCGGTTGCTATAAATAGCAACGAAAATTAATTTCGGTTGCTATAAATAGCAACGGAATTTCCATTTGGTCGCTAAATATATGTTCCGTTGCTATTTTCCGTTGCTAATTTTTATTAGCAACGAAAATTCAACAAATTCGATTGCTAATTTTCGTTGCTATTTTCTAATTTTTTTGTAGTGTTTAAGTACCTATATGCATTTCTATATTTTCCTTTGCCTTCTTTTACCCTAAAGACATCTTACGCCATATATTTCCTTTAATTTCTTGTTTAAGTTATTCTAATTATGTTCAAGAAGGTTTAGATGGTGTTTCCAAAACTTAAAACTCAATTAGATTACATATGGGAAGTGCTTCGGTAGGGGTAAGATTCAACCCTACCGAGGTGATGGGTTCTATGCCATTTAGGGCAACTTCCTCAGTTGGGTTGAAGGCTACCTTGGTTAAGGAGGCTAAGGACCTCGGTTGAGGAAATAGGGAATGACCGGATTCTAGCAAGTGTACTAGATCGGCTAGTAATATAGGAAAATATAGATTAAGACCCCAAATATCGTACCGAAGGGAACATGGATTGCTAAGAATAATACCTATGTATGAATTAAATTAATCCGAGATTGTTTTCCAAATGTTTTTTATTTAGAAGCAAAAATTAAATAAAATAAACAATTAAACAAAACAAAAGCTAAAACATGAATTAAAAACAAAATAATAACTGGAATTCTCTTGCTAAGGAAACTATCCACCTTAACTTTCATTGTAATGACTTAAATTCAAAGAATAATACCAGTGATTATGAAGAATTCAGATAAATAAAACCAGATAACTTTATTCAAGAATATCATTCTAAGCATTAAACTCCCTTATTCAGAACAATTCAACACTTGGCATAAAAGTCTGAATTAATCCTCCTAGATGTCTATTAAAGCCTTTCTCAAGAGATTCAACTTTCACCTATTCTTAGTTCTTCCTCTCTTAGTATTAACCAATAAAATTCATACATAATCATTTCATATTTCGGATAATAATCATGCATAAACATTAAAGAGCCAACCCAAGAACATGCAAATCATTAACTATGTCAAAACCAATTCTTAGTTATTTATTCAATAAACCAACAACCAATCTCAACACAATCAAGGATAAGAATATGCTTAAAACCAAGAAATAATCAACCGATATTGAAATTAAGCTCAAAACAAAGTCATAACAATGAAAATTCAAGATTTCAAGAATCCATTAGCAAAAGAAGAAAAACTACTTCTTAAACATAATTAAAAACTAAAACAAAGTGTTGAAGAAAACAAGAAAAACTAAGAAACGTAAAATAAACTAAAGAAAAGTAAAACTTAATTTTAAGGGTTTTGATCCCTAATTTTAAGGGTTTTGATCCCTAATTCCCTAATCCGATCCCATTCCTCTTTCTTCTGTGTTTTGGACTGCTATTTATAGGCAAAAACGTGGTAGATTTCTTCCAAAACTGTAGAAACCAAATAGGAAGTGAATTCTGCTCAAAACAGGAAGTTCGATAAAATCCTTCGCACCATGGGAATAGCATCACGTGGACACGGCTTGTTCCTTGTTGTTGAACACGTGGTCACGTGTCTAGTTACTCTTCCTCCACACGTGGCCACGTGTGGATTTTGCCTTGGGTCACACGTGGTCACGTGTCTTGCTTCCTTCTCTTCCTTGCTCCTTCACGTGGTCACATTCTCTTAAGCCATTATAACTTCACGTGACCACGTGTGAACTTCTTCAATGCTTCACGTGGTCACGTCTCAGGGCTCTGGTCTGGACGTCAACTTGTCTTTACATCAATTCTTCATATTTGCACTTTTGGCCCTAAACTTTGCCCTTTTTACACTTTAAGCCCTTTTATGCCAAATTAACCCTGAAAATCAACCAAAATTTATAATTAACTCCAAAAACATAAAACTAACAAATTAAACTCAAATTAAACCTAATTAACACAAAATTAACTTAATTAAACACCTAAAAATATACTAAAAATACTATATAAATGACTATTATCAGGGAACCCTACTGAGGTAAAGGGTTCCGCCTGGGTTGAGGTGGAAAGTACCTCCACCGAGGTGAATGGGGCTGCTATTCTGCCCAATCTTGCAACAAACTGTAGGCATAGCAAATGAGTTTTTTGGGCAAAATGGTTTCCTACGAAGTTGTTTATCTATGTTTCTAGTCTCTAAAACATCAAGAATAATCTCATTTGAGCTTATAAATCTTCAAATATCCATTAAAAAATACAGACTGCTCTTAATGACAAGGCAACATATATATCCGAGTTTTAATCTAATTTTTGATCATGGTACAGGGGAAACTAGACTTTGACTTCTTCATATGAAATCTAGGTCTATGAGTTTAGTTCTTAACTCAGTTGGAATCAATCAATTTCCTACTCTATAACTCAAGTTATAGGCAAAATCATATAACTAGATCCAGTAAACCCTAAGTTATGTTTTTGCTATCTCAAGGAAACACTCATATATTCGACCCTTGTGCACTATATAGCCCTATATCCACTTTTTTTTCTTACAAACACATCCAACAAAACCTCATGAAGCAATATTCAATAACAAATGCATACACAAAATGTAAAGTTCCCATACCTTGTTGATGCACCAAGCTCACTTTCTTCAAGCCCTCTCAACAACCTTTTCCTTGCTCTTGCCTACTCTTTTTTCTATACGGGATAAGTCACGTAAGTAAAAATTCATTTGACTCCTTCAATTTCAATTCTTATTATATGAATGAAATAGAAAAATAAGAGAAGAAATTATTACCTTTAAATTACTTAACCCCTAAATTATCTCTCCACAAATATTATCTCTGAAATTAGAATGAGTTTTTATAGTGAGAATGGATGGCTTTTGGGAAGAGAATGGATAAATTAATCCCCTTAGAATGGTTGGCCATCCCTTCTTAATTCTTGATTTTTCTATTTGTCTCAAGAAATCTCTAGTGGAAGCTATGTGCCCTCACCTTATTGGTCCACTTATGGGTTATAAATAAATTGCTTTTAGGTCCTTTCTTTTCTTCAATTTCTTATTCTTACCCTTAAAATCTCTCTCTCTCTTATATTTCAATTAAGCCCTTATATTATATTTTCTTCCACTTATGCACTAGCATATCCTAATGTGAAATAACCATATTACCCTTTTTCTTTTTAAACACTTCACTCTAGGTCCTTTCCTACTCTTCAAACACTTATTTCTTTATATCCCCCTTCCTAATGCACCCTAGGTGTATGCAATTTCTAAAGGGTGTATGTTGGGGCCTCACACTAAATGCTTGATATGCTAGCAAGTAAAAGCTGAATATCGGGTTCTTTTTGGTTTACTCTAGCCTATCACTATACCAGAAAGGAAGAGGGATTGAATCACTGTGGACTTTTTTGTTAGGATTGTCACTTACCAAAAGATAAGATGATTCCATATGGGTGATAGTGGACAAATTGACGAAGTCTGCACACTTCTTACCGGTGAGATCTAATTTTTCATTGGTAAAGTTGGCAAAAAAATTACATTAATGAAGTGGTTAGACTCCATGGAATTCCTATCTCCATCATGTTTGATAGGGATCCCCAGTTCATAGCTAGATTTTGGTTCATCCACAGACTGATAGGTAGTTTTGACGAGTAATACAAGTGCTTGAGGATATGCTTAGATGTTGTATACTTGAGTTTGGTAGCAGTTTGGAAAGATACCTCCTACAAGTAGAATTTGCCTACAATAATAGCTATTAATCACGGATTAAAATGGCATCATATGAAGCATTTTATGGAAGAAAATGCAAAACCCCTTTATGCTGGATGAAACTTAGTGAAAGCAAATTGGTGGGGTTAGATTTGATTAAAGAAATGAAAGAGAAAGTCAGGTTGATCAAGGATCACTTGAAAGTGGCCTCAGACAGGCAGAAATTTTATGCTGATTTGACATAGAATGCAACATGGGCGACAAGGTTTTCTTAAAGGTATCCCTTTGGAAAAAGATTTTCAAATTTGGCAAAAAAGGCAAGCTTAGTCCCAAATTCATTGGCCCATACAAGATACTACAGCGTGTGGGGCTGGTTGCCTACAGGTTGAAATTTCCATCAGAGTTAGAAAAGATTCATGATGTATTTCATGGATCGATGCTGAGGCAATACAAATCTAATCCAGCTCATGTTATCTTTCTAAGAGAAGTAAAGTTGAAAACTTACTTATCCTATAATGAAGAGCCAGTAAAAATTCTTACCAAAAAAGTTCGATAGCTAAGGAACAAACAAATACTGTTGGTTAAGGTGCTTTAGACTTGCCACAACATCAAAAAGGTAACATGAGAGCCCAAGATAGTAATGAAGCAGCAGTATCCCCAATTTTTTACTCTAGGTCAATTTCAAGGACGAAATTTTTATTTAGTAGGAGAGAAATATAATGTCCTAAAAATTTCGATAACGTGAATAATACTTTTCGAATAGTAAATAGTGACACCAGGACAAATAGTACCACCCAAGGCTAGCAAACATTTTTTCACCACTAGTAACTACAATTCATAAGGAGTTCACTGATATAATTTGAGATGAACTTGAGATCAAATAAGCCCTCAGAAATTAAAAATAAAAATAAGTAGCGGGTTTGTGTGAATAGTAATCTAGTTTGATTAGAGTTTGATCACCTTGAAAAAAATTATTTCGGATCTCAGAAACTTATTTTGATCACAGGGAATCATTAGAAATAATTCCTATAAATTTTTAAAGGTGAAAAATAAACTTTTGGATAACTTTGAAAATTTTAGTTTCGGACTAGTAATTTCACCTTTGGACTGAAAATATATTGAAACGAACTTATTTTAATCCAAAATTTAAACACATTTTAATTAATATTTTTACATATTTTTAAACTAATTTTGATGGCAATTTGACATCAAAAATATTTGACCACTCATAACTTGACAAGTGGCAAGATTTGGACCTTAGATTGAATAGTGCCAATTGCATCCTAGCCAGTCATTATGCGGGGCTCTAATTAAGGGAAAGGGGTAGATTTTGGGCCAGCAAAACCTACCTCCCTATCTCTTTTTCCCCATCCCATAGCTCTCTTTCTCCCTAAACCTCTATAACCAAGTTTCTCAAACTCCAGATCCATTCTATTTTTCACCCTAATTCCATAAAAAAACCTCATCATCATCATCATCATCATCGTCGTCGTCGTCGTCATCATTTCTACTTTAAATTAAGCTTAGAGGAAGAATTAAGTGGAAAATTTTGAAGAATTTCAAGTTAGGAAAATTTGCCAAGTAAAATTGAGAGTTGTTGGTGGGATTTTGTATGAATTAATTAGGATAGCTGTTCTTAAGTCATTTTATATCACAATTAAAGAAAAAAATTAATGAATTATACATGTATGATTTCGGGTAGGAGAAGAAAAAGAGGAGGAAGAAAGGAGACAAAAAGAAAAAGGATAAAGAGAATGTGAATTAGAGGAAGAAAAGCTCAATTAAGGTTAGTGGATACAATTACCAACTTATTTCATTGAGTTAGGTTATGTAACTTACAATAATTTGTATGTAATGTATGTGTAAAATTAACTTGATGATTAAATGATGAAATTGGATGCTAAGTAAATTTTTTAGAGAGATTAAAATGAAGAAACTAAGCTTATATGTTAACATTTAGTCTCGATGACCTTTATGGAACTTAGGGAACAATTTGGTGTATAAGGAATTATATTGATTAAATGTTGAGAAAATGCCTACATGAACTTAGAAATGAGTATAAAATAATTATATGTAAGAAAATAGAAGTAATGGGTTATAGCATTGTCATGGTTGAATGGTTTGTATATGGTATATGGGTGTATTTTGATGAAATCTCGATAAAGTAGGCATGAAATAAGTTATTTAACATGAATGTAGTGAAATGCCATAATGGAACAAATGATATGAAATGAAAACCATGATGGCTGAATAGACCACCTTATGAGAATGGCATGCCCTTAATATAATTATGATGATAATTGATGAAAACATGAGTATTCGATGAAAATAATGTGAAATGCAAAAACTTGTAATGGTACATAATGAAAAACTTAGTAAAAATGTGAGAAATGAACATATGTAATGAAAGTCTATTTGCCCTTAGTAACTATTGGTTAAACCAGAAGTATATGATATAATTGGCTAGCCATAGGGATGTGTGATGTGTTAGTAAGTTGAGATGATTTATAGCTATAGGCCAGTGGTGGTCTACAAATATGTACAATATGATATATGAGAAACAAAAGTCATTATGATGTTTTGTTGAGGCGTTGGTCGCGCCAAGCGTCACCTTAACCCATTACGGGCCATTATGGTGCTCATTTTGTATATCCAGTTCGAAAATTTTCATAGGCTACTACTAGGGGCAAATGGGATAGATGACCTTGAAGAGTGAGCCAGAAAACTAATTGCATTGGCATGCACAAGGAGAGAGAGCAGAAAATAGAAGCAAAGTTGTGTTCTTTGTAATTAATATAGTAGCCATGTAAATATGTAAATGATGAAGAATTATGTATGTAAATTTAGTTAAACTATGTAATATATATATGTGTGTGTGTGTGTGTGTGTGTGGTGTGTTAATGGATGGTTGGATATTGAGTTGCTTGGTGGTTGTTGATGGATGTATAAATATTTGGGAGTATAAATTTGAACTTTTATAGAAGGGCAAGCACAAGTACAACCGTTGTGTTGCTCAAATTTTTAATAACTTTTCAAGAAAAGGAAATATAAATAAATGTATGTATATAATACATGATGGTTATGGGGGTATTAAATGGATTAAGGAATACTTGGTAACTAAAGCAAAAAATGGATAACATCTTTTAATAGATAAGGAATTGGACAAATTAAGAATACCACTAGAAATTACGACACTCCAATGCTCAGACCAATGTCTGGGTGTAGGGTGTTAAATGCAAAATTGTAAATTGGAAGGTATCCCAATAGCAAAAGGAGACAAGTTTAGTCATAATCAATGAGTAAAGATTGAACTTGAGTCTAAGGAAATGTAAAACATTCCTTATGCTTCGACTATAGGAAGTCTAATGTATGATTAAGTTTGTTTACGACTAGATATTGCATACATTGTTGGGATGTTAAGTAGATATTTAAGTGAATTGGGCATAGATCACTAAAAAGCAACCAAAAGGGTTATGCGGCATCTAAAGAGAACAAAAGATTATATGCTCACATATAATAGATCCAATCAATTGGGGATCATTAGGTATTCCAATTTTGATTTTGCTAGATGTTATGACAATCATAAATCCACTTTAAGCTATATTTATTTGCTAGATAGAGGAGCTAATTCATGAAAAAGTATAAATAATCACTCATGGTTTTTTCTACTATGGAACCTGAATTTGTAGCATGTTATGAGGTATTAAATCAAGGGATATGGTTGAAAAATTTTGTCACAGGACTACGAAATATGGATAGTATTAAAAAACCATTAAAGTTATTTTGTGACAATAAATCAGCAGTGCTGTATTCCAACAACAATAAGAGCTCTTTAAAGTCTAAACATATAGACATTAAGTTCCTAATTGTTAACAAAAAAGTTCAGAGTGGTCAGATATCTATAGAGCATATTGGCATAAACTCCACAATTACGGATCTACTTACTAAGGGATTAATACCCAAGATCTTTCATAAGCACACTGCTCATATGGGTGTTACACTATTAGATTATGTATCGGTTTAGTGGGAGTTTGTACTTCTAGATGCTTAAATTTATTTTTGGTTGACATGTCATATGAATATTTTGTGGATACATAAAATTTATCATTCAACTAAAAAATTTATATAGTTTCCACTCTCTATTTTGTTTGATCTCACTAAGTAATAAAGTTGGACCAGTTGGAAATAGGCATGTTAAAGATCACACTACATGACATTTCCATGCTACACATCCATATTTGATCCATGTTGTTAGTTATATTGAAATATGTGACTACTATTGGGTTCAGTTACAATAAATGTAGCAAAGATTCCTTTGATCCTATATTGATATATATTATAAGTTATCATAGTTTTAGTCAAAATAAAAACGATCTGGATTATCGACTTAATAGTTGTCTTATTAAAAGTATGAGCATTATTTTATAAATATATAGAAACCTAAAGAACTTAATGTAATTTATGATAGGCTAATTAAAATATAAATCACTATATAAATAGGTTATGTTCTTGATTGCACAGAGATAACCCTAATGCTATTTTACATTCTTTTCTCTCTAATATGTTATCACTTGGAAGAAAACTTATATTTCTATACTAGTTAAAAATTGTAAAATCTCTGCATCATTGATGGCTATGAATTTAGATATGCTTTTGCTTTTAGTTTTTGATTTTGAATTTTGTCTAAAAAAATCATATAGAATATTTAAGAAGTAGGATTAGTTATTTAAAATTTATACATATACCAAACAGTATGATAAATTATTGGAATATGATCTTAAGCCTAGTGAAAAATAATTACAAAAAAATGTTATATTTTAATGATAATTTAAAGATAATATTTAAAATATTTAAAAATTAAAAGAAATAAAAATAAAAATTATAATTCAAATATTGGTCTTGTAGAAACATCAGATAATTTTTTGATATATAATTTTAGTTTGAATATGCATAAATAAAAAATCTGGATAAAATTTAAGTTAATTAAATTTAATCAGTGCAAAAAATATAAATTTAATAATAAAAAAGATAAATGAATAATTAAAAATTTTGTATGAAAATGAATTAATATATGAAATAAAAATAACTTTGGCAGAAATACAAAGAATATCTATTCTAATAAAAAAATATAAGATCTACATTAGTTGATATGGAAAATAAATTTAAAAATTGAAAAAGAATAAAATAAAAAAAAGATATAATTGAAAAAAGAAAAATTTGAGAAGCAAAAAATGAAATTTAAAATCAGAAAAAAATCAAAATAAAAGGCAAACCCGACCCGACCTAAATATGAAAGAATATGTGAAAAAACGCTGTTGTTTTCCTCCCATCTCTCTCATTCACATAAACATTAAAATCCCTAAATCTAAAACCCTAAATCGCTCTCCTTTCCCCTTCCGCCTGTCGCCACCTCCAATCGTTGGCATCATCCGCTTGTCGCCACTGTTGTTGTTCTCTGGTTCTAGGTGCATCTCCTACTCTTCTTCCTTCTATATTCCTTTTTTTTCATTTTACTTTTAACCCAAACAGACAGTTAAGCAACCTAATGTTTAGATTGGGTAGGTTTAGATAAAATTTTTAGTTTTTAGTTTCAAAAACTCCGATTCTTGTTTTCTGTCTAGCTGTGGAGTATTTAGAATCAGAAAATTTTGCACTCCGATCCGAAAAAAGCAGGAAATAGGGTTATTTTTTGTAAATGAATCTTGTTGATGATCAAGGTTTTTTTATATGCTCTAAAGAGAAGCAAATTATTAATTTACTATTGTAGATTGTTTTAAAAGAATTTTTCCGCGGATATATACTGTGAAGAAATCCCTGAGTAGAGATTTTGATAGCAATGATTGTGTTCACAGCAGACCTGAAAGGAGACCTACAATAAGGCATTTTTTTATTTTTAATTTTCTTGGTTGGATTTTGATCTTTGTTATTTGCATTAGAGATAGGTTTTGGTTTGGCTAGCATGTTTGTTAGGGTTGGGCCCCGAAAATCTTGGGTTGATTGGTTCGGGGACCAAAGTTTTGTTAGGGTGCATTGGTTTAGGGAAATGCATATAGTTTGGGTCTCGGATTGTTTGGCCAACCGATGAACACTCTTACTATCCCATCTATTTTAATACGTGTTAGGGTTTATAATCTCTCACGATAAATATCGAAAGAGTGTGCCTTGATTTCCCTCATTTTGTTTTCTAGGGTTTCTACTTTGGATCAAGGGAGAAGAGCCACCATGGGAAGGAGTAAGTTTTCTTTACAGCTATCCTCAATCTATGATGTAGTTTGCTATGAAATGAATGCTTTAGGACTATCAAAAGAAAAACATGCTATTGTTAACCTGATTGCTTAGGGTTTCTTCTAGAATTGTTTATTTGTAATCTATAATAAGTTTGTTTGTCTTTTGATTTCATGTTAATGGTTTTATTGTTGTTAAAGAAAATGATTTGGTTCATTTGAAGATGGGCATTCTATTTAACATTTCAATGAATGTTTATTTCCTCTGTAGAAATTTGATTTCTATTAAAATGTATATTTTGTTTGCTTCATGTATTAGGGTCGTACAAGATCTCAATTTGCTCCCATATGGTAAAATTACATATGAATAAAATAGATAAATTAGGAGTTGCATAGCTAGTTTTCCCAGCATAGTCTTTCCATAAAGTGTTATTATCCTTTCATGTTTATGTATTTGTTTCATTTTATTTGATGCTTTCTAGTTTTGTTGTATTGATGTTGAACTCTCTGAATCTATGCAATTTCTGTACTTGATTTTAGGTCTCTTAATTAGGATTTTTTTATTATATTTTATTTTCTGGGTATTTGAATCATCTATGACAGACTTTGTTTTATCTTTTATTGCTTTTGATTTCTTACAGGACCTACAAAATGTTACCGCCAGATCAAGAATAAGCTGTACCCAAAATCCCATTACTGCTGTGGTGTTCCTGACCCTAAAATCAGGATTTATGATATTGGTATGAAGAAGAAGGGAGTTGATGAGTTCCCATTCTGTGTCCATTTGGTGTCATGGGAAAAAGAGTGTCTCTGGTGAAGCTCTTGAGGCTGCACGTATTGCTTGCAACAAATATATGGCAAAGTATAATGGAAAGGATGCCTTCCATTTGAGGGTCAGGGTACACCATGACATTTTACTATTTTATTACAAATCAAATTAATATAAATTTTAACAATTGATAAAACTAAAATTAAATATAATTTAAAAATAAATTATATAAATATAATTAATTAATTGTTGACTCATTTTGTATTCAAAATTGTTTAAATTGATTAATTCAAAAGTTCTAGAAAAAAATTGATTTGATTTGTTATCTTCTAAAAAGTAATTAATTTTGACTCATTTTGTATTCAAAATTCTTTTGATTAAAACTTTTGAATTAACCAATTTAAACAATTACAAAATCAAATCATATTATATATATACTCAATCAAATAAGAATATTTTGATAAAAAATAAGAAAATTTAACGAGCAAAGCCTTTTTTGTTTTTTCTACTCTCTCTCTTTCTAAGCCTTAGCTCTCATCTCAATAATGATTTTTTTGTGTTTTTGTTTCTAATAAACCGTCGGTCCATCTATGGCCAATAGCTAGAGGAATGATCACGAGATAGGGATTCGTAAAAAACTGGCCCGAATTGGACGAAAAATTCTCGAAAAATTCCTCCGTGGGGATGGGCATGGAGGAAAAGTATTCTTGCAATATCCCCAGATGGTCGCTTGCAGAAATTATCTATTTTGGGCCAAGGTCCTTACAGTTTTAAAACGCATATAAAAGGGAGAGGTATCCATAGCCTTATAAGGACTACTTCGTTCTCCTCTCCAACCAATGTGGGATATTATAATTCCCTGACTTAGAATTCGGGACGAGGACGAAAATTGTGGTCCCCACCCCAAAATTTTCTCACCCTTGAAAATTAATTACTAAATTTAATTATATTTATATAATTTATTTTTAAATTATATCTAATTTTAGTTTTATCAATTGTTAAAATTTATATTAATTTGATCAGGATTCCAACACATACATTTCAAAAATTATAAAACCCAAATAGAATTAAATTTTATTACTTATTTAACCCACCCGATAATCAAAATTATCTTATATCCTCAATTGAACTCAAATCGATTAAAAATGTAAACATTTTATTAAACAAAATTGATGATATTTTAAAATTTTGATTTTTTATATTTTTTGGTTGTTAATTGAATTAAATTAATAATCAAAATTTATAAATTTTCCTATATGAAATCAAATCAATTATTTGAATAACTAAATTTAGGAGTGAGAAAAAAATCAAAAATATGATTAACAACAAAATCGGTTTTAAATTGAATCAATTTTTATGGTTAACTGATCCGATGAACTCGGTTAAGATTTTTAATTTTTATATTTTAGGTTAATGATTACGGATTTAAATTTTTAAGTATCAGTTAACTGTTAGCCAACGGTTAACGGGTTCATATATATATATATATATATATATATATATATATATATATATATATATATATATTCAATTTTTTTCTATTTCTCTCTCAAATTTACATAAAATAATACTTTAAAATATATTTTTGTCTTTATACCTTAATTTTTTTATATTTTCCTATAAAATGTATATAATACTTTAAGCTAAATTTATATTATGTAATTTTCTTTAAATATAAAGTAATATTTATATATAGTATCCGATTAACTTTTATATATGTTATTTTTAATCTTATATTGGTGTTCATATTTTACTTAATAACATTCAATTACATTTTCTTATATTTTAGAGTTTATGTTATAATATTTAATATCATCCAAAAATTTATTTAACTTAGAATTAAATATATTATTTTTCAATAAATATCAAATCTATTTTATAATATTAGCTATTAATTTATAGAACATGAATTTTGGCTAGTAAATTATGTTTTTTTTCATAATTTTTATATTAAATTACTTTACACATTTGAAATTAAATTGAATTTTATCTAATTTTTTATATAATTTTATGTTATAAATTTTAATAGTTAACCGAAAAATATTGATTAATCAAATCGAAAAACTGAAACGATAAACTAGTGAACTGAATATAACAGATTGATTAATGATTTATAATTTTAAAAAATCGATATTAATGAACTGATTAATTCTTTTTTTTTTTAATGAAAGGATTACTGAGTATCATTTGATTTTTCATTGTTGTTGTTTCTGCCTCTTGGAAGAGCTTTGTGGCCAATTCTCGAGCAAAATGAGGTCAAGATTAATCACCTTTTTTATAATCTAACCAGGCTAAACTTTTTGTCTTGATGGTTGTGAAGGGCGTGTTTCAATTACACGGCTTAAGGTTTGTGTTTTTCAAATGAGATTTTAGGTCCCCAAGCTTTTGTTAGTTAGGTTATGCTTGTGTATTGAAACGTGACTAAATTCAGGCTCAGTTGTGAGGGATTATGACTAAATTCAAAAGTAAATAATAATAACAAATCATGTGGAATGGACAAAATATCAATCTTTTTTTAAACTTCTTAATTTAGATGGATTTTGATTACGGTTGAAGTTGTAATTGTGTCTCTAATATTTTGTAAAAAGTGAAATGTGGAGTTTAAAGTTACGTTTGGTGTAATATTGGACTTAAAATTTGAAAATCAGTGTAATGTTACCTCTACTGTAATGGAGTTATTCGTTTGATCAGTCGGAGTCGGTTGATCGATGGCATTACAAGTTAGTTGACATGTGACAATCTAGATGATGAAACATGGTTGATGACATGGCAGTTTAGGGGACACATCAATTTACACATGTCTCCTACGTACTCCTCACGTAACATTTTAAAATAAAAGGTCAAAAAAAAATTCACCCAATCTGATGATGTATGTACTCCTCACGTAACATTTTAAAATAAAAGGTAAAAAAAAATTCACCCAATCTGTTGATTACATCATCGATTTTTTCCAAAACCCTAAGGTGGTTCTCATTTTCCAATCGATGATTTGAACCCACCGGATATTGTCACAATCTATGAAATGCTGGTATGGCTTGGCTGGCAAAGTTAATAATTTGGGTTCCCGCTTGATGGTCGCCGTTGCATTCTTTACTATCGTGCGCCGCCGCAACTCGATTGAAGAGAGGGCCTCTTTTTCCATTTTTCCCTTCTTTCATATTGTGGAGCAGCAGACGTTTGTATTCTGTGCGCTAACTCCATAGGCTAATGAGGAGGGTGAGAGCTCAAAAAGAGAAGGAAAAATGGTAGGGGCATTTTGGGGAATGAGAATAATGGAGATAGTGAAGAAGCATGACCCATGAGTTCTTGTTTGGAAAAGAATAAAACTCACCTCTACCCGTAAAGCTAACGCCAAGAAGCGGCTTCTTAGGGTTTGGCAGGTCTCCCTCAATCTATTTCTTTTTCTCTTTTTATTTTGCCTTTTATTTCTTTTTTTGGGCATGATTATATGTATTAAAGATTTCGTCTTTTTTGGTTATCTGATGCTAGTGGCAGTCTGAAATTTTGAATTTTATTTACTATTAATGTTCTGTTATAGTTTGAATAATACAACATTGATTGTAATTTAGTTTGTTTGCTGATATAAGCTTGAGGTTTGCTAAAGGGTTCCTTCGATGTTTGGTTAGAATAAACAGGGAAAGTAGGAAGAAAATCCCATGTAGTCCTAGAGAGATGTTTAAAAGATGAGGCGGCTCCGTCCTTTAATTAAGAGACTCAACGATAAGAATAAGGGGTATTTTAAAAAGGAGAAGATTAGTGATGAAGAGGGAGATGGGTTTGATGAAGCTAAGAAGCTGAGAAAAGTGGTGCTTGGTGGTGTAGCCATGGATTAAGGCCGTTTGTTGGATGAGGCTGCACATTATGTTATGTGCCTTAACACACAAGTTCAAGTGATGATATGTATTGCTGATTTCTACTCTAATTGATTTAATTATCCTCATCATCTTCACTCTTCATTTCCATATATTACCAGTACAAATTAAAGAAATTATTACCAAAAAAAAGGAGGAGAAGAAGAAGAAGACCAAAAAGAAATATTGAAATGTACGGCTTATAAAAGGTGAAATCCTGGCTTTTATGTTCAAAATCAACCTGAACCAGATGAGGATATTATATTTGTCGAAAAGTAATTAATTGGGTGTCATTATATATATAAATTGCATGTTTATCAGTAATTTTGATGTGTAATATTTCATGCTATTTATGGGTTTAACTTGTACTTGATTTCTTAGTTGTTGCATTAATGAGAAGAGATGATGGCTAATTTCTAGCTTAGTGTTGCAGGCCTGGATAGCAAGAACTAATTATGAAGGTGAGATAATGCAGTTATATGTGTTTATACAAATTTTTAATAAAATTTGCATAAGAAAATGTTATGCTAGTAGAGGTAATGGGTCCATGAAAGTAATAATTGTGCTCCATTTAGTCATGAAAACGCGGGACCCCCTTCAATATTTCTCCAGTTTTATTGGTTCATATTTGGCACAATATATGATAATATATTGGTTCACCTATTCATAAAATGCAATGGATCTTTTTTGGTTTTTCAATTTAGTAGAAAATTAGGAAAATGCTCATCTGTGGAAAAGACTGTAGGCCTTGGACATGGTTTAAATATCCATTGTAAATGTCATCAATGCTCTTTCTTCTTATAGGTGAATGCTTCAATTGCGAGAGCTCTCGTAGGGGCAGCTGTTGCTGCAGGGACACGAAATTAGACAGAGGTGGTTAAGATGGCTGCTCTGGTTTCTGCCTTCAGCACTGCTACTGATTACTCTAGAGTATTTTAAAGCATCTTTTGCTGAAAATCCAGCTATGGAGAAGCAAAGGGGATCTGTTTGTGCATGACACACTACTATCACTAATCATCAATTCGTGCATGTTAGTAATTATGTATGATTCCTTGCCATTTCTTATTTGTAATATCAACCGCAATTCAATTTGCTCACTATTAAATATCTTAAGAATATCAGAAATAATTTTATTAAGTACTTTTATATTTCTTTTACAAATTTCCTGGAATAATAATGCCTATATCGCTTCTATTCTAATAATAATAGTTCTAATTGTTGTTAATTTGGGATTAAAAAGATATAGTAGTTTCATGAACTGAAATAATAATGCCTATATCGCTTCTATTCTAATAATAATAGTTCTAATTGTTGTTAATTTAGGATTAAAAAGATATAGTAGTGTCATGAATTCGGTTTCACAATTTTTTTTTAATTGGTGTGAAGAATGATGATAATTGTCCAAGAATCATGATGGAGCCCATGACCTATTAATTTAGATTGCTTGTTCAATAATAAATTCATAAATAAATAAATAATTGAAATTTGACATTTAGCAACGGAATTGCGACAACAATTTTAGTCGCTAAAGATATACAAAAGTAGTACATTTAGGCTATTAGCGACGGTATTTGCCACCGCTAATTCCCTCACGTGACATGTATGCGGGGGAACACGTGTCAACTGACGTGTCCCCTTAACCACCACGTCATCATCCATGTTTCGCCATCTGGACTACCACATGTTAACTAACCTATGACATCATCGGTCAATTGATGTCGACTGGTCAAATAAACGGCTTTATTACAGTAGGGGTGATATTGCACCAATTTTTAAACTTCAAGTCCAATATTGTACCAAACGAAATTTTAGGTCCTATATTGCACTTTTTGAAAAATATCAGAGACCAAATTGCACCTTCATCCTTTGATTATTTATTGTCACTTTATTTATTCATTACTTATTTATTTATATTAAGAAAAAAAAATTAAGGAAACAAATTCTTTGTCATAAAGAAAATTATATATAATCTCATTCGTGTAAAAATTTCATTTATCTTCATCATTCAATCAAAATGGCAATGTTAGTTTTTAACTAGCAAAATGTACTAATTGGTCACCAACGTTTATTTCCGAGCTCCGATTAGCTACTTTTATTTATTTTGGAATAAAAATTATATTGACATTTAGAAAAATTTTACTAATTTTTCATATTTATTTGTAATAGTATTAGTTGACCATTAATGGTGCTACTTTGATATCTAGTACGTAAACAATTGTCAGTTCATGTTATCATGTAATTTACAAGTGAGATCCATTGTAACACCCTAATACCCCCTAGTAGTGTGTGTGGGTGTTAAACTATCGAGCATCAAAATCATACCAAATATCACTAGTAACAATACAAGTCTTAAATTCAAATAAATTTTTCACTATGTTACATAAAATGACAAGTTTTTACAATAGACACAACATATGATACATTATTAAATAACAAAGTTTTCTTTTTACACTTAGTTTGGTATAGAAACGTCCAAAACTACTCTTTACATAAATATTACTATAAACTACATCCTCTGGGAACTCTCCTTGGACTTCATGATATTTCTTTATAGCCCGTCTTAAATTTCTACCTACTCAAGAAACAATTCATATACTAAGCACATGAAAAATATGTTACCAAATGCAATCCAATATTTACATAACTTAACGAGCACTACAAGTTATTTTTAGTCTACAAATACCATGTTCATTCACTAACGTTAATTCCTCTCTTCCATGATTAATCGGCACTTACTTTTACTAACTTTTATGCAAAGTTATATTCATTAACACTTGAACACTAAAGTCAATTCACACCTGACATTTGGTTTGGACTTGGAATTTACACCCAAAACTTCCTATGTATGCCTGAAATGGGAATCAAAACCACATAGTTCTAAACATATAACTTATACTTTACTTTAACTAACATATGACACATCAACTATACACATCATATGATACGGAACCCAAGGATACAATTATAACCCAAACACCAAATCAATTGAATATTCATAAACTAAACTATCAATCTGATTTTTAATGAATTTAAACCCTAATTTCAAAGGATATTAAGACCTAAAACAAAATAAAAAAAAAAGAATAAAACTACACAAGTAAAACCTGAATAACCTAATTCTTGAAACATAAGAACATAATTTGCCATAAAGTAAATACCTTGATAAGAATTAAAGTTCGTGATGCAATGGAAGAAATCAAGCAATCCTACCAAAGATGAATTTCGGCCAAACCAAAGAGAATACTCTCAAATTAATTAAATCTATTAAATCCGAATACAAAGAGTTTAATGCGGTATTTATACCCATTTAAAAGGCAAATCCTTAACCTAATTGCATAACTAGTAGGCCAAAATTTCCATGCCTATTAGGATTGGAAATTAAACCCATTTTCCTTCTTAAAATAAGTAGGCAAAACCAATTGGATGGGCTACCCAAAGTTGGCGTGAAACCTATCATAGTAAAAGGCCCAACTTATTACAAATAATCCAAATAAAAATAATAAGTAAAATTCCTAACTAAAGCCCAAACAATTCATCCCCTTAATTTAATAATTAGCACATACATTACACATACCTTAGCTCATATGATGTGCTCATGCATATGGCACATGTCTAGCACATGTCAAGGCACATGCTTGGCATGTCATAGTCACATGTCCGGTACATGTCAAGTGTCACATGACCGACACATGTCAAGTGTCATATGACTTGCACATGTCAAATTTATCATGCACATTTGGACTTCACAATTCGGCCTATGATTCTTCTTTATGTCCATTCGGCCCCACTTTCTCTTGAATGTCCATAGCTTCTTTCTCTTCATGAACTTGCCATTATGATTAATAGTGCTCATATCATTCCCTCCCTCTTTATAAAAGATTCATCCTCAAATTTTTATCTTGTTCAAGTTGGGACTTGAGTCTTGAGGAATACATTTATCTTTATAAATGATATTCTGGATAGGTAAAAATAATATGAATGCTTCTTTAGGAAAGAACTCATCATGTTTATCCAATTTAACAAAGAAACTAGGCAAAACATGGTTAGTCTTTAATACATCCTTGTGAATATGATTATGATTTCCTTTATTTTCCATGTCCAATTTAACCTCCTTAAGCAATGGAGGAGCAATCAAAACTTGTTGATCTTCCATCACAATCAAACAATCTTTTTTCATTTTCACTTAAAAAAATCAACAACATCTTTACTTCCAATGATTCCTTCATCACTCACAATATCACCATTAAATAAATCTACAACATCCCTTTCAACTTCATAAATGATTTCTTCCATGATAACTTCCTTTTCATTTCTCTTCTCCTTTTGCTTACACATTCTACTTAGTTGTTTGAAAAGTTGTTTAAACTGCAATTCCATATCATTAAGGTCTTGCATCACACACTTCATATCTTCCTTTAACCCATTCCATTCTTTTTGATTTGAATGTCGCTTTGACTTGCAATAGGACATCCTTACAAATCACTCGTGTTTCACTTAAAATTGGCTCTTACTTTCATTTAAGCTCACACTGTCAAGCCTTTTTTTCACTCAATCTTGTTGTACTCATTTGCACTTCAGAACTCAAACTCAAGTCAAAATGATTCACAAACAGCAAATAAAAATAACGAGTGCAATGAAAAATACTTAACAAAGAAGACAGGCTCAATATTAGAAGCAAAATACCAAAAATGAAGAAACTTGAAATGAGCATACAAGATGAAGATATGTATGATGTCCGAATTATATAATTTTAATTAACAAGAATCAAATTGTTAACTATAATGTAAATGGAAGCAAAAAGATGTAAATACACCAAAGAAAGCAACTTACAATGAAAAAAATGACAAAACTAATGCAAATATGCAAAAATTGAAATTTTCCAATTCAACTTGATACAAAGATATGTTATGACACTAAAACAAAAGTTAAAAAGACCAAAAAAATGTCCAAACTAACCCAAGATAAGGAAACTAGAATAAATGTTTAAGTTAAGACAGAGAATAACCAATCATGTCTTAATGAAATAAAAATAAGTAAACCAAATGTCTAAACTAAGACAAAATGACTTATCCACTATGTTGACCTAATTAGGAAAATCTAGTTGTCTAGGTTAAAACAAAAGTAAGAAATAAAGGCACACTTGTCTAGGTTAAGACAAAGATGATAAATGAAGACACACTTGTCTTAAATCAAGGATAACAATATGTCTAAATTAAGATAAGATGAGATAAAGATAAACTCTATCCAAAGAATTGTAATCCTATTTGTTCACACCAATCAGAGGTAATTCCCAATTAAAACACTTCTTGGCAATTTTTTTTAATTCAAATGAATAGTAATTTGGATGAACAGTATCGTGAATAATAATTCAAATAAAGAGTGCGGTGAATAGTACCAATGATTTTTTTTTATAATTAAAACATTAAATAACACAAGATTAGATGTAGGAACAAAAAAGAATAGATTCGAGAATAAAGAAGAACATGAAATAGATAAGAACAAGATTGCAAGTTAAACAATTAGACAACACAAAATTATCTTTTTCTAATGAAAATTAAACAATATAACAACAAATTAACACAAGATAAATAAGAATTTATCCTAATCCAAGCTTTGATACCAAATGATACGGAACCCAAGGATACAATTATAACTCGAACCCTAAATTAATTGAATATTCATAAACTAAACTTGCAATCTGATTTTTAATGAACTTTAAACCTTAATTACAAAGGATATTAAGACCTAAAGCATAATAAAGAAATAATAGAACTACACAAGTAAAACTTAAATAACCCAATTCTTAAAACATAAGAACAGAATTCGCCAGAAAGTAAATACCTTGATAAAAATTAAAGTTCTTAATGCAATGGAAGAAATAAAGCAATCCTACCAAAGATGAATTTCGGCCAAGCCAAAGAGAATACTCTTATAGTAATTAAATCTATCAAATCTGAATACAAAGAGTTTAATATATGGTATTTATACCCACTTAAAAGACAAATCCTTAACCTAATTGAATAACTAGTAGGCCGAAATTTTCATGCCTATTAAGATTCAAAATTAAGCCCATTTTCCTACTTAAAATAAGTAGACAAAACCAATTGGATGGGCTACCCAAATTTGGTGTGAAACCCATCATAGTAAAAGGCCTAACTTATTACAAATAATCCAAATAAAAATAATAAATAAAAGTCTTAACTAAAGTCCAAACAATTTAGCCCTTTAATCCAATAATTAGCACATGCATTATACATGCCTTAGCTCACATGATGTGCACATACATATGGCACATGACATGGCACATGTCTAGCATATATCAAGGCACATGCTTGGCACATGTCATGTCACATGTCCGACACATATCAAGTGTTACATGACTTGCACATGTTAAATTTATCATTCACATTTAGACTTCACAATTTGGCCTATGATTTTTCTTCATGTCCATTCTGCCCCACTCTCTCTTAAAGGCTAATAGCTATGCATGACAATGAAAAGATTAAGATAGTTGTAGCTAACTTGAATATGACGAGTGGGTTGTAAATAAGTCATTATGCATATGTAGTTAAAGTGATGGAAGATGTATGAATACCTAATTGATGTACAGGTTGTCTAATTAAATAGACCGTTTGATATGATTAATGATGATTTAATTGGGATAATAACCTACTATAATAAGATTGAAAGGTATAATGATACATGATAAAGGCATTAGGATAGGATGTTTCACTAACCACTCATGTTTGCATTATACACTATACACTTCATTCATATAATCAATTTTTCCAATTACACTTCATTTTAACTAAATATCATCAAACACACTTTTGATCACTAATTAACTTAACATACAATGCACTCATGTTACAGTAATCGTTATTTTAAAATATAACAATATCAATATATCACTACTCATATAATACTTATATATGTTCAATTACACCTAAACATTTAAGATCCAATTCATTAATATATACATTAAGGTAAAAATTTTATTAAAAATCATGTATACACTCATTATTCACCTTACATGCCTTTATTACAATCTATGCTTTAATGTTCTTTCACTCGTTTCATATTTATTATGTCATATTTTGACTAAAATCCAAGGATGTTTAGTTTAAGTTCGGGAACATTTGGAAACATAAAATTCACTAATCTTGTTCAAATAGGGGTTACCCGACTAGATTAAACTTCAATCTAGTTGGGTGGGTATGATTCTGTACCTAAAAAGATCAATCAACCTGACTAAATTGTTTGCAATCTAGTTGGATTTACTAAAGCAACATATTTTCTCAAAAAATAGTTTTTTGGGTTCACTTTGCACATATGTTTTGACCAACTAAAAAATGTTTTTAGGAAAAAATTTCTTCTAATAAAATGTCAAACTATGTCTCTAGTTTCCAAAGAATAAAAAATCAAGTTGTTTGAACATCTGTAGCCTAAGATATCACTTAAAAAGTGCAAACTACTGTATTTGATATGTTCATTACCATCAATCTTTTTTAAACCAATTTTCATTAATGTTAAAAGCAAACACATAATTCAACCTCTTCATACAAAGTTGAGTTCTAGATTTATTTTTTAATCTTCCTTTGGAATAACTTTAATTAGAGCTCTGTAACTCTAGTTGTAGCTAAAATGTTGTCTGCAGGTCACACAATCCATGCATCATATTTCACCTTATTATTCATTTCTATACACTAACCCCATTTATGCATACTTCACTATAAAATTCACATTCATGCAACATTTATACAATTCTTACAACACTTCTAGCAACTAAATCACAACATATACACAAAATAGCAAAAACTCCCATACCTGGTGAAGCTTGTTCCTTTTTCTTCTTCTTCTTTGTCTGTACTCCTAAATTGTTCTTTAATTTGCATCATAAAATACCATCAATTTAACGTTCAAGAATCCAATATTCACTTTCTAATTTACGTGCTAAAGAAATAGAGAAGAAGAAAAGAGCAAAATCTGCTCATTCCAATTCAAGTACTCACCTTAAACACTTGTAACCGATAAGTCCTACCTCTCTCACTTCACTTCCAACCAAAAGCAGAATTTTAGAGAGTGATTGATAATGAAGCAAAAAAGGAAAATTTTTGGGTTTTTTTAGATGGAGTGGCCAACCAATCTTTTCCCAAAGAGCAAATTTTCTATCTTCAATTTATTGTATCAAACATTCTAGAGATGCTAGGTGCTAAATTCTCATTGGCCAAACTTTTTAATCCTTGCCAAATTCTCTTTTAATCCCTCTCTACACTTTTAATTACCAAAATCACTTAAATTCTCATTTCTTTCATCAATTTAATTCTTAACCATTTGTATATAAGTTTCCATTTGCATAATTACTAAATGCCCTCAACAAATACGGAAATTTCAATTACGTCCCTAATAACAATTTATACTCTTGTGCACTAAAACTTGATTCACTCATGCTAATTACATATTTAATCACACTCTAATCCTACTATGATACACTTTGGGGCCTCACATCCATTATTCATTAATCCATATTCTGTTTTATACCTAATGTTTTGCAAAAAAAAAAAATATTTTTTTTGTAGGATATCCCTAAAAATTGCCAAATTCTAAAAACATTGCTTAAATTTAATTAATACTTTTTGTTATTGCTAAACATAATTTATAGATTTCTATAAAATACATGCAACAATTAACAAATGCATACTAAATTTATAGATATTCTTTTTCTAAAAATTGAAAATACTATAAAAAATTTTAATATTTTTATAAGCTTTTTGGTTAAAAATTATTATTTTCAATTAAATATTTATCCAACAAAAATAATTTGGAAAGATTTAAAATATTTAAAAGAAAAACATAAAAATTATAATTCATATATTAGTCAGGTATAATATTAGATAATTTTGATACAAAATTTTGGTTTGAATCTCTATGAATAAGATAAAATAAAAATAAGTATTATAGAAAATTTGGAGAAAATTTAAGTCTATTAGATCTAAGTAGTACAAAAAATATAGATTCAATAATAGAAGAAATAGGTGGATAATTAAAAGTTTTATATGAAATTGAATTGATATATGGAATAAAATAAATTTTAGCATAAACACAAAAGATGTCTTCTGATGAAAAATATAAGATTTACATTAGTTGGTATAAAAAATAAATTTAATAATTAAAAAAGAATAAAATAAAATAACTGAAAAAAAGAAAATCTCAGGTGTATAAAGTTAAATTTAAAATCTGAAAAGTTCAAAATAAGGGCATTTTTCACCCAAAACAGAAGGTCAAGGATTAAAAAATTAAAATTTAAGGACATTTTCACACCATAAGAGATAATTTGAGGGCAAATATACACCATATCCCATTTTTTTTAATACATGGTTGGATTTATATTCTCTTACTAGAAATATAGAATAAGTGCCCTTTGATTTCCCTCATTTTGTTTTCTAGGGTTTTTGCTTATCATTGATAGAGAGGAGCTGCCATTAAGATTTCAATTTAGCCCAAGTTGTTCAAACATGAGCATATACCAATAATATAGAAATATTTATATTAGATAAATTAACAAATGAAGATATATAATTAGTTATGCAATTAGAAAAAATAAAAACCACAAATATGAATAGTACTATAGTAGAAAGATTATATAAGATATAATAGTGCAATTAAATCCAAATGTGATATAAATTAAAAATCTATTAAGCAAAATAGAAAATATAGATTAGTTAAAACTAATAAAATATAGAATATTTAGACAATTAGAATTAGATAGCTTAGACACTAAATTATTATTCTTAGAAAATAAATTAGATGAAATAGAAAAATTAACAAGATAATAGCTATCAAAATGGGATATAATGAATAATCCCAATCCAAAGACAAAATTTAAAGGCCATATCGTTTTATATGTGGGCCAACGAATTTGGGTCGGTAGCCATTGGTTGATGACATGAGCACACACATTCAATTTGTTTTGGGTTAAGATGGAAAAATACTCTCAAAGTGTGTAAAATAAAGTTAATATACCCTTAATTTTAAAATTTAGAAAAAATACCCTCAAAGCATAAGAAAATAGAAAAAAAAAAACGCCTAGACTTTGAGAAAAAGAGTGTAAATACCCCGATCTAAAATTAAACTATTTTTTAAACACATTTTAGTACATTAAATATAATAAAGATTTCAATGTAGTCCAATTTGGTCAAACATGGTCACATAACAATAATATAGAAAAATTTGTAGTAGATAATTTAACAAAAGAAGATATAAAATTAGTTAGGCAATTGTAAAAATATAAAAACCACAAATATAAATAGTAGGATGATTATATAACATATAATAATTCAATTAAACCCAAATGCAATGTAAATTAAAAATCGATTAAGCAAAATAGAAAATATAGATTAGTTAAAACTAAAAAAATGTAGAATATTCAAACAATTAGATATGGATAGCTTAGACACTAAATTATTATTCTTAGAAAATAAGTGAGATGAAATAGAAAAATTAACAAGATATATAGCTATCAAAATGGGATATAATGAATAATTTTATAAATAAAAGAAATAAAAAAATACAAAGATATATATATGATGAACAACTTAAACAAATAAATAATAATCTAAAAATCTTCAATCAAAATATAATATACATGAAGAATAAACTTTATAGTTTCACTAATACATCATATGATGAAGAAGATAGATTTAGTAGTGGAAGACGTCCAAGATTAACAATTAATGCATTTATGCAACTAGAGTTGGAAATACAAATGATAAAATTGAAAAAAAAAATTAATCTATCAAAGGAATAAAAAAAATGAAAGAACCAGCACAAAAAAGACTAACGATCAAAACTCATAAGTTAACGTAAGAAGAATGATTACAATTATATGAAAATAATGAAATAGAGGAAGAAGAAATATTAGGATTAGTACAAAGAATAGAAAATCTAAGGCGGAAAGGATCTTTTAGTCCCTAGATTTTAGGTTTTTCCACATTAAGTCCTCAAATTTTCGTCCTTGTACACATTAGGTCCTTAACAAAGTCCATATTTTTTTTTATTAATTGTAGAATTGTCCCAGAACTAGGTGAAGACTATTAAACCTCGCCCTTTTAAGGATATAAGGGCCTTAAAGAGTCTAAAGACTCTTAAAAACCCTTTTAACACTATAGAAGGAGCTATTGGAAATTCATTAGAAGCTAGGCAATCCTTAGCAAATGAAATACTAGAAAAATTGGGAAATAATAGACTCGATACAGTAGAGCATGAACAAAAGGTTGAAAAAATCTGAGGTGTCTAGAAAAGAAGACCCATTAAAGACTTTAGAAAAACTAAGAAAAAAAAAACATGATCCCTTTCATTCTAGATCCTGAGAAGAAAACAACTAATTTAGATAACAATAATTTGGCTTCAGACCTTAGGAAATCTTTAAGTATAGTCAATGAATCTCCACTCCAATCCATATAGATTATTGAACTTTTAATGAGCTTCTATTGACAAAAACGGCATTATACAAGCCAACTTATCCCTATAAAATGAAAGAAAAGTTCATGCTTGAGGAGAATCTATTAAGGCCACCAATAAGCCTTGTAGCTTTTCTAAACTTAGATTGTGAAAAGAACCCATCTAAGAGAATAAATGAGTGTGCTACTGTGATATGGTTTTTTGTGCAATCTAGAAGTTTTTCTCTAAATCAGTCTCTGAATTGTACAAAGCCACCATGATAGAAAATGCCCAAAAATATTGGGTACTATTAGCAACCCACACAAACATAAAAGATGACATCAACATAGAATTGTTAACGGATGGTGTGATGTGACTAACATGTGGATGTTCATTAGAAGAATAAGTATATTAGAGATCAAGAGAATCCTCACATGGATATTAAATTTATGTCGGTGAGGAATATCTTTATAGCAATGGTGCAAGTATCCTCAGACTTAAGATCACAAAAGTTTTTCTTAAATAGTGAGTGATATACTTTAACTCTATAACTGCTTACCTTCATTAATCGGTGAACACAGTTAAGAGGTTGGGTATATTATAGCCTACTTGAAGATAGTTGAGTGACTTATTAAGGGATTTATTTTATATGTTATATAATACTCTTGTTTAGAGAATATTTGGCCAAAGAGGAAAGCTAAGGTGAATGAGATCTACAAGGGGAATTTTTGAAAAAAAAAGTTTAAATTATTAGAACAACTGCATTTAGGTTTATATTAGTTGATATTAATCCATACTCAAGCCTAAATGAGATAAAGTAAGGTGAATTGAGTAATTGTATGGTAATTGTTCTATAGAAGGGTTCAGTAAAAATCACTTGACTTTTCTATCAATTGGATAATCATGATACTTGGCTAGAAGTCTCTCATGACTTGTACATGAGCATAAGTATAAATATTAATTAGATAATTAATATAATGATTTAAAGATTTAAATTATGCAATTCTTTAATTGTAATTTTTTTTTTGTACTGCCAAATGGACTATAAAACCCAATAGGTGGTACACCTATAGGGAATGGGTGTTATGATAAAATGATAGATGTAATAATATTAGATATTATTATAGATTGAAAAATGAAAAACTAAATAACTAAATAAAAGATTTTAATTAATTACTTATGCGTAGAAAACTCAATATAGCTTTCTACATATAGTCTATAATAATGGACCAGACTGGTCCATTATGATCCTAAGTTAAATATTATTGTACTATAAGTATTATAGGACTTGAAAAATATTTATTGATCATTTAAAGAATTAATATAAGGCTAGAATGAAAATCAACTGTGCAGAAGCCTACTATGAGTGGCTTTTTATGCAGAAGGGTGATAAAAGAACTCAATGGCATAATTTTTAAGCAAAGTCAAATTAAATATGATCTATAAGCATTATGAACTTGACATATTTAATTTTGTTGGATTTGAAATTTATTCAGGTAATTAAATCCAAGTTCACCTAGAAAAAGCCCAGTAAAAGGGTCTTTGTGTATGGCCCATTCAGAATAGACCTAGACTAGATTTAATTAAGCAAAGTTAATTAATTAATTAAGAGTAATTTCTAAATTAATTCTTCATCTATTTTAGAGTTATAATCCCATTAGAATTATATGTTTAACTTAGAGCATAACAATAGAAGTTTAGCATGAGTTGGATAGAAAAGTTCAGATTATTCTTTCTTTCTTTCTTTCTCTCTTGGCCGAATTCTCTCTCTAAGCCACAAGGATTTCAACTGCCTCTGTCACCAAATCTTTGGTTCTTTTACCTCTTGTTTGGTATAGATTACACCAAAGGTGTTTGCCATTGAACATTGTGGCTTACAACAAACAAGGTGCATTTTGTATTTTAGCGACAAAAAATTTATCTCTAAATACTCGCTATTGTACTAATGAAAAATTAGTTTGAGTCCTATCATGGCTAAATTGTAGCCAAATAGTTGTTGCCTGAAAATGATAATCGCTCACAAAATAAAAATTATTATTATTATTATTATTATTATTATTATTATTATTATTATTACTATTATTATTATTATTATTATATATATATATATAATAAAATGAAATAATTAAAAATTAAAATTCAAACACAAACACAAACAAATGAACAAAATTTTCGATACACCAAATCATCTTACACTGCAGGTGCAGAGCATACTTAAGTATATGAGAATAAAAGAAAATCAATGCTAAAAACATAAGAAGAAAATCACATGTAAGAAATAAAATTATATATATACAAAATGAAAATTTGAAAATACATAAAATGCTCAACAAATTAGTGATGCTTACAAATTTTGAAATTAACTACAAAAGTTTTGAAAATTTTTGAAAATAGTTACACTCAACTCAAGATTACAAGGTATGCTCAACACATGAGCTTCCTAATAACTAGGCTGAATGTGTTTGGGACTGAAAAATTCTCTCTAAGAAAGTCTTTGCCTTTAAATAGAAAGGATGTGTAATGCATGCCAAAACCCAAGGTAAGTATCTAGCTTGTTCTCGAAAACCCGCTTTAGGATCCGAGATTGGATGAAGGTTCATTGAACTTTTAAAGGTTGGTCACTTCACAATGGATAGGGATTCAACCCAATTCGCCAAGCCTCGGGCCATAAAAAGGAATGAGACAGTATCTTGATATACCTCGGTTCCATTGTTGGCGATCAACCTATGAGGGCATTTATTGGGCACCATAAGGTAGACATTATGTAGTCGCTACCTAATAAAACATTAAGAAAGTTATTCTAACCTTATGAAGCCAAAACTAGAGATGGTTCAAGACTTCACTCTTATTCATACCTTGGTTAATATGAGTAATTATGCTAGAGAAATAAGTGACGCACTCATTCACATATGGAAAGCTGTAAAGCATATTATAACAAAAGTGGTAAAGGCATGGCATATGATACAATAAAATTATGAATAAATCATACATAAAATGGGAAATTTATTCATATAGGAACATTGGTTTCCGCATGCATACTTATAAAAAAATAATTTTATTTGTGTATTTTAAGAAAAATTGGGATAATTGATCCTATTTTATTTAATAAAAATCCAATTTGATTAGTAGAAATAATTTTGGTGTGAGTTTCCTTTAAGCGGTAAAAAACCTTTATTATTACATGCCTTGCAAAAATAAAAGAAAAACATAATTACATGCCCAAATTAATTACAAAAATAATAAACTATGGCTCAATGGCCATAGCCTTCTGATTACTCGTCAACTCGAGAACGTGTGTGTGGTAGTGAAAGATGAAGAATAAACAGTTAGTATTGAATAAATAAATGATAGGAGAATAAATATTCAAAATAACATGAGTAATATAGTAATTAAAACAATAATTTTAATTAAAATGCAGAAACATAAATACTCATGTAAATAGGAATATAAACACAAATATATAAATATATGCATGTACATCCATGCGTACATATATATACATATTTTTATATTTATTTATTACAAGAATAAAAGCGATAAATATAAGTAAATACGAAAAGTAAAGAGTATAATGTATAAATATAAACATATAAGCATAATAGACCAATAAATATGACATAAGTAAACAATGAGCATAAAAGTAAAAAAAAAATAAGGATTTATAACACAAATAAATTATGATAACAACGATGATGATAATAATAAATAAATAAATAAATAAATAAAAGTTGACATGAATAACAAATAATAATAAAATATCAAGTTAAAATGCAAATTAGTAAGATATGCATGATGGACAAAATGACCATGTGAAGCTTTGCATAAAGATGAAAACCATGCAAAGCAAATGGAATACAATGGCGAGTCATGGAGAAATGCATGCAAGGCATGCAAAACCAAGGGGAACAGTGACCTAAATGCAGATCCTATGCACAATGCATAAAATGGCCAAATAAAAGTGAACATGAAAAATGAATAAATAAATATATTGATACAAATATAAACAATTATGAATGCATAATTCATATAATAACAACAATATTAATTAGGATTAAGCTAAAAAAACTAAAAAAATGGTTAACCAAACAATCAATATGAAATCGAACCATTTTTTGGTTAACCAAACTGGTTGGACCCATTTTAGTTTATAGATATTAGTAAATTCTGTTACTAGTTTCAATTTCGATCTATATTCAAAAAAACCATCAGTTTTAGTTTCACGCCTCTGATATTTTAATCAATACTTAAACAAACTGGTTGCAGAATCTTTGTGGTTGGTTCTCTTTGTTACTCATCTGTTATCCGTAGAACATGTTAAGATGTATTGTTCTATTAGGCTTTTATGTCATGTTCATGTTGTTTTCTTGTGTAAAGTATAGTGTTATGAATTATAGTGCTATATTAATTTTTCAAATTTAAGAAAAAGTCTTTGTTAAATAATCTTGAAATGGAAATGGTGACTTAAACTAATTTGCATCTCGACTTTAAATTATCGTTAATGAAGTTCTTCTGCTTTAAAAATTCTATATATTTTTTTTTCAATTGAATCCAAAAAATAAATTTCATGTGCAAAATTATGATAAAGGTTTTGTATAGGTTTGCTAGGTAACAATGTCAAAGTTTATATATTCCCCTGCATTTAATTAAGCAATAACTTTTTAACTTATGTTTTGTTTCTTGAATTCCAGCTACTTTCTTATGGAAATTGCAAGTAAAGAAGAAAAAGGTGCTTTAATGCTTTGAAATTTTGAATTCTAGCTATGATAATAATCATTGTCATCATTTTTTATAACTATGACAAATACATTCCTCAAGGCCCAATCAAGGTGGCCCAATAACGTTCGATAAGACCTAAGCCCAATAGCAAAAAGGCAAAGAGTGATCTGGAAGATAGCTCAGGGAACTGTGATGTCCAATTGGACTGATGGAACAACATGTCTTATCAGCCCACTGACACAAGCCGATGCCAATACTCTCCATCTACTCCCTGTCACATTGCCGCTCACCTACTCTGATTGTTGGTTATCACTCCCCAAGGTACTCAAGTACCCCTTCAAAGAACTCCTATAAATAGCCTAAAACACAATGGCTCCAGGTATTGAATATCTGAGACACTCTCGCTCCTTTAAAATCCCTCTCTCTAAAGCTACTAACTTAAGCTTCGGAGTGTTAACGCCTGGGTCCGACCGGGCACTCCTTTTATAGGTCTAGCTATCCGATCGGCCCAACAACTGCCAGCGCTTCCTCTTACAAGATAAAGACTTTTTTAAGCTTTATCATTTAGTGCTTTCATTGAGAGCCATGGCAGATTCAAGATCCTATGAATGTGTAGCTTATGGAGAGCATGATCGCAATAACCAGGAAAGATCCGAACCATCAAGGCTGAGAGAGAGATCTTTTAGATCACCAGTCGGAGGTGACCCCCTCCCGCTTCTTGACGACGTCATTGTGCGACAACAGAAGAACACCCCTATCACTGTAGAGACATGCATGCTGTACTTGGTCACCTCACTGAGAGCATGGTCCAAGCCTTGGAAATGGGAAGAATGCCCAGAGCTTCTGAAAGTGGTCAAGAAATGGTTTTAATGGCTGAAGACTTCAAAGGAAGGAGGAATAGAGGGATCTCCCTCAAAGAACCAAGCGCTCATGATGAACAAAGCGCAGGCGCTAGAATCGCGAACAGAGAAGACAAGGGGAAGAGAGGATGTTCTCGAGCAAAGATGCTCCTTATATTTCCAGTAGATCGTATAACTCGTCTTTTGGCAAGCATGGAAGATATGCACCCAGTCACGATTGCTTCTAAAGGACAAAAGAAGAGTTCACTCCTGCGATAATGAGCAGCCAGGATGAATGGTTTAAACAAAAACTTGAAAAGTTCGGATTGGCGGAGCTAATGAAAGGGATGTCTGAAGGGAATGCTTGCAACAATACCTCCCTTTTCTGTAGGGAAATTATAGGGTCTGAGCTACCTCCCAGATGGAGAGATGTAGCAATGGACAAATATACAGGTAAAACTAATCCTGCCATTCACCTTGCGGAATTTTTGACTAAAGTGTAGGTCTATACCTTCGATGAGAGGATTGCCTGTAGGGTTATCATTTAGTGCTTTCATTGAGAGCCATGGCAGATTCAAGATCCTATGAATGTGTAGCTTATGGAGAGCATGATCGCAATAACCAGGAAAGATCCGAACCATCAAGGCTGAGAGAGAGATCTTTTAGATCACCAGTCGGAGGTGACCCCCTCCCGCATCTTGACGACGTCATTGTACGACAACAGAAGAACACCCCTATCACTGTAGAGACATGCATGCTGTACTTGGTCACCTCACTGAGAGCATGGTCCAAGCCTTGGAAATGGGAAGAATGCCCAGAGCTTCTGAAAGTGGTCAAGAAACGGTTTTAATGGCTGAAGACTTCGAAGGAAGGAGGAATAGAGGGATCTCCCTCAAAGAACCAAGCGCTCATGATGAACAAAGCGCAGGCGCTAGAATCGCGAACAGAGAAGACAAGGGGAAGAGAGGATGTTCTCGAGCAAAGATGCTCCTTATATTTCCAGTAGATCGTACAACTCGTCTTTTGGCAAGCATGGAAGATATGCACCCAGTCACGATTGCTTCTAAAGGACAAAAGAAGAGTTCACTCCTGCGATAATGAGCAGCCAGGATGAATGGTTTAAACAAAAACTTGAAAAGTTCGGATTGGCGGAGCTAATGAAAGGGATGTCTGAAGGGAATGCTTGCAACAATACCTCCCTTTTCTGTAGGGAAATTATAGGGTCTGAGCTACCTCCCAGATGGAGAGATGTAGCAATGGACAAATATACAGGTAAAACTAATCCTGCCATTCACCTTGCGGAATTTTTGACTAAAGTGCAGGTCTATACCTTCGATGAGAGGATTGCCTGTAGGGTTTTCCCAACCACCTTAAGAGGGGATGCTTTGAAAAAGGTTCCTCGAACTCCCTCATGCATCAATCATCTCCTTCAAGCAACTCAAAGAATTTTTTGAAATGTGATTCCGTATGCGAACACGCGTATCAAAGTCGGTCAGTGGCCTATGCAACTTCTACTAAAGAACGATGAAAGTCTCAGAGATTACATCATTTGCTTCCAAGCAGCAATGTCGAAAACGGGGGATTTAATCGTGGAACTAGCATCAAATGCCTTGGCAAAAAGTGTCACGGATCGCCCATTTGCCAAATCACTGACGGTAAGGCCACCAAGTAGTTTTCTTGACCTAATGAATAGGGTCAGGTGACGTGTCCAGTTAGATGATGCTCTCAGATCTAATAGAGTCAGGAAAGCTAACGTGATGGACAGGTTGTAATATCTAGATGGTCGGCCATTCAAAAGAATCCCCACATCCAATCGAACAGATGGGAAACTTAAACAGTCAATCTTCTTAAGGATTACGGAGAGGGGAAATGAGGACAAGTAGAATAAGCCAGACCATCGCAATAGTCAGTTGGTTGAGACCTCCACCCCCTCAGTACCGGCTCCTTCCAAATGCCGACGAGTGCCAAGAGAAAACATGGGAAGGCTAATCGACTCAAAATAGCCAAGCAAAAGGAGAAGCAGTTGAGGCCGTGACAAAAGCCATGAGCCATATCATGAGGATTGAATGCTTGAAGCAATGAATGAGAAAGCTCCTCTGAATTGCCTAACTATGGAAAGGAGGTAACTAGTTCAAACAAAAACTACCAGTATGAAAATCCAAATCGACATGGATGAATTCAAGAGACTGACAAACAATGACAAAATCAGGTGCAATTGTTACAATTTGAGTTCTTAAAAAGGCATCTGTACTGAATTTGAATGTTCTTTTATTCCCCTGTTGTAAGTGCTGGAATACCAGTTTCTCTTAATATTACTTATTTTGCCATTTAAAGATCTATTTTTCAAGAGACAGCAATATATAAAAAAAGGGAGAGGAGGGGAGGCTACAACATGCAAAAAGCTGTTGAAAATTCCAACGTCATGATGCACACAAAATAAGTGCCTCCACAAAGTAAAGATAACTTGAAAAATAGGTATGTGTCCAAAATTCATAAATTTAATACTTGTCATTTAAGAAAAATTTATTTAACTCCCCATCAAACCGGTTTTTTGGCTTGGATGGTACGATCGCCACCGCAACAAGCGGATCGGATATTATTGTCGCCACCGCCAAGTGCAGATTGGATAAGAAGACCATCCATCGCCAAGAGCGGATCGGATGGTAGGATCGCCACCGCCACGAGCGGATCAGATATTATTTTCGCCACCACCAAGAGCGGATCGAACGGCACGATCGCTACCGCCACGAACGGATCGAATATTATTATCGCACCGCCGAGCGCGAATAGGGTCGATAAAGGTGTAAATATGCCTTGAAAAATTCTCATCCATCGCCAACCACCGCTTTGAAAATCTCTCAAACAATGTAAGCAATCGTAAAATGAACTAATAAGTATTTATGAAATTATTTTGCAGGATAAAATTGTAAAATTTTCGATCGATGTTACATCCCGATCGATGTATATAACTCGATAACTTTTCGACACTCTCCAGCCCTCAATCTCAAAGATTGAATTACGTCGAAGGAGACTAGGGTCAAAGGCCCAAAAAATCTCTCCATTAACAAGTGACGGGGATAAAAGCCCTAGCGCCTATAAATCTCTCCCCGAACAGTTAGAATAGTTCAAAATTTCATGTAAATGCTTGAGTGGCACAACTCCATCATTAGTCTCGATGTCCATCCCGAGCACGAAATTCGATGTGCATCAACTTGGTTGCAAGGTTTGACGTCTATTCTGACGATCAGTATTGCCACCTTAATCTTGGACGGATATATAAAAATATATATCTCGATCCAAATAGGTAACGCCAAGTGAATAACTCCCTTGAACTTTTAGGGTCAAAATTCCCTATTTGGCACAACTTATCCGTTAAGTTTGATGCTTATTTTAAGCTCAGGATGTGAAGTGTGCTCGCACTCGTTCAACCTACATCAATTGATTCGCCAGATTCAATGCATGTCCTGAATCCATGATGTGAAAGTCGACAGCTGAGTTAATTAACTCTCTCAAATATCTGATCAAAACAATGTTAAAGACTGAAATGACATCCACTGCACCTGATGTAATAAATCTAAATCATGATTCTCAACTAAACAGTTCACTTTGTACATTCGATCGTATTAAGCAACTGTTGATAGAGTTGCTCGTGCTTGAAAAGCATATTAGAGTTCAGGGAGTAATTTTCCTTTGTATATATTCTCCATTGGTAATTTGCACACGATTCTCCCCAGTCAATTTAATAATGTCTTCTTAGCTGATCTCATGATAAATATCGCTTGAAATAAGAATCCAGTCTACAGACGCAAATGAAAGGAATACCAAATATTATATAATTCTTACAAATCATCACAGCAAAAAGCTATGCTTCTATGTCTACTATCTCTACACTAGAAGAAGGCCGTGCAACAACTTCAATAGGAAGTTCATGAGATCCCATTGTTTCCTCGAAAGCATTCCCTGTCAGCAGGAAAGTTGCAGCCTTAAAATGGATCTCCGCATCGGCGTTTGGTCAAGACGATGCTGGGCCTCCCCTGATCGATCCATGATATCACCCTTTTAGGCAGAATGTTCTTCTTCAAGCTTCTTTCTCTGAACAATCTCATTCTCCAGGGCAGCCTGCAATGAATCCCACTCTTTACACAGAAGATCATGCTCAAATTTAACCTTGGAACATTCAATAGACAGACGAGCTACATCTTTTTTGAGGTGGTCAACCTCTATCTGTCGAGCTTTTAGATCTTGGGAAAGATGAGCGGACTCCTTTTTCATCCTTTCAACTTTTGATCGGCCAAGCAGAGTGTAATGCCCCTCAGTATACCCTAATAGAATTATTACTAATTAATTATGAATGTCCATGTTTAATTAAGTATAAATGCATGTAGAAGGACCTAATTGAAAAGCTAAAGGGTAAGTTGTGGGGTATTACTAGAAATAAAGGAAAGTTAAGGGACTAAAAAGCAAGTTTGGCTTAAACATGACATTTGGACCAATTGAAATCAAGATAGAGGAAGATATTTTTGGTGGAGAAGTGGCCAGCCAACCCTTGGTCTTTACTCTCCATCTTCATCTTCTCTCTCTCCCAAACCCTAAACTCTCTCTCATCCTCTCTCTCTAGATTTCTTTGACTTGGGGTAAGGAAAAAGAGAAAGATTTGCTTGAGTTTAGTGGTAAGAGAATTTGTTTCTTCTTTGATATGTATTGCTCTTTGTCTAGCTTGCTGGTTTTTATAGAAGTGTTTTATGTTATAGAAGGAGAATCAAGTAAAAAGAAAGGGAAGGAGGCTCTTCAAGGTTGAAGAGAAAGGTGGAGTTTAAACAAGGTATGAGAACTTAGGGTTTTGTATGTGTATATATATATTGACTTGTCATGAGAGAGATCTTGAGTGCTCTCTCATGTGTTTTATGGATGATTTGAAGCTTAGAAGGGTTTAGAGTTGAAAACATGCAAGTTTGGTTGAAAATATGAAAATTTGTTTTAAAGATTATTTGACCAGTCTGTACACTTTTGCTCATATCTTGAGCTATAGTTGTTTAAATGATGAAATTATAGTTGGTATAAAAACCAGACTTTTATATCTTGATTTTATTAGAAGAGACCAAAATCTGATTTTCACTGCTTGATAGTGAAAATCGGTATTGAAAACTGACTGTGACTTGTATTTCATTTTCATGAACAGTCTGTGGTTTTTCTTGAATAACTGGAGTTTTACAGGTCCTATTGAAATTATTTTTGATATTTTGAAAACTAGAAACATAGGCCTACAACTTTGTTGAAGGCCATTTTGGCTAAAATTGTTGTTTTTCAGGTCAAAATGGTATAGAAGTTGAGACTGGAAATCGGTCTCGAGGCAGTTTAGGGCTCACGGTTACCATGAATTTCATAGTAACCGTGAGGTGCCTAAATTTTCAGTCCAGACCAAAAGTATTTTCTAGATCATGGTTACCAAGGTTTCATAGTAACCGTGACCCAGTCTCGTAGCATTTCTTCACGGTTACTACCCTAGGATTAGTAACCGTGAGGAAATGAACTTTTGGTCCAGAAACAAAACCCATGCTATCTCACTATTACTAAGGAATTTATAGTAACCGTGACCCGAGTTCATCACCCTAATTCATGGTTACTATGAAATTGTTGGTAGCCGTGAGGTAGTTCATTGTTTTTTCCAGAATCAAAGAGCATTTTAGCTCACGGTTACTAGGAATATGATAGTAACCATGACCCTTAGTACAAGTCTGGGCTCACGGTTACCAGAAATTGTTAGTAACCGTGACCCTCCCCTGTATTTTGAAAACTGTATTTTCTTTAATTTCTTTTGACGTACAGACTTGTCTAAGCCCTTCCTAAGCTTATAAATCATCCTAAATTATAGTCATATAGCAAAATAAATATCCATAAATGCAAGGCTTGCTTGTTAATTGAAAGGTGAGTTTCTATTACTCAAAAATAGAAACATACATGAATTTATTTCAAAGAAATTACAGTATATGATTCTTAATTATACTATGAAGATGAGAATGCATAATATTATAATGATTGGCATCTGTTAATGCTATATTGAATTATAGTGATGAAATTTCATAATATATGAAATATGATATGTTATGCCTGCACTTAGAGACTTGGTTGTGGATAGATAGGCATGCCTATAGGGTTCCCGTTACAGCTGCTTCCGTTTGACTCTCATGAGTCTTCTGTTTGACTCTTATGAGTCTTCTGTTTGTCTCTACATGAGACTTCTATATAGATACCTTCGGGTATCCTTCTGTATAGATACCTTCGGGTATCCTCCTGATTTGATACCTTCGGGTATTCATTGCACCTGTTATCCACACCCACAGCAATTTACGTAGGCCATTGATGCAAATAATGATATGCATATACAGTTTGAAATCTGTCACTGTTCTGATTAAAGGATACTGTTATATCTTTATTAATCCAGTAAATGCATTGTATTTTATTGTAATGAATGCTTGGTGGTAACTACTGTGAGTGATTATCAACCTATTAATTGTTCCTCACTAAGTTTTTTAGCTTAGTACGGGTGTTTATCCGTGTAGGTTCGCAGGGTAGAAGTTTTGTTCAGGGACAAAGTCAATAATCTCCCAAGCTAACATCAGAATAGAAGTAGCATTTTGATGTATGAGATTGATTTTGCATCTCTTTTGGTTACATCCAAATATTTCTATGTAAAGGCATGTAATTATAAAGTTATGTAAAGAATAATCAATAACATATGATAGTATGAATGTATGTATGTATGCTCATATATGCATCATCAACAGACAAGTCATAGGATTAATGGGATTAATGAATGTAATTAGTAACAGTAATTAGGATTATCTAGTATAGTCATTACACAGAGACTCTTTTCTTGCTGAATCATATTTAGCTTCTACTTCCCTTTTACACCAATCGAAATCTTCCCATTTCTTTCTGCAAAGTTTCGCCATGCCATGCAAGTATAAGCCCCATCTTATTAGTTGAAATTTGGATAAGAAGAAGAAAGGTTTAGTAATCAAGAAGATAACGGATCGTAAGATGAAAGTTTGCTTAAAACAAACATATATATATACCTCCAGAATTTGCTGCTAAAAAAGGCTGCATTCTTGGGACAATATGTTGGGATCTTCCATTGCCTTAAAATCACCTTCTTGGAGCATGCCTCGGCACAAAAAGCTCAATACTGCCCTATTTTCAATGGACCAGTCACTGTCGAACTGATCTTCTAGGATTTCTCCCAGGAGTGTAACACGCCTTTCGGAAGTTCTTACAGCAATCCTAGCGTCTGCAGCAACCATCCACTCGATGGCTTTTCCCCTAGGTGTCTCCGTAACTCTCCTATGTGCAGTTTCATCTATTAGGGGCGCATTGATTTTAACTAACCTTTTTAAGGTAGAGTTGGATGTTATTCCTTTGAATCGGTTTCATCCCTCAATAAGAAACGCTGTAGGGGGCGCTAGCCTTCTGATAAAGGCTGTGCAACAGTAGACATCGAAAGAGGCTGATGGGAATGGAAGATCGAAGTGCTAGCAGAAGGCATGGAAACCTGCACTTCTGAAGGAGACACAAGCCTTCTTTTCTTCGACTTTCTCTCTTCCCTGGCTGCACGTTCTGCCTCCATCTTTGCCTTAGCTCGATCAACCAGTTGCTTAACAACATCATCTCCCTAGGCCATCACACCTACGGCTACGTCACAAAAATATAAGATAAGTGTTTCTCTAGTGGATATACCTTTCATAAATATGCAATGCATAATTATCTATATGTATGCTTCTTTTACACTCCAATTATAATGCCCACGCTCTGCATCAATGGCAGCGTCGGGGTTCAGGTCTCCGATCGGACTGCCCAAAAGGCCAGTTGGCTGCTCGATCCTTCAAACCTTACAGAGATGGCGATGCATTAAATAGCTGCCTCTATAGTCAACTGGGTGGCATCACCCTTGCCACCTCACAGAGGATCTCGAAGCGGGACATGGCTCCTCGTTCGTTCGGATAAAACTAATTAGGGACAATTCTATAACCTTTGAGAATTACAGTCTCAATGGCATCAAAATGAAGCCTCAACCCAGCATCCAAGCTCCATAAATGGCAAATGAGCCACTCTTTATTCTCATGACTAAAAGACCCCCCTGTCATCAACATGGAACTTGAACAGGCTACCATGAAGACTTCTATGGGAAGTTTGTATCGAGAAGAAATTTCAGTTATTTCTCCCTCTATAAACTTTAATGGATAAGCCTTGGTCTCACAATCTACATAAGCTCCAAGAAAATTTCTATCTGTAGACTACCTGTTACTCAAAGTCATCTTTGGTAGAGGGGGAGAAATAGAAAATGATGCTATGAATAAGGAAGAGAAATCAAAAGCAAAGATTGATTACTTACTTAGGTATTCTTGCAGAAATTCTGAAATCACTAAGATGGCAAAGTCCACACAGAAAAATTTGGCAGAGCCTCGCCAAGAATCACTGAAAAATAAGAAAAATCGCCATAAGAATGCCTATTTATAGGTAAAAAACTTCTAGAACTCTCCAAACGCTTAAACAATTGATCAACCGCCACGTGTCTCTAGATCATTATGGCGGTTCCAGAAAATGAGGTGTTGCCCTCGGTATATGCATCAACGATAAATGAAAAATGACTAAAATGAACAGGCATGACTTAACGGATTCAAGACAATTTGAAAACTCCCGCTGAAAAGATTCTTTGATATGGTTAATCTAATACTCAAAGAAATAGGAATTGACATTCAATAAAGAAAGTCTCCTCTATTTTCCCCTCCATCTTCGGAAAAAAGGTACGTTTTTATTTATTTGATTTTTTTAGACTTTGTTTTTTTGTTTACAGGTCATTTGTCTTACTCCGATCAATCAAAATCTCGATTGATGGATAATCCAAAGCTGATTGGATCCCCCACCGTTGGAATAAAAGGCAAGATCTCCTTTCGAGCTATCGATTGGTAGGCAAGCGACCCATCGCCTTCGATTGGCTAAAATGCTCCCAGAAAAGACAACCTTCACAAAACAACCAAGGGCATTGACCAATCGGTCCATATTGTCCCAATCACTAGGCTTGACATAGCCAAAGAGGAGAAAGTGGGAATCCATTTCACTTATAAATTAAGTCCCTGTATTAGGCTCGAAATGGAAGACACAAGGCACGTCCACCATCAAGACGCCACTTGAGTTAATTATCTCCTTTGGGCGCTTGATATGGAAAGTCGCCAAATCTTCAAAATAGTGTAAAAACTGAAAGGTTATTCGCCATGCATGACTCTCCAACGAACATCTAATCGGCTAATACTTCGATCGAATTAAAAGTCCAAAAGGTCGCCTGCGACGTTTGATGAGATAAATCTAAATCACAACTCCTGTTTGAAGGGAAATTGTGTTTTAAAATTCGATCAGATTAAATGATCGTCGATTAAAGATAGTTATGCACTTTGACGTTCGAATAGCACATTGAGTTTCAGGAAGTATTCTCCTTAATCAATTCTACGAACTCTACATATATGATTTTCATTCATGATTGATAATGTTTATTCTCCTTAGTTATCTCCATGATAAATTTTGCCTAAAATGCAAATTGCAGCACAAAGACGTAATTGAAAGGCGATCAATTTTTATATATGAAGAGTTCTTACAAAAAAAAACAAAGCAGCAACTATGTTTCCGAATCTACTTCAGAACACGGTCGGTCAGAGACAAAAATTCGATGACAATGTCAATTTTGAGGCTAATGCTGAGCAAAGTCGGACGTGTTGGCAGCCTCGATGATGATGGTTCTCCTTACATTGACGCCGATTAGTAGAGCGACGGTATAATAATTGGGAAATGCACGGAATCTGGCCAAGATCATAGTATAAAATTGAAGCACACTGAAAGAGGCATGGTCCAGAAAGTAGTTTGACTTCTAAAAAAAACTTATGTTGTATCGCCTCTGCAATTGTGTCTACAAATAGTGAATGAATAGCTTACTGCTCTCACATCCAAGAAGCCTTCAATTCATCACCATGGAGTTTGGACTTGCCATCGCAGACACCTTTGCAGGAAGGTTGTATTGTAAAGGGATATCAATCATTTTCTCCTCTGTGAATTTCGAAGGATGACCCCCGATCTCATGGTCTTTATGAACCTCAAAACTCCACTCTATAGACTTGATACCGCTTGAAGCCATCTCTGATAATTGGAAAATAAAGAAAATGATGATTATATTGTGAATGAGGAATTACATGGTTAAACCTCGAACAGACTCCGAAATAGCCGAAATGGTGAAGTTTGTGGAAAAAGGCATGACAAGAGTATTGCTAAAGATCACTGAAAGTCATCTATTTATAGGCTCCAAGCTTCTAGAATCCTCCAACTGCCTCTCTGTCGAATAATCACCATGTGGCGCCAATCGATTAAATACATAACAGAAAACGAAGCGCCGCCCTCAATGCATGTACCCTTAATGCGTGTATAGGTACTGAATGCATGACGGGAAGAGCGAAGCATTGCCTTTAGAGTAAGTGTAGGCATTCAATGCATAACGGTTGTCCCAAAATCGATGGATGTATTTCCTCGAGAGGGCATCTCCTGAAAATTCAACATTTTCGCCAAAATGATAAGTTAATGCACCGCCCGGTCAGACCCTTTGGAGGGGGCACAAGTGATAACTATGGCAAATACATTCCTAAAGGCCCAATCAAGGTGGCCCAACAACGTTCGGCAAGGCCTAAGCCCAATAACAAAAAGGCAAAGAGTGACCTGGAAGACAGTTCAGGGAACCGTGATGTCCAATCAAACTGATGGGAAAGCATGTCTTATCAGCCCACTAACACAAGTTGACGCCCATACTCGCCATCTACTCCCTATCACATCACCGCTCACCTACTCTGACTGCCAGTTATTACTCCCCAAGGTACTCAAGTACCCCTCCAAAGAACTCCTATAAATAGCCTAAAGCGCATTGGCTCCAGGTATTGAATATCTGAGACTCTCTCACTCCTTTAAAATTCCTCTCTCTAAAGCTACTAACTTAAGCTTTGGAGTGCTAACTTCTGGGTCCGACCGGACACTCCTTTTGCAGGTCTAGTTATCTGATCGGCCCAATAAATGCCAGCACTTCCTCTTACAAGATAAAGACTTTTTAAGCTTTATCAATTTTAAGTCAAATAATAATAATAATAATAATAATTGTCATCTTCTCATCATTGCATTCATCATCCAGTGCTTATGATCGTAAGCAAAGTCCAATTAATAATCTTTGTGATTATAAAACTTTTTTAATCTTTATTTTTTGCTCTTATCTGATGACCATCTTAAGTGAGAAGGCTAGCTTATTTTGTTTTTGCACTTTTTTTTTATTTAATCGTAATTTTTTGTTGCTTTTTCATTACTCAATATTTACTTCTCACCTTCTTAGTTTATTTGTTCTAATAAGAGAATAAGTAGTAAACCAATTTTCATAGTGGAAGCGCTTATTTGTAAACAAGATTGGTTACAGTAATTTTAATTGAACAAGTTTTAAAAGTACTTGAAAGTGTAAAAATAGGTATTATTCTTCCTTATTTTGATATTTCTACTTATATTCCTACTATTGGTTTCAACTCTAATTAATTTGTAACATTTTTTTTTAAATTGAAGAGTTAGTTTGTGAAACAGTTGACCACAATGTGATTTAAGTTGATGACTAGGGAGTTGATTATGCAATCTGACATTGGAACTAGTTTGTATTTTTATTTTAATTTTCTTATGGAACTAGTTTGAATATTATATGTTTGGTTTGTAATTTTAATATTCTAAGTACTTTGAACATTTTAAATTTATTTTTGTATTTTGAACAGTATGTTAAGTTATATTGGGTATGTAATTTTTATTTTTAAGTACCTTGAATATTTTAATTTTTTTATGATTGCATTTTATAATTATAGTGGTTAACTAAAAAATATTGGTTAATCAAACTGAAAAAAACAAAATCGATGGATTGGTTAACAGATTATAATGAATTGGTTAATGATTAGTGTATTATAAAAATTGATATTAATGGACTTTTTTTTTCATGGACCGGTCCACGATCAGCCCTAATATTAATAATAATAGTATCAATAATGATTAAATGGATCAAGATTGGTATGAAAAATGGAAAAGTAACCAAATATCAAATTAATATAAATAAGTAGACAAATATAAGCAAAATAATAATAACACGATAAATAATATGAAACATACTACGAAAATATAATAATAAAATAAATTAACGTGAAATAATAAATTATGCTCAAAATAAATATAACTACAATAGAATAATAAAAATGCAATATGTAAAAATTGAATAAAACAAAGAAATGAAGGTGAGATGCAGGAAATTGCAAAGATCGTCAGATAATGCATGCACGTAGAAGGAAACAGTGGACCAAAATGAAAGAAACATGCAAAAGCCATCCATGCTGAGATGAATGATGTGAAAGGTAAGGATAGCAGGGGAATAGCGGCAACAAACAGCAAAAGAAGTTGAGCTACAGGAGTCAAGACTCGGCAGGACAGATGGTGATTGACGGTTGTCGGTCGCGTCTGCATGTCGGTTGCGCCTGGAAGTGAAGCTCCTGCTCCAGCAAATTCATTTCCTTGCAAAAACTTAATCTTGTGCCAAAACTCACTAAAAATTCATAGAACCCTGCCAAAACTCATCTTAATGCATGAAAAACATGATTTGGGAGAGGAATTTAAGGATCAAACTTCGTGCCATGGATTATGAAATGTTCCAGTGAAAGGGAGGAAGAAGATGAATAGAAATAATCCACCTTCTTCATGCAAAACTCATATGATGAAGCATGAATCATGCATAAAACTATTCAAAAATCACCATCAAATAGGAAAGAACAAGAATTTATGCATAAAACACAAAATCAAAGACCAAGGAATGGAAGAACACGAAACGGAGGAACCAAGAAGACAATAAACAGTAGAAAAAACCAACAACCAATTTACACGATTTATGCATAATTTTAACTATTTTTTATTACTACATTACTAAAACAAACATGACAAGGAAAATTAAGTTTACAAACTTAAAACCAAAGAAATCACGAATAAAAAAAACAAGAAATAAACAATAAGATGAATATTTACTGTAGAAAAAAAAAAGAAAAACATCAATACTTAGACTAACAAACTTTGGGGCTTGAATATTACCCCAATTTTTAGCTCCAAATCCTAAGGAATGAAGCACTTTAAGCCCTTTCTCCTTGCTTTCTCTCTCTCGGTTTTGTGGCTGGAAAATAGGGAAGCTTAGGTTTTTTTTTCTTCTTTTTTCTCTTTTTTTTTTTGTTCTCTTTCGTGCTCTCTCTTTTCTATCTTATCTCTGCTTTTTTTTTCTTCGTCTTTATCTTATCATCATAAGGGTTGATAAATATTTTTTATTTTATTATTTATAGTTATCCTGCCATTTTTACTTTTTTATTTTATTAATTAGTTAATTTTATTTATATATATTTTTTCTCTCATTTTTTCTTATTTTTTATTAATTTTAATTAATTTTTTTACTAAGTGATTTTTCTTCTCTATCTTTTTTTTTAATTTTTAATTTTTAGAAGGGCAATGGCAAAGTTTCAAGAAAATATGCATTTTTTTAAAGCATTAAAAATCTCGGAGGAAAGAGTTTGTAAAAAAAATTTTAAAATCATTTTCGTCTCTTAAAAATATAAAACCTGAAGAGAGCCTCATACTTATGTTCTCTAGTTTTTTTGGAGCAACATATTCTTCATCGTATAACCCTAATCGGAAGTCACCTCAGGATTCGGTGTCTATAGGAGGGATCTTCTTATAAGAAAAATTCTCTACCAATTATAGGAGCTTGGACCCGTTAAGTGACTACTATAGCTATAAAGATGAGATTCCTTCTGCCACAGTGCTACGTCTCCATATGGTTTTGGAAAGCTTGTTGGAGTAGATGGCTGATAGAATAAAAAGCCTGTGCAGAAATCTATTTTCTCTTTTGACTTTTTTTTTAATATAGGCCGGGTATATAACAATGAATGGGCTAAGCATATTTTTAAGAATTACAAAGTATGGACTAGGTCTATGGTTTTGACAAGATATGATGAGCCCCGTGTTTTTAGAATAAGGCCTATTATGGTGGTGGAAAAATACCATAAACATCATCCTTATTGTTATCTCCCAAGTTGATGATGGGCTCAGAGTCTAAAAATAAATTTTCTTTTGATGGGTTTGAAGAAGCCTTTGAAGACCAGGCCTTGTAAAATTTGGGCCATGATCACAAAGTACTCTTTTTTATTTTTGCTGCTGCAAGCTGGGTTTGAGCAATGGACTTCTGGGCTAGAAATTGGGTCATTTTTGGGTTTTGTTTGAGAAGTCTTTGGACTTGTAACCATTGCTTGACTGTTAGTTTTTTAATGCTAGTAGGGATTGTAAACTTCATCCACCATTGGACTTTGAACCTTTTAACAAGGAAAATTTGGGCTTATTTTTGCTGATACTCCAAATACTAAGCTGTTATCTATAGCAAGTAGAATTTTATGCAGAAAATCATCAAAAGAATAAAACCTTCTTTCCCTGTCTATTCATTTGTTAGTGTTTTTGAAAAAGACATAGCTTTCCTAAACATTAGGATTTTGTATTTTAGGAATGGCACCATATAGTTTCCACCAATGGACAAACCAAAAGAGGATGTTTGCTACGTCCATTTTGAGATTGTTGATAATTCCAGATGTATAGGTTTTATAATGGTTAATATGGGTTTTGAAATCAATAGGGAAGCATTTTAGATTATGGAGGGCTTGTCCCCATTCTAAAGGTGAGAGAATTTTGTGGATTTTTATGGTTAAGTAAATTATGACTAGACCATTTTTAGGTTATTTTGGATGATAATAGATCTTGTCAATTCCAAAATTGCTCTGTAGAAAGGTTGGGGTTTTGTTAAATTCCAAGGTTTGAAAACCTAGCCTTTTAAAATATTTTAGTTAGGGCTAATTGAGGATCAGGTTGGTAAAATCTATCCTCTATTTTCTAAATATTTTGAAAATCCATTTTTACAAAATATCTTAATTTTAATATAGATTGTGACAACACAATTTGGGAATTATTTTGTGATAAAATGATTTGAGAAAATTCCTCGCTTGAGGATTTTGAAATAATTTTGTTATAGGAATCCTCCTGCGGTTTTTTAAAAACAACAATTTTTATGTAGGATTCACCCTATGAGGGTTTTGAAGATTTTTGAGAAGGGGTTTTGGAAGAAGAAGATTCTCTCTTCTCTGGTTTTGAAACAGGTAGAAAGTGCCTTACCAATGCAAGCCTTTTTAATGTCAAGAGTAGTCCTTATTTATTGGATCTTTGTAAGTTTTTGGAGGCGTAGCTCCTCAATGCCATGAAAATTTTCAAGTTTCTCCATTTTTATAGCTCTTTAAAGGATGAGCTCTAGTTTTAGTTATTGTCTAATGGCTTCGATCCACTCTTAGACTCGAAGGTTTTGTTTTTGTAATATTTCTTCTTCCTCGACCGCTTTAGCCTAGGATTTGATTTCCACAACAGATAAAATGATTGTAGGTTTCGTAATTTCTCTTTCTTGGTCCTTTTGGACCACCTTTTCCTTCCTTTTGGATTTTCTGGGCATCTCTATAGTTTATTCAAGATATGTTTTGGAGGAACTCTTTGGTCAAAAAATATGAGATTAATTTTTTTCTCCTTTAATAAATTTAATTTCACAATAAAAACTACTAAAGATTGCTTGCCATCTATTTTAAACATTTTTTTTGTAAAACCTCTTTTGCTTATTTAAAATCAATGCTAAGTAAAAAATTTTGATTGAATAAATTGCTTTGAAATTTTGTAATGCACATAACAATTAAAAGAATTTCTTTTTTGATTGTTGAATAATTCTTTTTATAATCATTCCAATGTGTAAACATGAACCAGATAATGCATTCTTTGTCATTAACTTTTTGTTTTAAAATATCTCCATAGCCTATATAGGATGCATCGGTCTTAATAATTTTAAGTGCTAGTGGGTCCGCTAAATGTAGGCATAGGATTTGTTTAACTTGTTTTTTAATTTATTGTCTAACTCTAATATGTTTATTAGACAACACAATAAGGTTATTTTTCAACCTATGATGCAAAGGTTTTGTTAATTGATTGATGTTTGGAAAAAAAATTAAGACATTATTTAGACTTCTTAGAAACCTTTGTAATTGGATTTTGTCAAAAAATTTGTTAGGAAATTTATCTACAAAAGCTAGAGATCTCTCAATGGGGGTAATTGTTCCCTAGAAAATATAATGACCTAGAAAATGAATTTTTGCTTACAAAAGAGAGATTTTTTTTTTATTTTGAAACTACCAAACCATTATTCTTTGCTATATAGAAACATGTTTTGAGGTTTTTGAAGTGTCATCAATTGATTCTAAGAAAATGAGAACATCATCAATATAAAATAATATAAAATTTTGAAAATGGATTAAAAATCTTATTCATAATTCTTTGAAATTCAAAGGGAGCATTTTTTTAATCTAAATGGAATTATTGTCTACTCATATTGCCGAAATGGAATAGTAAAGGAAGTTTTGTAATGATCTTTTGGGTCAATCTATATTTGCCAAAAAAATTAATTTTACATCAAAATTTAAAAATACAAATGTAGAATGAAGTTTTTATAAAAGATCTTTTTTATTTGGAATTATTATCGAATCCATTTTAAAGCTTTGTTTAGAAGTTTGTAATTTATTATCAATTCGAAGTGGGATCGAGTTTCCAAAGTAAAGGTGAGACGATCTGTGACCCAGAGGTTACTTAAGGAAATAAATGCAAGTTTTGACTTCGTTGCTTGATGAACAAAAGGCTAAAGGTTTCTTTATGAGTATTGAGATCTTTTGACTCCACCTACTGAGCATATGATAGATGGAGGTTTTTCCCTAGATGGTCCTGAGCATGATTTTATAATTAATGATGGTAATAAGCTATGTGTCCCTCAAGTTGTTAAGAATGGATCCCTTAAGATAGACGATCCTGCTATCAAGAAGGTGGAAGAGAAGCTAGAAGCCCTGACTAAGGTTTTATCGGTTAAAAAAACGGTCAACCCTGAAGATGTGGACTTAGAGAGTGAAGATATGTCACCTAGCCAAATCAAGATGTTAGACCTACTAAAATTTGATAGCACTTTAGACCCTTCAGCACATATCAAATAGTATGCCCTAGTTATAAAAGGGATGACCCTTACTAAGAGATAAAAGGTTGACTATTTTAGTCTTAATCTTGTTGGGCCTACTATTGATCGGTATTATACTTTGGAGAGGAAGACTAAGGAAGATTGGGAAAGGTTGACGGAAGATTTTTTGAGGTAGTATGAGTGTAGCACCCATATGGAGGTTACCCTCAAAGATCTAGAATTGTTGCAATAGAAACTTAATGAGTCTTTCCACGATTACCTTACTCAATAGAGGAACAAAGTGATAGAGATGAAACAAAAGTCTGACATGCCAGATCAAATTCGATTGCTCATTAAGAACACTAGTCCATACCTGAAGAAGGGGTTTAAGATGAATGGTTAAAAAATTGGGGTCCTTAAAGGATATAACAATTGAGGTTAAGGAAGAATACTTTGCAAAAAAGGCTAACTCTATCAGATCAAACAATGGGAATTATGATACCAACAAGTGAAGTTTTGGTAACTCGAGTATTCGCAAGAGTGCTGGCAGTAGTGGTAGTGAAGGTAACAATGGTAGAGCCACTGAAGTATCAACTATAGAGACCTTTAAAAGACAATACTCTAACTTAGGTAAGCCATTTTCTTGGTGCCTTAATCATCTGGTAAAATAAAGGAAGTTGCAACCATTATCGCCTATGCCTACGAAGATTTATGGTTAGCAGGGATAAGAGTTAGACTGGTACTGTGCTTTCCATAAGCACACAAGGCATAAGACTAATTATTATCATACTTTGAGGGACTGTATCCATAATTTGATTGATTCTCATTAAATACCTAATCCAAAAAAGAACCAAGAAGCAAGGGCTTATAATACTATGCCACAGCCAGTTTTTATGGTTAGGTTAGGTTTTGCAAGAATGATATGTCCTCAAGGATCTGTATGGTAATAAGTATTTGGCTATCACTCTCAAAGTCTAAGGGGATGAGGATGATTCAGATGCAAGTATAGATACGTTAGTAAAGGTAAATGTGATAGAAGAATTGGTTAAGCTGGTGGATATTTGGGCTGCAGATAGTGAAATATAGTTGATCAAGGGTAAAGAAAGGTTTAGTGATATATGGGACACTAATAAAGATGCGAAAGAAGTGCAAAATGAAAAAATGTTCAAGCATCATAAGAATTGCTAGTTAAAGATAGAACACCCAAGGATAATCAAGTCCTTAAGTAATTAAAAAAGATGCCTACGTAGATTTCTATTTGGGATTTGTTAAGGCAATCGCCTTCTCATAGGCAAAAGTTGGTGAAAGCTTTGTGTGAGTCAACTATTGTTGTGACTATATCCCCTTGTGAAATTGTTAAAGGTAGTGAAGGGATATTCAAATGAGAAGATTGTCTTCACCAATGAGGAACTAACCGTAGAAGGGCATGAGCATAATCGGCCTTTGTATATCAAAGCCGAAGTAAATGACAAACATACTGCTTACATGATGGTAGATAACGTTTCTTCCACTAATGTATGCCCTTTCTCAGCAATGGCAACCTATGGTATTGATGAATCCATGCTCACAAAGTTTAGGCTCACTATAACAACCTATAACAACTCTAAGAGGCAAGTTGTTGGAATGTTCAAGGCTATAGTAAGGACAAGGCCGATTGAGACAAAGGCTAAGTTTACAATGCTTTAAATCCTAACTAATTTTTCTCTAATGTTAGGATGACCATGGTTCCAAAAGATGGGATGAGTCCCTTCCACTTTATATCTGATGGTTTGAATTCCATATTAGGACATAATAGTTAGTATCAAGGTAGCAAAGGAGAATTCAGTCTCTATGTTAGACATAGCCAATCAACCATTCAATGGGTTCCATATAGTTGTGATTGGTAAAGAGGAAAAAGGAATAGAGTTTAGGATCACTCAAGTTGTCAATATGATGAAGAAAATGAGTTATCTGCTAGGTGCTGGACTGGGAAAGAATTCTCAAGGGGCATATGAGCCTATTACCCCTATTGGTCAGAAGGACAAGAAAGGTTTAGGCTATCACTGACGCTGTGATACGAAGAAGGCTAATATGAAAATAAAAGGCATCCCTCATATCCTGAAAAGTTTTGTGCTAGCATTCAAGTACTATAAGGAAGAAGGCTAATTCGAAAACAAAAGGCATACCTCATATCATAGAAAGTTTTATGCTAGAATTTTAGTAATGCAAGTACTATGGGGAAGTTTAGCCTATGATGGTGGAAGAAAGAATTGTTCCTAGATTTGAAATTTTTGAAAATGTTTTTGATTGGTTTATTGAAACCATCAAGCCTATGTGGGGATTTTGGGATGAATAAATCATGGTTAAGATTGTTGATTTAGACTTGGATCATTTAGAAGAGAAGCTGAAACTTGAGTTTCTAGTCATCAAGCTAAATGAAAAGAAAAAGTTGAGCCTGATAAGGTGATTTCTAAAGATGAGCTCATACAACCAGTGCCAATAGTGGAAGCAAGCAAAGCATCAACCACTTCATCAGCTGCCTCTAACGTAGATGATGAAACTTTTGCTGATGTAATTTATATTCCTAAACTACTTTATGATGATGTATGTTAATTCACTGAAATTGCATCTTTTTACTTGATTTTTAATTATCATTTTGTGTTCTTTTAAGTCAATTTTAGGGACTTTTCATTGGTTTATTTATTTTGCTGACTGTAGGAGCAATTTTTGAATAAGTTATACTTTTGGGGCTGAATGGAGCTAAAATGGAGAAGTACTTAATCTTTGGAGTTGAAGCAGGGTGAAAAGAGCTATTGATTTTCAAAGATTGATGGTTCCTTTGCCTAGAAGCCTTGCCTAAAGCAGGTAGGTAAGGTCAAGGTTTAAGCTTTGGGCAAGGGACTTGCCTAAGAGAGTTGATAGTAGAATTAAGATTTAAATCTATCTCCTGTGTGAATTTAACCTAGCCACCACCTCTGCTCTAGATAATATTTATCAATTTTAAGACTTTAATTTAGGAGACAAAACGACAGTGTTTTTAGGAGTTAAAATTACTTTAGGAATTTTTTATTTTATTTTCCAAGTTTGGTTAGGATTTTATCTCTTTTCTTATTTTGGAGAAATATTTAAGAGGCAAGGAGATTAAATTTGAGGATCTTCTTCCTCCTACATTTTCTGTAACTCCAGTTCTATAACAAGGCATATTTTCTTAGCTTTTAATTTTTTATTTTGTGAATTCTCTACTGCTATGTGTGGATAAATTGTTATTTTTAATTAAAGATTAATTCAAGGTCAAGATTTCTTTTACTATGAGATTGTTGCACTTAATTTCGGCTTTCAATCTCATTCAGTGTTCATGTTATTTACAATGATTTAGGAAAATTGTATCCCAATTATTATTTGTTGAGTGTGAAATAAGAGCTTGTTGTGCATTTAATTAAATAATATATTGCTAATTGAATTTGCTAAATTCGTAATTGTTTAGTGAAGTCAATAACAAGTAGCAATTAGAGTAGCTTCCTCACAAGGGCTGTTACACTAAGTAAATGTATTATTTAGTCTAAATTTGTCTCACTTATAGATTGGTTGGCTTAGGTTAGGTTTTTTTAGTTCGTGATACTGTCAATAGATTAAATTCATTCGCTTGTTAAAGGGTTATTTATTGGCTAGGAATTAATTATAGTCTTACTTGGTTAATTCATTAATATGGAAAGATTAGGTCAGAAGCACAAACCTGACGACTATGACAGGTCCATTATTTGATTTAAAAATTATTTTTTCGTCGATGATCAGTTAATTGAATCCTATGCTACAAATATCTTTAACTAAAATTTACTGTTTATTAATTTCATCTTAATAAATTTTCTGTATTCTTATTTAATTAATTTTAGTTTACTAATTTTAATTTTTAGTCTACAAAAAAATCCCCCTATTTATTTGTATTGCTGAAAATCTGGTTGTTTAGAATTAATTCAGTTATAGTCTCTGTGGATTCAACCCCTATTTATAATTTATTTAATTAGGATAAGATAGGTATTTATTTTTGGTAGCTTTGACACCCATCAAATTTTGGCGTCGTTGCTAGGGACTAGTCTAACTTGATTTAATTTGTTAACGATTAGGTCTGAAATTTTGAGAGAACTTTTATTTGATTCAAAAATTAAGAAAATAGCCCGGAGATTGATAAAGGAGACAAAGATATGCAAAGAACTTGCTAGAACATCTTCCAAATAGTAGAAAGACGAAGAGGTAACTAATTTTATTGAATTTTCAGTTGAAATAGAAGAGGAAAAGATGGTGGAAAGGAATTTAAGAGAGCTGCACGCACCACCACTGGACCAACAACCCCTTTGCATCACATATCTAGCTGTGGACACTACTTTTGAATTGAAAACAAGGCTAATTCATTTATTGCCCACTTTTTGTGTCTTTAAAAATGAAGATTCTCATAAACATCTAAAGGAATTCAATGTAGTTTGCTTCAGAATGAAACAATATGGATTTATAGAAGAATAAGAAAAGTTAAGGGCCTTCCCATTCTATTTAACATATTCAGCAAAGGACCGGTTATTGAATTTGTCATTTGAAACTATCACAACATGGATTGACATGGTAAGATTGTTCTTAGATAATTTTTTTTCTAGCTTCCAGAGTTGCTGTAATTCGTAGAGAAATTAGTGGGATTAGACAAAGGGATGTAGAATCACTTCATGATTATTAGGAAAGGTTCAAAAAGTTATGTGCAAGTTATCCCCAACATGGCATAACAGATTAGTCCCTTATTCAATATTTTTATGAGGGAATGTTGAGCATGAAAAGAAAAATTATTGATGTAGCAAGTGGGGGAAGCCTCAACAACAAAACTCCAACACAAGCTAAACAGTTGATTCAAAATATGGTAACCATATCCTAAAAATTTGGGAGATATCAATACTCTTCAAGAAGAGTAAATGAGATACAATCTTCTTCCCTTAAAGAAAAACTTAATAATCTAACTTTTCTTATGCAAAATATGGTTGTCGGTAAAACTCCCAAGCACAAGTGTGTGGAAGTTATACCTATGCTAGACATAATACTAATATGTGACCCACATTGCAAGATGATTCACAAGAATATGTGAATGCACACAGTGGATTTGCTGGGCAACCCTATAAAAAATATGATTCGTATTCAAACACGTATAATTAAGGGTGGCATGACCATTCCAACTTTAGCTATAGTGCGAGGTAGCAAAATTCATAGCAATAATTCCATCCAAGGCCACCATAACAACCCCCTCAACCAGCTCCTAAGCTAGTATGTCTCTTGAGGATATTGTTCATTTTTTAGCAACTAATGTGCAAGAACTTTAGAAGAATATAGAGAAGATAAATTCAAGAATTCAAAATTTAGAGAAACAAATGAGCCAAATAGCGATGCCTTTTAGTAGAATAGAATTCTAAGGATGTTTGCCCTCATAAACCATAGAGAACTCGAGGCGAAATGTGATTGCAATTATCCTAAGGAGTGGGAAAGAGCTGGAACAGGCCCTGCCCAAGGGAGACAACCAAAGAATAGCAAGAGAAGTGGAAAAAGAGGTAAAAATTAAGCAAAAAGGATAGCCAATAGGTAGAAATTTAGAACACTCCCCTGTTTTAGTTGTACAGCCCCTATTTCCTGAAAGGTTAACTAAATCAAAGAAGGAAAAAGAAGAAAAAGACATCTTTGGGACTTTTTGCAAGGTTGAGGTAAGTTTTCCATTGATTGATATTATTACGCAAATACCTAAATATGCTAAATTTCTTAAAGAGCTGTGTACTAACAAACAAAATAGGTTGGATATGAGAAAATAACTATGAATGAGAATATTTCAACTGTTATTCAAAGAAAATTTCCTAAAAATGCAAAGATAAAGGTATGTTTGTTATTTCCTATAAAATTGATAATTTAAGTATTGAGAGAGCTATGTGTGATTTAAGTGCATCTATAAATGTCATACTTAAGTCAATTTATTCCTCTTTAAATGCTAGACCTTTTGAAGAAATAGGAATAGTTATTCAATTAGCCAATCAGTCAATTGTTTATCCTAAGGGATTGTTAGAAAATGTTTTAGTTTAGGTCAATGGTCTAATTTTACCAGCTAATTTTTTTTAATTGATATGGAGCATGATGACAAATCTTTGAAATCATCTAATATTTTACTAGGTAGGCCCTTTCTTCAAACAGCTAGGACTAAAATTGATTTGTACAAAGGCACTCTTACTATGGAATTTGATGGTGAAATTATGCAATTTAATGTGTAGGATGTTATGAAATACCCATTTGAGATGTCCTCTATATGTGGAATTGATATCATTGAACCATTAATTCTAAAAGTATTTGAAATGAGTGGAGAGGATAAGTTATAGGTTGCATTGGATAAAAGTGTTCACAAGGATAAAATTGAAGCACTTGATGAGGAGTTAAATCTAAAAGAAGATTTGTAGGAAGTAGTGTTAGAGTTAAAAGCATTGAAGCCAGTGGTAAGTACACCTAACCCTTTGGAATTACCTAGCACATACAAAAAGCTTTTATTATTTATTTTGCAAGCACCTAAATTAGAGCTTAAGGTGCTGGTCGACCATTTAAAATATGCCTACTTAAGTGAGGAAATAAACACTTCCAGTGATTATATCTAATAAGTTAAATTCTAAAGAAGAAAAGATACTAATCCAAGCTTTAATGGAGTATAAGGAGGCAATTAAATGGACCATTGTTGATATCAAAGGAATAAACCCATCCACTTGCATGCATAGGATCAATTTAGAAGATAACATTAGGCCAAGTAGACAAGCACAAAGGCATTTGAAGCTGCCAATGATGGAAGTTGTGAAGAAAGAATTCCAAAAGATGCTGGATGTATGAGTGATTTACCCCATTTTGGATAGCAATTAGGTGAGTCCAGTCCAAGTTGTACCTAAAAAGGCGAGAATCACAATAGTGGAGAATAAGCAAGGTGAATTGGTACCCACCCGATTTTAACATGGGTAGAGGATTTGTATAGACTACAAGAAGTTGAATGCCTCAACTAGAAAAGATCATTTTCACTTCCTTTTATTGATCAAATGTTAGAAAAGCTTGCTGGAAAATCTTACTATTATTATCTTGATGGCTGTACAAGTTTTTATCAAATACCGATGGCATCAAAGGACCAAGAGAAGACCACTTTCACTTGCCCTTTTGGCACATTCGCTTATAGAATGATGCCATTTAGACTTTGCAATGCTCCAACAACTTTTCAAAGGTATGGTGAGCATATTTTTAGATTACATGAAGAAAATAATAGAGGTATTTATGGATGATTTTATGGTTTATTGTAACTCTTGTCATGAATGTTTATCTAATTTTGTCAAGATTTTGAAGAGATTTTTAGAGTCTAATTTGGTTCTAAATTATGAAAAATGTCACTTTGTGGTAGACCAAAGGTTAATTTTGGGTCATATTATGTCTTCTAAAGGAATAGAGGTAGATAAAGCTAAAATAGATGTTATTCAATCTCTAGCTTACCCTGCTAGTGTGTGGGAAGTTCGTTCTTTTCTTAAACATGTAAGTTTTTATAGGCACTTTATTAAAGATTTCTCTAAAATCACCCAACCATTTTGCAAATTATTGCAAAAGGATATGGCATTTGAATTTTATCAAGCTTACAAAGAAGCATTTGATGAACAAAAGGAAAAGTTGATTTTTGCACCTATAATCCAGCCTCCCAAATAAGATTTTTCTTTTGAAATAACGCGTGACACCAACAACCATGCTGTAGGGACTGTTCTTGGTCAACAAATTGGGAAAAATCCACATGTGATCTATTATGCTTTAAAAACACTGGATAGTGCCTAAAGCAACTACTTTACAATGGAAAAGAACTCTTAGCTATTATTTTTGCTTTAGAAAAATTTCAGCAATATTTATTAGGTATTAAAGTGATTATTTTTTTTACCTTACAACACTAAGATATTTGTTAAAGAAGAAAAAAACCAAACCCTATTTAATCCAATGAATCCTCTTATTGTAAGAATTTGATATGGAGTTTAGAGATCAAAAGGGGACTCGGTGGTAGATCACCTCAGTCGGTTGCTGTTAAATAAGTATTGCCTATAAATCATAAATTTCCAAATCAACATTTATATGCTATAAATACCATTATCCCTTGGTATGCTGACATAGTGAATTTCTTAGTTATAGGTGCTGCCCTTAAAGAGTTTTCCAAGTTTGAGAAGGAAAAAATAAAAAGAGTGCCAAATAATTAGCCTGGGATGAACCATATTTATGGAAGCACTGCTCTGACCAAATTATTAGATGATGTGTTCTCGAAGATAAAGTGCAATCCATACAGCAATTCTGTCACTCTTAGGTGTGTGGTGGTCATTTTGGTCCAAAGAGAATAGCCCAAAAAAGTATTGGAGTGTGGTTTTTTTTGGCCTAATTTATTTTGAGATGCTTATTTATACTATAAGTCCTATGACAAGTGTCAATGAATAGGTAACTTGGGATACAGAGGTTAAATGCCACTCATGTCTATATTCGTTTGTGAAATATTTGACGTGTGAGTTATTGATTTCATGGGTCCTTTTCCTTTTTCTTTTGGAAATACTTATATTTTACTTGTAATAGATTATGTTTCTAAATGGGTTGAGGCTAAAGCCTGATGCCAAAACTATTGTGATTTTTGTCAAAAATAATATATGTTGTAGGTTTGGTACTCAAAGAGTGCTAATAAGTGATAAAGGGATACATTTTTGAAATAAAAAAATGGATGTTCTGTTGAAGAAATATGGGGTCACGCACCACTTATCATCCCCAGACTAGTAGCCAAGCTGAAATTTCTAATAGAGAGGTCAAGTCTATATTGGAGAAGACGGTGAATCCAACCAGGAAGGACTGGAGTTCAAAGCTGGAGGATGCTCTATAGGCCTATAGGATTGCCTATAAGACACTTATCAGTATGTCTCCATACCAATTAGTGTATGGCAAACCATGTCACTTACAAGTGGAGTTAGAGCACCGAGCATTTTAGGCCATTAAAAGATGCAATATGGCACTAGATACAGTGGGTGACAATCATAAATTAGAGTTACAGGAGTTAAAAGAATTAAGGAATGAAGCATATGAAAGTGTAAGAATTTATAAAGAGAAAATAAAGAAATTCCATAAGAAAGTGATTTCTAGGAAAGAATTTCAAATAGAACAGAAAGTTTTTGTAAAGACTACCCTAAATTCTCCTGTTACCTATCATCATATATACTACCTTGTATAAAATTGAATAAACAATAAACTATTTGCACAATTTTCATGCAAATTTATAATGTTTATATGTATACATACTTCAACACATTGTAAGAGATTATACAAAGAAAGCTTTTGGTTACTTTACTCTAGCTCCTATCCTATTCTTTATACTACATTCTACTTAGTACAATATAATAATTACAAAGACAAAACAAAATACAACATCATACTTAGTCTCTTCCTATCTCTAATGTTGGCCTTGCTGTAGTAGATCTTATCCCTTCAGGAAGAATTTTAGCTTTAAGTACCTACATGGATAAACACCCATGCTAAGTTTACTAGCTCAGAGGAGAACAAAGAAAAATTATAAGATGACCTCTCATAGGAGTCGCCGATAACTCACACAAATATGCATATTATTAGTCAAATACGATCTTGAGCTATAACATAAAATTTGCATATCAACAATACAAACTTTATCACAATTATTAACTAAATTATGCGTGCTCACCCATACATGTAAATATATATGTAAATACAATAGTTTTAAGCGAAGAAAATATTAAGTATTCACAGTCATTATTATTATATGTAAGAGTTACTATAGTATTATATACTTCATATTTAAACACAACTATATTCAATCTCATACTCTCCATATGTTATATATATAGGTTAAGTAAAACAATATTTGGATCAGATCATGGTATATCATATCATTTCTGTTAAATTATTTTTTATAGTACGTTACTTGTATCCTGTAATAAGCCTACACTTTTCTCTTAGAGTGTGGACATGGGTGATACTAAGGTACTCGAAGGTACGAAAGGATACCCAAAGGTATCAAACTATAGACCTAAATGGAGTCAAATCTGTACTATAAACTGGTCAAGTAGACCTAAATAGGGTCGGCAAGTGACCTAAATGGGGTCAATGCATAGGGACCCAAATGGGGTCAAACATGGGATAACTGTAATATACCCTTATAGGCATACTTATCTATCCACAATCTAGACATGTAAGCAGGCAAAATAACCTCTTTCATTATTTTTCTGTATTACACCCTTTCCTATCATATTTACATCCTAATGCATAATTATCAGTAAAATATCATGCATTACATGTTTTTGTATAAACTTTTATTGAAAAATATATCATACTTATATATTAATATACATATAAGCTTAAGTACAAGCAATCTATACATTTACCCAATACATATAAGCTTATATCATATCATATACTTATAGAATTATACTTATCAATATACTGTCTAGAATTACTTAATCTAAATGATACCTACATAATGGTCTATATCTAGTTTACTTTAAGACATACAACTAAATTTCAGAATCTTTAATTGAATATACTTATACTAGTTATGTTGGCTTAAACACTATGACATTGCACTTATTGGAATGTAACCATATAAACTATATGTGCATAAAAAAATCATTTATACAAATTATCATCCTATAAGAACATACCTTTATAATTCTCTATGTCCATCACTCATGCTCCTTTGTGCTTAATTATATCATCCCATATTCATATTTATTCGCACTATATTAATGACTAAACAAGCATCACATATTTACATGTACATCTAATCTCATGTATTGCATGTACACTTGACTATCATACTTTTATAATAAATTCATAATTGTATACCTCATACCCTTGACTGTAGTATTTTACGCACCTCTATGCTTAAAACATAATATCACAGGTTAACCATAGAACATGAATGTACACAACAAAAGAGTGTAGCATTTAATCCAAGTAAGATACCTCAAATTGAGCAATATTCTCTAAAATTGATCATATGTATTATATTTTTAAACATGTAGCTCTAGGTGTTACTATGCAAAATAGCCTAGTATTTAGTAAGTGTTTTCCCTTAATTTATGTCTCAAAATGTCTTAAAATATCTTATTTTAGTGTTTAAATTTAGTTTGTATGTACTTGAAGGTTTTTATAGGCATTTCAGAATAAATATGCATTTTGTGGATTTATTGGATTAAACAAGAATCAAGGAAAGAAAAGGAAAGAAGAGAAGAGTAAAGGCACGAGTCATACCATAGGGGATGACTCCTGAAAGAAACTAAAGTGGGATGAGTCATGACATATGGGATGACTCGTGAAAAGTGGGATGAGTCGAAACACATGGGATGACTCGTGACAAGGGGGATGAGTTATGACAAGATAGCTTCCCTAGTTTGTTTTGTTTTGAATTTTCAGCATATTTACATCTAAATTAAGACAAAATGGTCTTTTACAAAGTTGTTCCCATGTTTTTTAGTTTTCAAATCATTAAAAATCATCTCATTTTCATTTTAAAATCTTAAGATATTCACAAATTACTGAAAATTGCTCCTAATGATAGGCAACAGACAACCTCACAATTCAAGTCCGATTTTGACAATATTAGAGGCTGAATAAATCTTTGACTTTTTCACATAAAATTTAGGTCTAAGAATCTAATTTCTAACCCAACTATAGTTACTTAATTTTGAGGTCCCAAAATCAAAATATAGGCAAAATAGTTCAGATAGGTTCAGTGAACCTAAGGACAGATTTTTGCCAATAAGAGAATATATATCTTATTTTGATTCTTATGCCAAATCAATCATCATATTCATGTATCCTTTCATTAAAGATCTCAAATTAACATTTATAATCACTATATAAAGGCAAACACCCACAAAAATTTCAAAAAGTTCCCACACCTTTGATGCCCTATAAAATCTCTTCACTTCCTCGATAACTTCTCCTTTCTGCTTGCTTAAATCTTCTTCAATACGACATAATTTACACTTTATTGTAAATCCCCACTCTCTATTCTTAACTTAACTTTAGATACTACAAATTAAGAATAAGAAGAAGAATAAGAAGTAAAAAAAAAAAGAGGACTAATCTACCTTATGCATCCTTAACCTTCCAACTTTTAATTGTCTTCAACACCTTCCTTGCTTCACCAATGTGAGAGGGAACTTTGAGAGAGAGAGAGAGGAATGGTAGAAAAAAATGGAATGAAGAAATGTCAAAGAGAGTGAGTTTCTATGATCGACTGCCTCCTTTTCTTCTAAAGTCCAACTTCTATTTTATTCTAGAAGGTTAAATGCCACTCTTCTATTGGCCCACTTGTGGCCTTTAGAAGAAATTCCATTGTGATCCCCTAAAATTTTCATATTCCTAATCTTTTCTTTCACTTATAATTTTGTTTAATTAAACCCTTTTTTCACCACTTCATAATCGTACACATACATATTAAATTGCCAAATTACCAAATTGACACCGCCTTTCCTCATATACCCTCTATATTCTCTTTCTTATATCTTTATGACTTCTGATATACCCTAAACATAACCAATTGCCACTAGAGCATATGTTGGGGCCTTATAGTTTTACTTTTTCATTCATGTTTGAAATTATTTCTAGGGAAATTAAAGTCTAAATGGATAGGACCTTTTGTGGTTGCTAATGTTTTTGCTCATGGTGCAATAAAAATTTAGAGTATGGAGAATGGCAAGATTTTTAAAGTCAATGGACATTGCTTTAAACCATTTTATAAAGGATTTTAAGCATAAGGCAGTGTGGGGTCTCAACTTGCAATGCCTAAAGAGGGAACTTGATTCTAGGAATGTCTGGCCAAAGACATTAAAGAGAGGCACTACTGGGAGGTAACCCAATGTTCATCCCTACCCAAGGCTACACTGTTATTGTTTAGATTTAAAATTTAGTACTTTTTATTTTTTTTATATTTTATTGTTGCTTATTTCAATAAGTCTTTAACTATTTTTTATTTTTATTTTACAGGTGAGAGTGGGCTACTTATTGGTTTTATGGTGCATATTGAAAAATATAATTTTCTATTTTCCTTGAAAAAAAACCGTGAGGGGTTTATTTTTTTCTTTGTAATTCTTTTGAAGGTTGGATTTTTCAAGGGGAATTTAGAGACCTGCATTTAACTTTAATGGTGGAGGCCCATTAATTAATTTAATGGGTTAAAAAATAATTTGGGTTTTATTTCTATTTTGGGCTTTTTCAATTCTATCGGTTTTAATTTTTTTAACCTATTTACATTTTTTTACTCTAATATTATTTTTCCTTTTCATCTTAAGTAAATCATCTTTTAATTTTTCACTATAGGTTCATCTTTAACCTCCTAAAACGAAACCTTAACAACACTTTGAGTTGCAAATCCACCGAAACCCTAGCCATGCCTCACTGAAAGTCAATAGCTAACCCTCGCACAAGGCACAGCGATGCACCACCTATAGGCAATGTATAGCTCACAGTTGATGTAGCCACCCAGTTGCAACCAGGTGCCGCGTAACCCGTAGGTGTGCAGCCCAACCGCAGCCAGGCCCCATGCAACCTGTAGGTGACACAGTTACCCAGCTGCAGCCAGGCATCGTGTTGCTTACAAATGATGCAACCAGGCACCGTACAGCCAGCAGGTGATGCAACCACCCAGCTATAGTCAGGCACTGCACCACCCATTGGTGATGCAGCAACCCAGCTGCAGCCGGACACTACAACACCGGATAATGCTACTACTGCCATAATAGGGGTACCTTCTTCTGCCACTACAGATCCGTCCATTTAGGCATACCAAACTTGGTGCCACACCAAATCTGGCAATCACGTACCACCTCCACTATAAAACAAAGGTAAACAACCAATTACTTATGAATCTAGACAAGTGCAGGTTAGTTTGGTCGATGAAACCACTTCGGATGATGAGCCAAGCAGGGATGACGAACCAATTCTAGTCAAGAAACTATAAAAAAAGGCATGATTAGGATTGGGATCTAGAAAGAGTCACTTCCTACCAGCCACACATGAGCTAGAAGGTAATCTTGCTTTTATTGATAAAGATAAAAAAAGAGGTACTACCTTATTGAAAATTTAAAAATTATGCTTGTACGATCTTTTAATGATTCAACATTTCATGCTTTAGTATTGTTAGATAAAGTGTATGATTTAATTGATAGCATTGGATGGCATTCTTTCTTGCATTAATTAAAGAATTTTACAACATATTTCAATTTGATTATTCAAGGCAAAATTATAATTTGGCTTATCCTTTTGTAATGAATTTTTAAATGGTTGCTGATATTAAGTATTTTTCCATCACTGCTTTTAATATTTACATGGGTTTTTTCACTGAAGATGCCTCTAAAACAAGTGCTTAATTGGACATGTTATGTGATTATCCGAATGATTTTGATGCTTTAGCAGTTTATAGGGAATAAATTGGCATGTCTGATATTGAATTTTTGCCTGGGAAATCTAAAGCATTTTATATCCAAAATGATGCTTTGAGAGTCATTCATCGTTTTTTGGCAATTAATTATTCTACATATAATAATGATAGTATTGTTGTTACCAAAGCTGAATTGTTCTTTTTATGGTGTATGATTCATGAAAAGAAGGTTAATTTGGGGTACTGGCTTGCCATTAAACTGGACAAACTATGTATGCAACCTAGGAAGCTATATTTAGGGTCCTTAATTACATATGTGGCTATCAAGATTGGTATGGTTGATGTTGCTACTACACCGATGCATGTTGCTTGTTCAATGCCTCATATGGACTTAATATTTTTGGATAAATTGCACTTACTATATTGTGATGAGAAAGGTGCCATTTCTTTTGTGGCTATAGGTGCATTATCTAAGCATGGGATTTTCAAGAAGGATACCAAAAATAAAGCTCAACAACCATTTTCGCAGGCTACTACACCTATTGCCCAAACAATCATACCCACTGCAATTGTAGCACGCCTTAAGCACCTTGAATCTACTATGACTACTTTGTCCACCAACTGGATATGAATCTTTTGGCCTATTTTTAGCATGTGGGGTTCACCCCACCTCACCCTTCCCTTCAATGATAGGCTAGCACACTCCTCCTCCACTAGGGTAGTGTTCTTTCCATTTTTGCTTTCTTTATTTTTGATGCCCTTTGCCCTATGATGTATGATAATTTTGCATTGAGGACAATTCAAGGAGAAAGTGTGGGGGAGTGGTTTGAAATAGAAGTTTTGCATGCTAATTTTTGTATTAATTTGATTTCTTTAATGATTGCTTTATGGTGATTGGCTAAAACTTATTAAAAATGGTGAAATTTTTTGTATTCATATTTTGTTTTAGGACTTATTATGTTGATTTTTGATAAATTTTTGCTGATGTTTTTGTGGAGATTCTTGGCAGATATACTAAATTTGGTGTGCATATTTTGTCGATAAGCTTGGTTCATAGATCAATTTTTGGTTAAATTAGGTACTGTTGGCATAACGCTTATCCCATGTTCTTCATCATTTAAAATTTTGGTTTTGTCTTTTTTTTATTGTCCTTGGTATTTCATTGAATTTCACTTTCTTTTCCAAAAGAAAATTTTTTGTCTTAGATCAATTCCTTGATCATTTAGTTTTAGCCTATTGCAATGTTAGGTAGAAATGAGTCGACTTCTTTATGGTTTGTTCTTTTTCATACATCTTATGGTAGCCTCAGCATTCTTTTGAATTAGAAATTTCAAGGCTTATTTTAATAGGTGAAATAAATTTTTACATGAAATTAAATTTGGAATCTTTGCACCTTAGGTAGTTGTTAAAACTAGTTGAGACATCAAATAATTATTTTTGTGTGCTCATGGTTTGGGAATCTAGTTACCAGAATCTTTTATTGAAAAAAAAAGAAAAAAATTAGAGATCAGCAAATAAATTTTACTCTGTTGTTCGCTAAAAATTTGGACATGAGTAGAGCTAGTAACCATTTGGATTTTTGTGGTTTGAGTAACTACGTGTTTATGGGCTAGAATCGAGTGCCCTCGCATAAAAAGGACCTCTACATTCCTTATAAGCCATCCTGGTCTTTACCAAGAAAAAAAGAGAAGAAAATAATGAAAGCATCAAAAGTAAAATGATCCTGAAAATAAAAGTTTTGGTAAATTATTTCCCTTGCCTGTTGAAATATGTATGTGTTTTGTCTCTTCTGATTTGGCAATTTATCTTTTTGCAGTGATTTAATTTTGAATTAAGACCCTAAAACTCTTGCATGCTTAAAATATTTGAGCATTGTTGTTTCTAGTTTGAAAAGGATGTTGAGGAACCCATGTTATAATATGAATTTGTAAGAAATCATTTTGAATGTCATTCTCTGATTTGCTTGCATTTTAATAAGGTTGAAGCTTTTGGAATAGTATTTAGTTTGAGGATGAAAAAGTTTTTGATGGGATTGGTGAAATTTGTTAAGTCACTAAAATTGCATCTTTTTACTAGATTTTTAATTATCATTTTGTGATCTTTTAAGTTAGTTTTAGGGAATTTTTATTGTTTTATTTATTTTGCTACCTATAGGAGCAGATTTTAAAAAAGCTATACTTTTAGGGCTGAATGGAGCTGATCTAGAGAAGTACTTAATCTTTGGAGCTGAAGCAGGATGAAAGAGCTGTTGATTTTCTAAGACTGATGGTTCCCTTACCCAAAAGCCTTGCCTAAGGTAGGTGATAAGTATGAATTATACTATATTTTTCAGTATGTTTTTTAATGTGTTTAGCATGTTAATTTATGGGTAATTTGTTTAATTTAGTCTTTAATTTCTTAATTAGTACTTTATGAGCTTAATTGGTTAATTTGATATTTTTAGGTGTGTAATTGAAGAAAAAGAGAATTTATAAAGGCAAAAGTGTAATTTCAGCAATTGAAGGCTTTTTATAAGGACAAAGTTCATCATGCAGTCCAGAGCCTAGTCACTCAATAGAGTGAATTGATCACTCTACCAAGTAGTCTACAGGGAAAAAGAGAAGAAGTCTTTTGTTAGTCTAGAGAGTAACCATTCGGTGGAGCATACACTCACTCTATGAAGTGGGACAAAGGAAATAAGTATTAGTGTAAGCCCTAGCCCCAATACATTGTAATAAAACACTCTAGTTAATAAATGAGGCATTTGTTTTATCTATTGTATTCCTATGCATATCAATTGATAGAACTATCCAAGAATGTTGTTTTAGTTTAAGTTATCATGTGTGAGGCATATGGTTGTAAGACCTTGAAACAAATGAGACTTCATTCTAAATATCCCTAGTCAGTCATTGTTATGGGAATAATAAATGAATTAAGACTAGTATACTTTCTCTGATAAGTTGAGTTCTGTCTTACGGATCATAAGGACAAGAGTGTCAATCAGAGATCATAGATACATGTTTAGAACATGGTATCTAGATTAGATCCGTTCATAAGAATACTACATGGCACAAGTCATAAGTGTTTCTCATATGCAAGTTTTGTATCGAAGTTTTTAGACCTAAAATCTCTATGAAACTCTTTATGAATTATTGTGTGCTTTGACATACACCTAACGTGCTCATAACAGAGTGACAAGTACGGGTATGCTTGGGTATACATTGATTCATGTTAGAGAGCATGAGAGAAGTGAGGGGATTACACCTCTCTATAAGAGAGAAAAATTATCATCGGCCACTTGATCAGTGAATTGAGAAGTGTATGGCCATACCGAGATGAAATAATGAGTAATCATTATTTATCTGAGAGTTCAGTGTCACTGGAATATCAAGAAAAGAATTAATATATATAAGGATGACTAGTTCCATGCCTTATATTAATTCTGATATTTATGGGTAAGGGACTATGCAAAATTACATTAGGTCACTAAATGCTATTTGCATTTTCATTTAATTTGGAATGCTATAATATCTTGCTAGAGAATACATATAGCCTTTGAATTAATGTATTAATTCATTGCCAATATTAAATGGACCTATAGGATCGCACACAAAACATTGGGCTTAAAATATTTAAATAGTGTATTGGGAATTAATTTGGACTTTTATTTAAAGTCAAATTAATACATGCAATGGGTAAACAGATTTTTGCCTAAAACAGATTGTTGTTTTAGGCAAATCTGTAAAACAGATTTTTTTGCCTAAAACAGCAAAACTGTCAAGTTGCGATCAAGCTGTTTTAGGCAAAACTGTAGAGCTTTTATTTTGCCTAAAACAGCTTGCTATTTTAGGCAAATCTGTGAAACAAGTTTTTTGCTGTTTTAGGCAAATATGTTTAACTGTCATTTTGCCTAAAACAGCTTGCTGTTTTAGGCAAAATCTGTTAATAGTTGGTCACGAGAGAAATTTGTTGGCATGTGCTAGGTTTGATTTCAATTGATTAATTATCCATGTATAATTAAGTTAATTGAGTATTAAGTCCTAATTTGTATTTAATCAAAATATAATACTTGACAGGGAATTAAAGTAGCCAAAATTCAAACTAAAATACTAGTTGAATTCGGCAACTTATCACCTTAAATAAGTAAGTTTGTTTTGATTAAATGACTAATGCCATTTGAATTTAAATTCTAATAGAATTTAAATTAAGATATATCTCTTAATTAGGAAGTGATGGAGGCTGAAATTAATACTTAACCTAAATTAAGTGATATATATTAATGAATTAAATGAATAAAAGGGGATGCGATTTTTACTCTTTTCCTCTCTTGGCCAAAATACTCAAGGGGAAAGAATTCTTTCTTGTTTTCTTGTGTTCTTGGGCTGAAACGGTAACCTAAAGAAAGAACAAGATCAGATCTTGTGGCTTCAAATCATTCTTATTGCCGAATACACAGTCATAGAGCTAGCACTCTTGATTTTAAGCTATCTTTACAAGTGTGTGTGTGTGAGAATAGAGAAGAGTGGCGTAAAGGTTGTTCCTTGGCATTGGTGATCAAGATCTAAGGCGGATAAATTCATCTTAGTTGCTGGTCATCACCAAATTCAAGTTTTAAAAGGCATCTAAAGTTGTAAGTTTTTAAAAACCCTAAAATTGCATGTTTCGATTCTTGTCATGGAATTGTTTGGCATGTATGATCGATTTTATCGTTTTTCCACTGCATGATTACCATGAACATATCATTTCATATTCCATCAGTGGTATCAGAGCCTAAACATGCTTATTTAAGTGCTTTAGATGCATGAAATAATTAATCAAAAATCGTTATTTTAAATACATGCAATGCTAAAATTTTCTGTTTTGAGTTTTATGCATTATTTTGGTGTAAAAATGATTTTAAATGATTAGATAGGTATTATAATTAATATGAAATGTTAATATACTATCCTAAGATTTTATAGGAGCTGTTAATGGTCGGATTTAATTGATAATACCTGATGGTACATGTTAATATTAAAACTAGGTGCTATTTGGCATGTTAATTGTTAGTTTAACAACTAGTTTTAAATATTAAATGTAAAAACAATTTTGGCATGTTTGTAAGTGATTTTTAAAGATTAAATATCAGGTCTAGACATATTTTAAATTTGGTTTTAATTCTGGTCCATGACAATTTAATTGATTAATTTTAAAATCACTTAAAACTATAACTAGTTTGTATTTGTTACATGTTTAATCAACATTGTTTGTTTAGTTTTGATTAAAATGGTAAAAACACATTTAGATTAGATTGGTATAGAATATTTAATCAATATTTATGACCTTATTTAAATTATTAAATGACTCATAAAATTGATTTAAATATTTGTGCATTTTTGTGGCATCACATAAGCATTAAACAACTAGTTTTATTATTTATTTGTTTTTATATATGCATGTCGTGTATCATATATATGTTCTTCATGATTTTGTGTTTTAATTCATGTTGGTACATATTATATGTAGTTTTAATGTTTATGGGTTGTATGACATAAAATTAAAAAATGGCAAAATTGAAAATTATACTAGAGTTGATTTATGGCACAAATCTAACTAGTTAGTGTTTTGGGCTTTTAAGAGAACTTATTCAATAAGAGGATTTAGTCCATTAGGCTTTGGCCCAGGCCCATCATGGGGCCTTCTCTTAAAGGTTTAAGTACAAAATTTCCATTAATGGGCTTGGCTAAATTAATTAAAATTGGACTTTGTTTGATCCATGAATGTTATGTATATTTATTTGCTTGTTTGGTGTGATGAATGGATATGCATGGTGCATTCATAGGCCCTGAGTTTTTGTAATTAAATATGACCTACGTGCTATTATGTATTATTGTAAAAGTTTTATTTATTTCTTAGAATAGAATTTACTTGAAGACTTTGTAAATCAAGACAAAACCCACCAGAGTGGAGAAGCCCAACTCAAAGATTCTTTTGTAATAGTATAGAATCTTAGTTGTAGGTTTTTGGGCCCATGTTTGTCACGCTTTACTTTATGCAATTATTTATATATGCATGCTATGAATGGATGACAAAGCATATGCCATGTAAGCCGTAATAAAATGAATCCCTAAAATAGTAAGTCACAAAATTGCCTTCCTAATTTGAAACATGTTAGGGCATCGATCATCGGTCACGTAGACTAGGAGTTCTGGATGCGCCCGATTATCTTTATGAGGCATGAGTTGTGAATGTAGGTTGGACTTAACATGAAAAGGTATGCCCGGACCTAGGCAACTAATAAATGGGTTTGTGCTATAACATCTTAAGATGTTAACCCATTTGATCCAAGAGTCATGTATGAGACATGATTGGAGTTTTCCTACCTAAGTAACTTAACTTGTTAGGTGTACAAGCTCAGCTTGACTAATAAGTTGTTGTGAAAAGTAGTTCTTGGCCCACATTAAATCACTAACTCGAATTATTTAAAGGGATATTAATTCGGTTTGTGGGATTATAAATAAGACCTCATTTAATCTTGCTAAATTTTATTATTGTAGATTGAAAAATGGCATCTTCAAACAACAATTTCTCATTGTGATCGGTCCTTGAAAATGACACATTAAATGGCACCAATTTCATAGACTGGTCTCGAAACTTAAGAATAGTTCTTAAGCAAGAGAAAAAGTCGTATGTTTTGGATGCACCCTTGCTTGAAGAACCTGGTAGGAACGCCTCTGCAGTTCAAAAGGAAACTTTTGAGACCAAGAAGAGCGACTCAAATGACGTGACCTGTCTGATGCTAGCCACTATGGTGCCTGACTTGCAAAAGCAATTTATAGACCAAGAGGCTTATGTGATCATGGTGCACCTCAAGGAGATGTTCCAAGAGCAAGCTCGTCACGAGAGGTTCGTGACAACAAAGGCCTTAATTTCTTATAAGATGGCTGCGGGTACTCCTGTTAGTACCCATGTACTCAAGATGATAGTACACATGTACTCAAGATGAAAGGGTATCTTGATACTCTTGAGAAGCTTGAGGTACAAGTACCAAAGGAATTGGCCACTGACTTGATCTTAGGATTATTAACTGATGATTATGATCCATTTATAATGAATTATAACATGCATGCAATGAACAATTCAGTCACTGAGCTTCATGGGATGCTTAAGAATGCTAAAGAGAACATTCGAAAGACTAATCCCGTATTGATGGTTCAAGGGGGCATTAAGAAGGGACCCGCTAAGGGAAAGGGAAAGGAAAAGGCAAAACCCAAGAATGACCTGGCTTGGTTCAAGTCAAATGGGAGTGCACCTCAGGCCTAATCCAAGCCTAAGGCACAAAAGCTCAAAGAGAGTGAGAGCACTTGCTTCCACTGCAACAAAATAAGGCATTGGAGGAAGAATTGCGCTCTCTTCAAGGAAGAACAAAAGAAGAATGGAGCCAAGGCATCCAGTTCTGGTATTTTTGTTGTTGAAATTAACCTTTCTATTTCTACCACTTGAGTATTGGATACCGATTGTGGTTCTAACATTTGTTCAAATGTGCAGGGGCTAAGAAATAGGCGGTTATTTGGGAAGAATGAAGTGGACCTCCATGTGGGGAATGGAGCACGAGTTGCTGCCATGGAGATAGGCGACTATCAACTCACTTTACCTTCCGGACTTTGTTTAGTTTTGAAAAATTGTTATTATGTGCCTGCTATGAGCAAAAACATTATTTCAGTTTCATGTTTGGATTTGGATGAATTTGATTTTGTTATTAAAAATGGCAATGCTCATATTCATCGCCAAGGCATTTCATATGGCAATGCCATGTTGCAAAATGGCCTTTATATCCTTGATTTACAAAACAAAGAGTCCATATACAACATTAATACAAAGAGAGTTAAATCAAATGAATTGAACCCTACTTACTTTTGGCATTGTCGTTTAGGACATGCAAACGAAAAATGCATTTCAAGACTCCACAAAATTTGAGTGCTTGGGTCATTCGACTTAGAGTCTTATGGCACATGCGAGCCATGTTTGCATGGGAAAATGACAAAGAGTCCTTTTAATAAGAAAGGTGAGAGGACTAAAGGCTTATTGGAACTAATACATACTTATGTATGTGGACCTTTAAGTACACAAGCTAGACATGGTTTTAGCTACTTCGTGATGTTCACAGATGACTTCAGTAGATATGGCTATGTCTATCTAATGAAGTACAAGTCTAAAACTTTTGACAAATTCAAAGAGTTTAAGAACGAAGTAGAAAACCAACTTGGCAAAAGTATAAAAGCCATTCGATCAGATCGAGGTGGTGAATACTTAAGCCAAGAGTTTGATAGTCATCTAAAGGAGTGTGGTATTATTTCACAGCTCACTCCTCCCGAAATGCCACAATGGAATGGTGTGTTCGAAAGGAGAAATCGAACTCTATTGGACATGGTTCGATCTATGATGAGTCAAGCAAATCTTTCTGTCTCTTTTTGGGGTTATGCATTAGAAATTGCTGCGTTTCTACTAAACCGTACTCCAACTAAAGCAGTTGAGAAGACACCATAAGAGGTATGGACTGGGAAAGAACCCAATATGTCATTTCTCAGGATTTAGGGATGTGAAGCACATGTTAAGAAATTAACATCTGACAAACTAGAGTCCAAATCCACTGTCTGCTTGTTGTGGGTTATCCCAAAGAAACAAAAGGATACTACTTTTACTCATAAGCCGAGAACAAAGTATTTGTTACTCGCAAAGCTATTTTCTTGGAAAAGGAGTTCCTTCTCATGAAAGACAGTGGGAGTAAAGTAGAACTTGGAGAAATTCAAGTGCCACAAACTCCTATAGAGGATGAGTTGGAAATGGGATCAAGTTCACAACCAGTTGTGGAACAAGAACCCATTGCACAAGAAGATGAGCCTTGTGTGTACAAGAAGGTTAGTGGGAGCATAATAGTATTTCTAGTCCTATATTTGGATGACATCCTTCTCATTGGAAATGACATTCCAACATTGCAAAAGGTTAAACAATGGTTGGGGAAATGTTTCTCAATGAAAGACTTAAGTGAAGCCGAGACAATACTTGGTATCCAAATCTATAGAGATAGATCGATTCGGCTTTTGGGACTAAGTCAAGAAAAGTACATAAACAAAGTACTAAAGCATTTTAGTATGGGAGACTCAAAGAAAGGGTACATACCTTTGGCTTTGGGAGTTCCTTTGACTAAAGAATCCCATATGCATCTGCTATTGGATCTATCATGTACGCTATGTTATGTACTAGGTTGGATATTGCTCATGCACTGAGTATAACCAATAGGTTTCAGCAAGACCTTGGTGAGAAGCACTGGTCTGCTGTAAAGGGAATTCTAAAGTACCTGCAAAGGACTAAGGATCACTTCTTGGTGTATGGTGGTTAAGAGGAGCTCATCATATAAGGTTATGCCGATGCTGCTTTTCAGACCAGCACTCAAGATTCTAGATCGCAATCTGGATTTGTTTTTATTTTAAACGGTGGTGCTGTCAGCTGGTGAAGCTCGAAGCAAGAGACCGTTGCCGACTCAACTACAGAATCTGAGTATATTGCAGTGAGTGAGGCTGCAAAAGAGGCTGTTTAGATTAAAAATTTCATTTCTGGATTAGGAGTGGTCCCAATCATCCTAGATCCATTAGAAATTTTTTGTGACAACAACGGGGCCATCGCACAAGCCAAGGAGCCCCGGTCACACCAGAAATCCAAACACATACTCAGGAGGTACCACCTGATCAGAGAAATCATTGATCGTAGGGACATCAAGGTTAGTAAGATAGCAAGTGAAGACAATATAGCAGATCCTTTGAAGAAATAGTTGCGTCCAAATCTGCACGAAGCTCATTTGAGAGCATTCGGTCTTAGGGCTATGCCCAATTTTGACTAGTGCTAGTGGGAGATTGTTAGTGTAAGCCCTAGCCCCAATACATTGTAATAAAACACTTTAGTTAATAAATGAGGTATTTGTTTTATCTATTGTATTCCTGTGCATATCAATTGATAGAACTATCCAAGAATGTTGTTTTAGTTTAAGTTATCATGTGTGAGGCACATGGTTGTAAGACCTTGAAACAAATGAGACTTCATTCTAAATATCCCTAGTCAGTCATTGTTATGGGAATAATAAATGAATTAAGACTAGTATGCTCTCTCTGATAAGTTGAGTTCTGTCTTACGGATCATAAAGACAAGAGTGTCAATCAGAGATCATAGATACATGTTTAGAACATGGTATCTGGATTAGATCCGTTCATGAGAACACTACATGGTACAAGTCATAAGTGTTTCTCATATGCAAGTTTTGTATCGGAGTTCTTAGACCTAAAATCTCTATGAAACTCTTTATGAATTATTGTGTGCTTTGACATACACCTAATGTGCTCGTAACAGAGTGACAAGTACGGGTATGCTTGGGTATACATTGATTCATGTTAGAAAGCATGAGAGAAGTGAGGGGATTACCCCTCTCTATAAGAGAGAAAAATATCATCGGCCACTTGATTAGTGAACTGAGAAGCGTATGGCCATATCGAGATGAAATAATGAGTAATCATTATTTATCTGAGAGTTCAGTGTCACTGGAATATCAAGAAAGGAATTAATATATATAAGGATGACTAGTTCCATGCCTTATATTAATTCTGATATTTATGGGTAAGGGACTATGCAAAATTGCATTTGGTCACTAAATGCCATTTGCATTTTCATTTAATTTGGAATGCTATAATATCTTGCTAGAGAATATATATAGCCTTTGAATTAATTTATTAATTCATTGCCAATATTAAATGGACCTATAGGATCGCACACAAAACATTGGGCTTAAAATATTTAAATAGTGTATTGGGAATTAATTTGGACTTTTATTTAAAGTCAAATTAATGCATGCAATGGGTAAACAGATTTTTGCCTAAAATAGCTTGCTATTTTACGCAAATCTGTAAAACATATTTTTTTGCCTAAAACAGCTAAAACTGTCAAGCTGCAATCTGTTTTAGGCAAATCTGTTCAGCCACGATTTTGCCTAAAACAGCTAGTTGTTTGCTGTTTTAGGCAAATCTGTGAAATAATTTTTTTGCCTAAAATAGCTAGCTATTTTAGGCAAATATGTTGGACTGTCATTTTGCCTAAAACAGCTTGTTGTTTTAGACAAATCTGCTAACAGTTGGTCACGAGAGAAATTTGTTGGCATGTGCTAGGTTTAATTTCAATTGATTAATTATCTATGTATAATTAAGTTAATTGAGTATTAAATCCTAATTTGTATTTAATCAAAATATAATACTTGAGAGGGAATTAAAGTAGCCAAAATTCAAACTAAAATACTAGTTGAATTCAGCAACTTATCACCTTAAATAAGTAAGTTTGTTTTGATTAAATAAGTAATGCCATTTGAATTTAAATTCTAATAGAATTTAAATTAAGATATATCTCTTAATTAGGAAGTGATGGAGGATGAAATTAATACTTAATTTTCGGCACTCACACTTGACCTAAATTAAGTGATATATATTAATGAATTAAATGAATAAAAGGGGATGCGATTTTTACTCTTTTCCTCTCTTGGCCAAAATACTCAAGGGGAAAGAATTCTTTCTTGTTCTCTTGTGTTCTTGGGCTGAAACGGTAACCTAAAGAAAGAACAAGATCAGATCTTGTGGCTTCAAATCATTCCCATTGCCGAATACACAGTCATAGAGCTAGCACTCTTGATTTTAAGCTATCTTTGCAAGTGTGTGTGTGAGAATAGAGAGGAGTGGCGTAAAGTCTGTTCCTTGGCATTGGTGATCAAGATCTAAGGCAGATAAATTCATCTTAGTTGCTGGTCATCACCATATTCAAGTTTTAAAAGGCGTCTAAAGTTGTAAGTTTTTAAAAACCCTAAAATTGCATGTTTCGATTCTTGTCATGGAATTGTTTGCCATGTATGATCGATTTTATCGTTTTTTCACTGCATGATTACCATGAACATATCATGTCATATTACATCAACAAGGCATGAAGAAAATCACTACTCAGTGGAGTACTCACCCACTCTATCGAGTCACTCCAAAGATCCAAGATATAAGAGCCTCACTTGGTGGAGTAAAATATCCCTCTATCGAGTCCAGTTGTTGAAGTTGAAAAAGACTCTGCTTCATGCTAGTTTGTGAAGTTTTAGCAGTCCAAATTCTTCCAGTTTTAAGCTATTTAAGCAATAGAAAACACCAATGAAAGGGGGAAATGTTTTTACCAATTAAACACTTAGTTTTGTTTTTCATTTTGCATTTAGGGTTGGATACTATGATTGAAGGCTCTACAAGGGTCTCAAGAGTATTGGAATCTCTAAGTGTTTGTATCATTTTCATTTATTTGTTTTCTTCAATCTTTAAGATGAATAGTGAGTAGTTCTTTTACTTTTGCTAAATGATACTTTAATCCTTAACTCTTATTGTAATGACTTAACTGTGCTTTCATTTAATACAAGTTGATTATTTCTTAGTTTTGTGCAACTTCGTAACTAAAGATTGTGTTAAGATCAATTGTTAACTTATTTGATTAATAGTTGGTAATTGATTTATATATGATCTGTGATATGTATGCTCTTGGTTTGGTTCATCAACATTTATACATGATTGTATTCTGAATTAGATGTAATTCTGTGTTAATATAGACGGACCAAAATTGAGAATAGTTGAATTAAGAATAGATTGAAGTTAAGTTTGCTTGAAAAAGAGTTTAATGGATGTCTAGGAGTTCAAAACCATATTCTTATGCTATGCATTGAATTATTCCTAATAAGAAAGTTTAATATATAGATTGATAGTCTGAATAAGCTATCTGGCCTTATATCACTGGTTTTCCATAATCACTTGTGTTCCTTTTACCTGAGTGATTGCAATATTAGTTGAGGTGAATAGTCCTTTAGCAGAAATTTTCTTTAATATTGATTTTTACCAATTTATATTATTTGTTTTGTTTTGTTTAGAATTCTCTGTTTAAATCTCTGCATTAATTATTTTGACTTTATTAGTTTTTAAGTTATTGTTTTTAGTTCGACAATTCTTCATCATCACAAAACTTTGGATTTCTTTTACTTTTTGCATATAGTGGTCATTTTAAAATCTGAAACAAGTTGCATTTATACAGTTTTCCTAGTGTATGATATTCAGGGTCTTAATCTTACTTTCCTATATTACTAGCCAATCTAGTACATTTGCTAGACACCAGTCAGTAGGTAAGCAAGGTCAAGGTTCAAGACTCACCTAAGAGCCCTTAGGTAAGGGACTTGCCCAAAGGAGTTGACAGTGGAGTTATGATTTAAATCTATCTCTTGCGCGAATTTGACCTAGCTACCACCTCTGCTCTAAATAATATTTAGGAATGTTAAGACTTTAATTTAGGAGAAAAAAGGGTAGTGTTTTTAGGAGTTAGAATTACTTTAGGAATTTTTATTTCATTTTCCAAGTTTGTTTAAGATTTTTTCTCTTTTCCTATTTTGGAGGAATATTTAAGAGGTAAGGAGATCATATTTGAGGATCTTCTTCCTTCTACATTTTCTGTAACTCCAATTCTATAACGGGGTATATTTTCTTAGCTTTTAATTTTTTATTTTGTGAATTCTCTATGGCCATACGTGGCTAAATTGTTATTTTCAATTAAAGATTAATTCAAGGCCATGATTTCTTTTACTATGAGATTGTTGCACTTAATTTTTGCTTTTAGTTTCATTCAGTGTTTTTGTTGTTTACTGTGATTTAGGGAAACTATATCCTGATTATTATTTGTTGAGTGTGTAATAAAAGCTTATTGTGCATTTAATTCAATAGTATTTGCTAAATCCATAATTCTTTAGTGAAGACAATAACAAGTAGAAATTAGAGTAGCTTCCTCATAAGGGCTATTACACTAAGTAAATATATGATTTGGTCTAAATCGGTCTCGCTTGTAGATTGGTTGGCTTAAGTCTGATCTTTCTAATTCGTAATGATGTCAATAAATTGAATTCTTTTGCTTTTTAAAGGGTTATTTATCGACTAGGATTTAATTACAGTCATACTTGGTTAATTCATCAATATGAAAAGATTAGGTCGGGAGCATGAAGTCAACGACTTAACTGGTCTATTGTTTGATTTAAAAATTATTTTTTCGTTGATGATTAGTTGATTGAATCCTATGCTGCAAATATCTTTAACTGGAATTTACTATCTATTGATTTCATCTTAATTAATTTTTTGTATTCTTATTTAATTAATTCTAATTTACTAATTTTAATTTTTAGTCTATAAAAAATCCCTTATTTATTTTTATTGTTAAAAATCTGGTTGTTTAGAATTAATTCAGTTCTAGTCTCTGTGGATTCGACCATTTCTTCCCTTATTTATAATTTATTTGCCTAGGATAAGATTGATGTTTATTTTTGGTGGCTTCAACACCCATCAATGTACCTTTTATACTTAGGTTAATAAGATGAATAACTTTGCTTATTTATGTAACGTCGCATCTAATTGCATCATACATAATTATAATTATGACTCATTCATATTTAACATTAATTTAATAAACACTACTCCTTTTAATTTCGAAACTCAGAATAGCCTTAAAGAGATCTTGATTACATCCGATATGACTCTTGAGAAAAGGATAAAATTTTAGAGAATATTAAGAAAATATGAGAAAGTCTTTATTTGGACCTACAAAGACATGTCGAGGATTGATAGGGATGTTGTAGACCATGCCATTCCAACATAACCAGACAGTAAGCCAGCTAAGCATAAGCTTTGATAGCTTAGACTAGAATGGGTAAAAAAGGTAAAAGAAGAAGTGAAAAAGCATATCGAGGCTAAGTCACTGGTTGAGGTTTAGTACCCTACCTGGTTAACCAACATTGTCCCTATTACTAAGAAAGATAATAAGGTACGAATGTGTGTAGATTATTGAGACTTTAACAAGGCATGCCTAAAAGACTATTTCCCTCTACCACACGTACACTTGCTAGTTAATAGTGCAACAATATGTATAATGTATAATTTTGTAGATGGATATGCAGGATACAATAAGATTCTGAACAAGATAGTTAATAGAGTAAAAACAACCTTCATTATTGAATGAAGGACTTATGCATATAAAGTCATGCCATTTGGTTTGTAAAATGTTGGGCCTACTTACTAGAGAATGGCTACCAATATCATTAATGATTTGATTCATAGAAAAGTTGAGGTATACGTGGATGATATTATGATCATGTCAGATACCAGAGGAGGACATTTTGAGGCATTAAAGAATTTTTTCAATGGATCGATAAATATAACATTTGCCTCAACCTAAAGAAATGTGTTTTTAGGGTCATGTCAAGTAAGTTATTAGGGCATATAGTTAGCCAGCAAGGGATAAACGTGGATCTAGATAAGGTCAGAGCTATTAGGGAAATGTCGATGCCGAAGAAGAAAATGGAGATCAAAGGCTTCTTGGGACATATTGAGTACATCAGCCAGTTCATTGCTAAGCTCACCTCTATATGTGAGTTGATCATTAATGTAAGGATCCTAAATAGGTCCTAGTAGAATTTAAGGGCATTAGCATATTATTAACAATTTATTAAGTTTAGATAGAGGAATTAAAAATAAGATAATATCAAGTAGACTAATGGTTTATTATGAAAAGGTTAAGAGAGTCATTTAATATTGTGAAATATATGGGTGTTATTGAAAATAAAATATAGTTAAAGGGGTCAATTTTTGGATACAATTAAATATTGGGCCAATTGTAATAATATAATAAGTATTTTTGGATGTAATTAAAAAAAGATATAAAGGTTGGGGCCAATGTTGAAGAGAAAGTTTAAGTGGGGGTCAATTTATGACATACAAATTATGTGAGGATTTAAAGTGGATTTTGGTGGGTCCTTGATGATGTCACCTTCCACTTTAGTTTCCATGCAAGCCTTGTATTTAAAGAAGTGCAGCCAACCATTCCATCAAGAAAAAGAAAAGAAAACATTTCTCTTCTATCTCTCAACCAAAAATCTGAAATTTAGCTTCTCTCTTCGCTAATAAAATTAGTAAAAATATTCATCCTTTCTCTCTTGTAAATCCGACCACTCATCTTAAGTAAAACCTCCTTAATTCAATTTAAATGCATAGATGGAAGGCTAGATTAAAGAGGCTTACAAGATTATAAGAGAACTAAAAGATCGGAAGATAAAGGAAGAGGAAGAAATAGTGGGATTTTGAAGAGTATTTGAGTTGCATATTCAAGTTTGGGAACTTATTCTTCATGCATGTGTGTGAATATAAATTTTTATGCTTGGATTACTTAATTTTAATGGTAATTTATTAGTTTGTTTAGGGTTAATGAGAGATCTAAATAGGAGAAAATCGTGTTTTTGAATGTTGATGAAAAACTGGGTGTGGTTCTTATGAACCAGGCTGTTTGTTTTGTTCATATCTGGAGTTGTAGACCTCGAATTGAGGTGATTCAAAATTCTAGGTAAACTATATTCAATTATCTACAATTCATTAGAAGAAGTCGTGGCTTGATTCTGTTGTTAAGGAACTCATAAAATTCGTACAAGTGAGTTGTTTGTGTGTATAGGCAGTTTTGAACAGTTACCAATGTTTGGACCATAAATCCTTGAATTTAAGTCATAATTGATTGGGGTTTGATTCTATGTAAATTTTATATAAAGATAAACACTTTTTTAGAAGGAACCTGGAGCTAAATATGTATATAACCCATCCAAATATTTACATGAAAATTTAAGAGAGCTGTTGATTTCGGTTCAAGAACGGATTATAGTATTTTATTAGTAGAAAAGTCAAAATCTTATGCTGTAAAATTCTGGGTAAACTAGACACCGAGGATCACGTTTTAGATGAAGAAATGTTGGTCTAAATCTCTCTTAATTTTATTCTATGAATTTTTATAAGTGACAGCAAACACTGTTTTGGTTCTATGAACAACCTATAGTATTTCTCAAATATCTTGAGCTATAGGTAAGATATTAAGGTGAATTTTGATGTTCTGGAAACTAGACACATAGGAGAATAAGATTTTAGACGATCATTTAGCCTAAAAATGACATTTTCAAATTCATTTGTAGCTCACAAATTGAGTCCAGAATGCTGCCCTGTGCAGATTTTTAATGTACTTTATTTTATGGTTTTCAATTAATTGAGCTAAATATTTGTTTATGCGATTAAAAAATGAATTGGATAGGGCAGGTAATATGACTATTAATACAAGATTATATGTATACATATACTTTCACACGTGTACATGGGTAAGGACTTGTGATGAATATATCTTACATATATTTGTGATGAAATTTGATCATGATGATATGTATGTTCAAACATAGATATTTGTATTACTATGAGTGTGCATGAATACATGTCGTACACTAGAGAAATAAGTATGATGATATGATTATACATGAGCAAAATATATGATATTGGTGCAAGCATGATATATATATATATATATATAATCAAATGATAGTGTATATTGTTATGCAATTATTCAACTATGAAATTGATAATGTAATGTAATGTTAAAGTATTATAAATGAAATTTGATGCCATAAAATGTATATAGAGTTCAATAATTGAAGAAGAAAATATGAATATATATAAATACATATACATGAATGCTGGAAGTTGTATATATGAACATACATAATTGTTCATATGGATGCATATAATTTATACTACCTCAAATTGAATGCGCATGTATATGCACGTTTAAAACATTGAAAATATAAATGTTGATGCCATCACGAATGAACATAATCAAGATGCTGAAATTAAATAGTGTCTATATATATATATATATATATATATATATATATATATATATATATATATATATATATATATATATATATATATATATATATATGCCCAAACAATTATATGCTTAGGAATATAGCTAATTAATATCGATTTATTTGATTTACTAATATACTATAGTATTAGACATCAACCTCGAAATGTAAATATGGATGATTAATTTTACTTGAAATAATTATACTGATTGATTGCACTTGTCATGTAAAATATGTTTAAGAATAATGATATAAAGCATGTTTTTTATAGTGAACTGTATAAATACACAATTATATAATGATAATATACATGTGTACATTTATCTCCATATAACTATGATTTTTGTGAATGTGATATACGAGTATGATAGAAAAATATGTAAAAAGATATGCATACTCGATATATGATTCTAAACTTTACTATATATCTTGAAGTAATAGAAAATATTGGTATGTATGTATATAATAAATGAATATTGGAATTTAAGATAGCATGATGATAAGTACCGTGATCACATACATGTGAATGAACTACATGCATTTGAATTGATCAAGAGTACAGCTTATTTATGCTGGTACACATTTGTGATATCATGTTCACGTATATGAAACTTCGCATATAGTTGTACATATATACATAAATATATGTAAGTGATTAGAAAGATAAATCAAAGGGATTTCACTACCTGCGTTGAGTCTAGGAAGTGGATAGATAGGCATGCCTATAAGGGTACCTTGCAGCTGCGATAGTTTCAACCCCGTTTGGGTTGTAGTCAACCCCATTTGGGTGACTAAACAGACATGGTCTCGTTTGGATTAGTGGTGCCTTCGGGTAACCTATTATCTCTTTGGTGCCTTCAGGTGACCTATTATCTCTCTGGTGCCTTCGGGTGACCTAGTACCTTCGAGTACCACCGTATGACCCATTATCCACCTCTTTAGAGTAGTGTAGGCTTTATACCAACGTTAAGAAAAGTTGATTTAAAGTTTTATAAAGTATGACAATTCCTAAATTGACTTCATAATATATATTATGTATGAAATTCCTTTTCATCACATATGGAAATTTTGATATTAAAAGAGTTTGCAATATACACTTATGCATAATTATTGCATATAAAAATTGTATGTACAGAGTTATAAGAATAAACTAGTGCATTACTAATATCTAGCTAAATGATTTGTATGATACATCATATATGCAAGCTATGAAAATGTATTGCCAATATAAGTGTTTTCTTTACAATGGAATATAAGAATTATGTTTAGGTATTCATGTTGGTGACCGCCTTTTAATTAATACATTGGGTTAAGTGTTTTTATTATAACTACTTGTTCTTACTTTTTTATTGGGAAATGATGTACAATGTCTTGTATGCAAATATAAAATATTTATAGATCTTTAAGTGATAAACTCAATATGATATTGGTATTTGAGATGGAAGTAAGTTAGTAATTCAAGGTATGCCTTCGTACATTAAATGTCATAATTACGTTTTGGATCAATAAATGAAAAACTTGCTTAGTACTAATGCTCTGTCCTTCTCATGAAGATACATATATATATATATATATATATATATATATATATATATATATATTCTTATTGAACATATGCTTAAAATTTTGAATATGTTTATTCCTAGAATATGTCAAGGTGTGTGGTATAAGGACTCTTGTTCATTTCTTTTATTGAACTAGTATCTTTTACATTTAAGCAGAAGGTATGTTAGTAGTTCATAATGTATGCTTGTTGGCGACCACTGTGAGTGGTCGTTTGTCATATTTTGTGTTCCCCCACTAAGCTTTATAGCTTAGCACGGATTTTTGTTTATCCGTGTAGGTTGCAGGGAAAGGACTTTCTCTCAAGATTGATATCTGTAGCAGGTTGGCCAACACAAGTCTTAGAAGATTGATAGTAAAGTCTTTTCTTTGTCCTTTGATTTTGTAGTTATGGAAACTTTAATTATGTTGCAAATTTTGTATAAGTACAAATGTTATGTTTGAGAAAACATTGTAATGTATTAAGGACTTTTATATAATTAAGGTATTACTCTTAAGTTCACATGATATGGTTTTAATTTCTTCTGTAAGTTATCTAATAAGAAATGTTTTCAGCTTGAGAACGTTGTAATATATGTCTTATGGTATAAGATATTGTGGTAATAGCTAAGTATAGGATATGGGTGTTATAATTAAGCTTTTGAGAAAAAAACTAGCCAATTAAATGGGTTGGTGACTATCAGAATGCCTTTGACACCATTAAGGAATAATTATTGCATCCTCTAGTTCAACAGCCACCAAAACCATCAAAGCCTTTGATTCTATAATTGGCAATTGAATAGAATTTGGTAGGAGCTATGCTAGCCTAAGAGGATGACTATTGGGTGGAATTTTTTATGCATTATTCAAGTAAGAAGTTCCTCCCGTATGAGACCAGGTATGTAGATGTTAAAAAGAGCTATTTGGCAATGATATAGGCCTCTAGGAATCTAAGACATTAATTAGTTGTATTCTTATTGAATCCAGGCTGTGGCTCAGCACAACCTACTTAGGTACCTTCACTCAACACCATCCCTATTGGGGAAAATAGGAAGGTGGCTCTTATTGTTGCAAGAGTTCAAAGTAGAATAAATCATAGGGAAAATGATGAAAGGGAGAGCGATGGTATAATTTCTGGTTGACCATTAGTTGGAAGGGGATCTAGTCGAGTATGAGTTCCTAGATGAAAGCGTCATTGCTTAATGGTTCAAGGTTGTAAAATGTACTTTGATGGAGCAACGAATAACAAAGGAGTTGAAATAAGGGTTATTCTTATCACACCCCATGGTAAAAATCCCCCATGGCCAAAACATTGAGGTTTAGAGTGACTAACAATGGAGTCAAATATGAAGCCTGCATATATGGGTTAGAAACACTAATAGCCTTAGGAGCATAAAATGTGAAAGTATTTGGAGACTTGTCCTTTGTGATTCAGAAGGTGAAGGGAGAATGGTCCATCAGAGAAAAGCCACTAGTGCCATATGTTGAGTACTTTAAGAGTTTGAGTAGTCAATTTAAAGTGTGCATTTTTTTGATACATACCTCGAGATGAGAACCACCTAACAGGATGCCTTGGCAACCTTAGTGTCTATGTGGGATAGTCTGGAAGAGTAGCCATGAGACCGATGGTGATTATAAGTTCAGCCAAGCCTTGTTTTGAAAATGAACAAGTCATAAACATGGAAGAAACTGATGAGAAACCCTAGTACTATGATATTCAAAATTATCTAGAAAAGTTAGAGTTCTTTGGAGAAGAAACTTAGAAAGACCAAAGAATGATCCAAAATTTGTCAACTCAATTCATTAGTATAGATGGAATTCTATATAATGGGCAAGCTGATGGTATTTAGTTAAGTTGTTTATATGAGGGAGAAGTTAAGAAGCTATTGGAGGAAACTCATATTGGGATATGTGGGGCCTATATGAATGGGCTCATATTGGCAAAAAAAAAATTATGCATTAAGGTTTCTTTTGGCTGACAAAAGACACGAATTTCTCACACTACATGAAGTTATGCCATCAATGCCAACAATATCAGATTTAAGCCATATACCTTTTTAAGAATTATGCAATCTATCATCTCATTGGCCTTTCTTAGCTTGGGGAATAGATATTATTAGAGAGATTCATCCAACAGCTTCAAATGGATACATATACATCATGGTTGCCATCAATATTTCACAAAGCGGGTAGAACCAGAATCTTTCAAGAAATTAGGAGCAAGAGAAATGGCATGATTTATTAAAAGAAATTTGATTTACAGATATAAAGTACCTTACCATGCGGTATCTGAAAATGGGGTTTAGTTCAAGGCAGAGACCAAACAAATGCTTTAGAAATACAAAATTTAGCACCACAAGTCCTCTCCTTACCATTTATAGGCAAATGGGGTAGTAGAAGTTGTGAACAAAAATATGAAAAAGATGAAAAAGATCCTAGCCAAAACTGTACAACCTTATAAGGATTGGGCTGCGAAATTGACATTTGCACTCTAGCGTTATTAGACTACTATTTGAATGTAACACCCTACGTCACATTCGCTGGTGTTACTGATTTTATTATCCCTTTACTTACATGATAAATTATCTCTTATATTTTCTTATTAAGCCATTCTTGCATTGTTTAATTCATCAACCAAAAACACCATATTTATTTGATCAATAATCACTATGTAGTTGGTAAAAATTTCGACAGTGTAATGAATGCATCAGTTACTAATCCTCCATTAAATTTACACTCCTAATAAATATATTCACCATAACCTCAATTTTATCATTACCCCAACAACACAACTTTCACAATTGTCATTTATCTAAATCAACACCATATATAACAGCATCCATTATTTCATACACACACACACACATATATACGTAAATTCTATCATATTCTATTATATTATATTATATGATATGATATGATATTATATTATATTATATTATATTATATTATATTATATTATATTATATTATATTATATTATATTATATTATATTATATTATATTATATTATATTATATTATATTATATTATATTATATACACATACATAAATAAAATAATAATCCACATTTATATCCTATATATACATACCATACCATATCATAATATTATATTTTCATCAAAACTCCAATTCAGCACTTTTCCACTTGCCCCTTCACTCGCATTATTCCTCTACTTTTGTACCTATGTGTAGTAACAATTATGCGCTAAGCATATATATGCCTAATATTAGATATCCAATTAATACATTTCACATACACATGTACACATATATTTATTATTTTTATATTTATCTTATCTTATCTAACTTGTTTATACATATTCAATTAAATTATTTATTCTAATTATTCTACATCTATTATTTTAATTTTTCCTCATTAATTTTCTTCCTTTTGTATTTATTCTAACAATCTCCATTTATCAACTATATTCATTATTTTTTTTACACTTATACCATAAGAATTCCAATTTATTCCTTTACCTTCCTTTTTATTGTCCTTTTTTTTGCAAATTTTAACCCTAGATTCTCAATTTCTCACTAAAATAACGAATTTATCCTTAAAACTCCATTTCATAAGCAAAATTACCATTTTGCCCCTATTTTGTACATTTCTTTATTTAACTACAGTTTTTGCCACTAAAATATGATTTTAAAATATTATTTATTGTTTTGCCATTAGTTTCTCTATTTTATTATCAAATTATTGTTTTACCCTTGTTTTCTCATTTTTATCACAAGCACACTACTTTTATTCTTTAATTTCCATTTTTGACTCGTAAATGACTTCATTCTTCTTCCAAATTACATTTTTTTATCCCAAAACTTCCACTTTACTTTTAGTTAATCAATTTTATTTAATAATTATGATTTTACCCTTGGTATGCCAACTTCATTAATTAATTATGGTTTTGCTACTAATCCTTTATTTTGTTACCATTTAGTTTTAAACCTTCATATTATGTTCCAAAATTATTGTTTAGTCCTTAATTCAACAATTTCTTCATATAAAGACAATTTCTATAATATTATTTCTATTTGATTTCCAATACATTAACATCATTATTATACGCTCATTAAAATAGTTATCCCTAGTAATGTCCAGTGGAAACCCATTAATTGGATATGTGAGACCAGGATCCTAGAGATCCAAACTTGCCGAAGTGACCACTTAGGGTTATATGCTTTGATAGTGTTGAAGTGACAACTCGAAGGGTCAAACGCCCCAATGATTTCACAATTCTGATTATATGACCTTGTAAACAGCTATTAACCTACAAATGTCAATTGCCATAACTTAATATTGTGGTGTGTTGTCTCTGTGACTAGCCATTTATATCTTATACTTTTGGTTGCACTACTCGATACTAAGATCAAAATAATATATTCTTTTCATATCATCGTTTATCAACATAGTTTTCATTTCTTTTCCACATTTCCATATTATATGGTGGTAAATAACCAATGTACCTCATACACAATTATCCACAATTCTTTTGCATCACATGCCATCACTTTTCATTTTTTCATGCCATAATTCATTCTTTTATCATAATTTATATTATATATTAATACATAATCTGTGTATCAAACACAATATTTTCTAAACATTATTTTTACATAACTGGAGTAGGATAACTGGAGTAGGATAAATTTAAGGAGTCTGTGACATGTGTCGGAGCCCTACTCGATGTTCGAGTTAGTTTTTGGAGGCCCGCTTTTAGGGTCCAAGACCGAATTGAGGTTTGTTATATCTCATAAATTGGTAATTTCACAATAAAGCAGATTTTATGCCCAATTTATAATTGATGATCAACCTATGAAGGCATTTAAAGTAGGCTCAAAGAGGTAAGTATCACGGAGTTGCATCTAACAGAACGTTGAAAAATGATTCTCAACCCTTTTGATGCCCAAACAGAGAATAGTGTTTGTGACATTACTCTTACTTTGCATCTTGATTATGTGTTTCTTATAATTAATTTTTTATTATAAAAATAAACACGCCAAGCATTAATGGAAGTAATTAAATAAACAAAATAAAAAAACCTACTTAAATTATTACATAAGCAAATTCTCCCAAAGAAAAAGAATAAAATAAACGTCATTCATTAGATTCGAGAACATTAATTCCCATATGGATATTTAAAAAAAGGGCGAAGAGTCTTTATTAATTTTTAATAAAACACGAGATGAGTGATCCCAATTTTGAAGAGAACAAACTCTCTTTTTATAGTGTGATTTTGGGCTAGAAAATTGGATATTGGTCCACTTTTATTAAAAAATACAAGTTAATTAAATAAAAAATATTTACATGTTTTTTTATACTTAGCATGCCAAAAAACCTTTTTTTGTTAAATTATTGCAAACCTTAAAATAAATACATGCAAAGAATAAAATACAAAAATTAAAACATAAACTCAATAAATAAATAAAACCACAAATGAAGTAGTATAAATATAATAAAATATGCCATTACCTAAATGCAAATTGAAAAGAGGGAGAGAAAGAACCAAGTGGCGCTCGACTCTCGACGTGGAAGCATCTTCCCAAAAAACTCTTAAAAAAGGGGTATGAGATAATTAGCTCACAAAAAATGAGAAAATTAATTTAATTAACACATCATAAGAAAAAAATATCAAAATAACTTGAAATAATCACGAAATAATCGTGTTGAAATAAAATAAAAACAAAATAGAGATTATGCTTACTAAGGTAAAAAAATATAAAACAAAATTAAACATAAAAAATGACCTAAATTAACATGAAAAGCATTAAAATATACTAAAGTAAAAGAAAGCAAAGGCACAGACTCCCATGGACCCTAACAAATACCTTAAGCAAAAGTGAGGAATGGAACAAGAAGAAGGCATCGCAACGTCTCATCTGTCGCACTGACAGACAACCTCTGTGATGCCTTCTTCTTATTTTTCACTCGAAAGACAAACACAAAAAGACAAGTTTTAACTCAAAAGAAAAGAAAACACATTTAAACCTTAAGTAGGCAATTTTAAGACCCTAAAACATGCCAAATCTAGCTATAGCATCTAAAACATACATCTAAATCAAAGTATAATAGTAAATAACACATAAAAATAGAATTCAAATCAAGAAACTAATCATGCATTAATGGAGAACAAACACCTAAATCATGCCATTCTACACATAAAATCACATTCCAAATCATCATGGAATTATAGGAAGACCAAGAAACACTAGAAACGTATTAAGTAATCATCATGGCATAACATATATCAAAATAATAGTAAATAGCATGATTATGATATGATGTTTAGAGAGAGAGAGCCTAGACTATTACCCTCAGAAAATTGGATTTTGGGACTCTAGAAAGCTTGTTCTAAAGCCTCGATCTTTGATCTCCATGTTCAATAGAGAATATGTGTTTTTATCAAGAATTTCTTTTTTGTAACAACCTCCAAGAATAGAGAATTGATTTTCTCTTCCTCAAAGGTGTTTGCCTTTTTTTCCCAATTGTAAAAAAGATCTCTAAAAAGCCCTAATCGTTTTCTTTAAATACCTAGAAAGATTTAGAGATTAACTCTAACTCTAACTCCTCTAGATAGGAAGGAAATAAATCCTCAAAATTTGGACTAATTGGATTTTTCAAATCTTAATCCAATCTTTTCAAAACTAGAAAACGTAGGAAAATGTAGAAATACTCCATAAACGGGCGTCTATCAATAAAAGATGGTCATCTTTCACACTATCCTTAGAACTTACAAAAATGCCCTTAATTTGACCTAGATTAAAGGAGGCTAGCACAAATGGCCGTCCCTTCATGACAAACATCTATCATTGCCATAGGGTTAAAATCAAGGTTTTTCTAAAATATCCCTCAAACTTTTGGAAAATTAGGTCAAAACCCTTAAAAGATGATCACAAAACATGGAAATCAAGATTGGAGCTTTGAGGTTCATGATGTCTGTCAAAAATGTATTATTTCCTCATCATTGTGTAACCCTAATCTAGGCTACCTTGGATCACGATATCTAAAGTTGCTCCCAATTTTGGGAAACTAGTGCACTAACGCCAAAGTGAGCCAAAATTGAGAGTAAAGAAAAAAGATGCATACCTGAGATAATGAATCTCTGATTGATTGTTTTAAAACACGTACCATCTGAGGCAGTGAATCTTTTAGTTGGGTAGTAACCGTCAGTTTATTGATGTGTTAATATTAGGTTGGGTAGTTACCATCAGCTTGTTGATGTGTTAACCCCTAGTTAGATAGATACCATTAGTTTGTTGACATGTTAAACCTCAGTTGGTTATCTGATTAGTGCCGGCTTATCAACATGCAGAATTGAGATGAGTTGTTTGTATTTAATTAGTGCCAGCTTGTTGGCATGCAGAATCAGATAAGATTGTGTATTGGTTGATGCCATTTGTTGGCATGTCTAACTTTGTTAGGGTGGTTGATGCCATTTAGGGGCATGTTTTTAGCCTTTGAATCAATATCCTTGTTGAAAAATTTTTGGCAAATTTACATTCATGAGAAATTACTTGATACCATATTTCATGGTTACTACTCCTCTGCAGGCCTACCTTAAATACATTACAATAAACCTTGAAGACACTACAATATAATTCTTTCCCTCATAATTGAAAGTTAAAACAACCTTCTAGACTAGTAAGTCTATCTTGAAACACTATATCATAATTGTTTTCCTTATCATTAGAAGTTAAAACAACCTTCCAGACTAGTAGGTTTATCTTAAAGACACTATAGTATAATACTTTCCCTCATCATTAGAAGTTAAAACAACCTTCTAGACTAGTAGGTCTATCTTGAAGACACTACAATATAATTCTTCAGTGAGCTTTAGTTTTATACTGCGATCTTGGCTTCATCTATATGGATCAATTATTAGTGAAGTGTTTCAATTTGTCTTCAACCATATGGATCAATCACTGGTAAAGTCTATCACTTTATCTTCAGCCATATGGATCAATCACTAGTGAAGTTTCTCGCTTTGTCTTTAGCCATGTGGATCAATCACTGATGAAATCTCTCATTTTGTCTTCAGTCATATGGATCAATCACTGGTGAAGTCTCTCACTTTGGTTTAATAATTCCCTTGTCCAAGAAAGGTAGAGATGATTTCTGCCCATCTCCTTTAAAATCTTTCAGAGTCAGAAAATATCCACACTACTCTTTGTTGTGCATCTCTTTTGATTTCAACTTGTTCAAGTGGCTTCATAGGTTTCTTAGAGCTATGACCAAAGAAGAAGAACCATTATAGATTCTTACCCATTGCCCGTTCACAAATATTTTATCCTTCTAATTTGGCTTAGTGTGAGTATCCATTCCCCATTAATAAATACTTTATCCTTCTGATCCAGTCCAATATAGGCATCAACTCCATTCACAAATACTTTATCCTTTTGATCCGGTTTAGTGTGGGTATCAATTCCATTCACAAATATTTTATCCTTTTAATCCAGTTTAGTATGGGTATCATCAACAAGTTTTTTCATTTTATAAGCAAATAATATGTCTACTATAGGTTCTATGGAGTGTGGGGTATGTGCCTCTTGAGAGCTCTTTGAGTACCTATGAGAAAAGGTGTGACATTAGTGTCTTGCTTATTGAATTTGTTTCTTGTTATTTTTATATCTACCACTTTGGTTGATTATGGTCATTTATTTTGCTACTTTATCCTTTTCAGTTGCCTTGTCATTATTTTGATTATACATCTTGTTCTTATTTTTGTCATGCATCTCTATTTTAGACAAAACAATAATTAAACATAAATAAATAAATACATAAATATATTTCATAATTCTTATATACATAAAAATGTCTAAAAGTTAAAAAAACCTTCTTGAATAAAAAAATAACTACTGTGAGGGTCCTGGTACTGTGCAGTAAGATGGTCCAGATGGAGGATGGAAGGCTCAAGGCTTAGGGGGTATATGCAATGCCACTACTTATAGTGGTGCTGGTGGCTGGTCGTCCTGCTGTCGGAACCTAAACTCAAATCTAGGTAGTATAGTGGCAAGCGCCTATAGAATCTATGTGATCACCTTAGCTTTGAGCTCTCACCTATCCTTGACACTTCTCTAAAGTGCTGCTCCAGATATCTCATAAGATCATCCCTTAAGTTTTTGATGTAGCACCTCAGCTGCTCATTAGTCTCAATCATAACCTATTTGCCTTGGGGTACCTCTGCCTTAATATAGCCTATTTGATCTCTGATCTGGGTGATGGAATCATCCATAACTTATAGAACCTCATCAAAACTCTACCTTGTTGCCACTAGGTCTCCTATGATACCCTATACATCAGTCTAGTGCTAAGCCTGTATAGACTGTATAGGGTCAAAATGGATTGTATGGTATGATCCTGTCTTTGGATGACCTACTGGATAGTCTAGACAGATGCCTCAATGGTAGCTAATATCCCTAAAATATCATCTGATATAGGTACTAATGCTGGTTGAACTAGTGGCAGAGCAAAAGAAGTAGAGGCTCCCGAATGGCTATAAGGCAAGAACCTCTTAGACATCTTGGATGGTGACAATTGTAGTCTGATAGGTAAATGTGGAGGCATTGAAGGAAAAGGTGAACCACTGAGCAGGTCATCCAAATCTACCTACGTGTCTATCTTAAAGTCAAAATCTATGCCTTCCCCTTGGGGTTCCTGTGGCTCATTATGCTAATGCTGTTGGTCAAGCTACACCGGCACCACTGGAGATGTTTAAGGTGGTTAAACCTGATCCTTTCCCCCTACTATTGGCTTTGGTATGATGAGATCTAATATGTAGCTCTCTTTAGTCTCTAGAACAGTTAGTAATCTATACTGCCCTTAAACTAGCTCAACCATCCTTATGCTGAGAGCGGTCTATAGATCCATAAAAATGTCCTCTTGAGTGCTCGATTGAAGGTCCTCTCCTCTGCTCCCAAATCCAACAACAAGCGAGTAACCACTCCTATTCAAATCTGCAATGTCGGTCGAGTAGCTACCTTAAGCAATGTGATGATGATCTCATACATGATATCAACTCGCTTGCCCGTATGCATGGCCCATAAGTAAACAATATCGATCGTACTCACTGACCCAGGATTATCGGTGTGGCTGAGATAAGAAGTGGACAGACTCTCTGAATGTAGCAAAATGCCTGAGTAGCTAGCATAGTGCTTTTGGCTGTGTCCGATTGGTACATGGCATTAGGAAGCGTGATGGCTACCCAATGCTCTCTCACTACCCCTCTTTCTGGAGTTAGAACATCTACTCCCACTGGAATTCCCATAACCTCCGTGAAGTGGCGGCGTGTAATGCTGTACTAAACATCCCGTACTCTCAACTTGACCATTCCATCCTCTGTGTTAGGTCTCTGAAAGCCTCCATATTATAGGGTGGCTAAAAACTTTCGGGTGACATCAGGATACGTCTAGAAGGATGTAGCTTATCTTGCGGTGCCTAACAACCTATCAACCTTGTCAGTCATCCCCATGGTTTACAGAAACTGTCGCGACATGAACCTACTAAAATGATACTAGACTCGAGATAAGGCTCGGCATCTCTCGCCCTATTATGCAGTCATCCACCCTAGAGTAAGTGGAGCCGACATAGCCTGTGCTTCGCTTCGTGGCATCCTGCAAAAGTTAAGTGTCAATTTTTTTGAAATAACTTGCACCATAAGTAATAGTAAAAATTAATTTCTTAAGAATTTTGGTGAAATTTTGGCAGTGTGTGGGTTAACCCGATGCTAGCCAACCTGCATCAAAATGCACGTTAAGCACTACACAGTACATTATAATAGCCTAAACCCATCAAGGGGTGGCCTAGCAATCATTCACAAAAATAAAATTACGAATATCTATAAATTTTAGCAAACTTTCTGTAGCATTTTGACTAAAAACATGCCTGCCTTCTGCACAAAAAACATATAATAGCAATAACACAGGCCTCAAGTGGCCACCAAGCAACTCATTTTTTAAAGATGGCTATTTTAGACAAAATTCATGTTTATTCCTACTATAACCATTCTCGAAAAGCCATTATATTTCTAAGGTTAGGTTAGGTTAACAATCCAACTACACATAAAAGAGAACAAAGAAAGGGTTTCTAAGGGTTCGAACAAAAGAAGGCCATATTACCTAAGTTCGCCGGTTCAATTAACTAAATTAGATTTTACCACATTCAACTAACTAATTAAGTTAAGGAAGCTAAGTATTGGACATTTGAAGGTATCAATGATGTCACACCCAAAACAGATAGGCAGTAATTATAACTTAAAGAATCAAAACGAAATATCTATACAAATAACATGGCATTTCATAGGCATAAATAAGAAAATAGACAAATTAAATAAATAGGCATAACTAGACATTAAAATTAATCTTACTAAATTTAAATAATGAAAAGACAAAAATTATTAAGAAAAAACACAAATGAAGACGAGAAAATGAGTTAGGAAAACATACTTGAAGTGAAGAAAATGAGTATATAAAAAATGAAACAAATGGCACCCCAAGATGTGCATCGTCTTTGGCAGATAATCTATGCAAATAGCTCACGAAATGGGTAAGAAATAAGAGAGAAAGGAAGAAAAAATTGAAACAAAAAACTCAAAAAATCTCTATCAATGGCGGTTACGAAGAGGGCGAAAGGAAGAAAAAGAAGAAAATGTTGTTTTTTCGAAATTTTGAACAACACACATCCTGTTTGTCACCATTTTTTCATTTTCTTTTAATTTTTCTTTTTCTTTTCTTTAATTTCCATTTTTACTCTTATTTATTTTACATTTTATTTTTACTTCAATTTTACAATTTTTAAACTTATATTATTATTATTATTATTATTATTATTATTATTATTATTATTATTACTATTCTTCTTCTTCTTCTTCTTCTTCTTCCCTTTTTTTCAACACAAAATACTTCCTAATTTTAAGTACTCCCTCAATTTAAACCTTCTAGGAAGCCTTATAGCATCAGTGTATTTCATGGATTCCCCGCAAAACAAAAATATGCAAAATGTACGTGCAATGCATGGGATATGCAATGATGCTCATTTGAGTGGTCTAAGGGTGACAAACAGCTAGGTGTGATGTGTGCCGAACCTCATAGGCATTCGATTCTCGAAAACCCACTTTTAGGGTTGAAGACCAGATTAAGGCTCATTTAACTCGTGAAAGTCAACTGCTTCACAATGGATAGGGATTCAACCCGATCTGCAATGTCTCGGCTCTCAAAAAGGCATGAGATTGCATCTTAAGGTATCTTCATTCATTCGCTGGTGAGTAGCCTATAAGGCATCTGTTAGGAATATTGGGAAAGTGATGGGACTAGCAGTCTTATCAATCTACTATCATACAGTAAAGCCCACGTCTCCCACCTACTCCTTATCACGTTGCCATTCTCTTACTCTGACATCTCTATAGTCCTGTCTAGGCACTCGAGTGCACTCCCACATTGTCTATAAATAGTTCAATGTATAGTGGGTCCAGGTACGCTAAACTTGAGACCATCTCTCTCTAGATTCATATATCTCTAAGTCACTGACTTAAGTTTCGGAATACTTCCGCTTCGCCCGACTGAGCAAAACTTTTTGTAGGTTCTCACTCGACGATTGGATCTTACAGCCCCCGACTCATCCAGGAGTTTTGATAAACCAAATGTTATCATTACCTAAATAGTTTTTAATAATAAAATTTAAAAAATTAATATAAAATTCACATAGATTATATTATTTATATATGTCGAAATTGTTTTCGTTTTATTAAAATCTTTATACAAATATCAATTATTGACTGAATAATTAATTATACATACCATTAAAAATGAATAACTAAATAATTATACATTTTGACAATTCCTTTTTTTTTTAGAAAAAAAAAAAACGATTTCAACAGTCCTTTATGCTACAGAGAATCGCAAACAATCAATATAATAAATTACAACTAAATGCAAAGCAAATTTATTTACCCAAAACCTAAAGCGTTATATAAAAAGACAATTAATATAAAGTAATTTTTCAATTCCATCCGAATTTATATTAAATAAATACTTCAGCACACCAAACACACATGATCAATAAAATGAAAAAACCTCATGCCCGACAAACTGTGTTAGGGTTTATATTCTCACAACAAATATAGAGGTTTCTAATTCAGATCAACAGAGATAAGCCGTCATGAAAGGGAGTAAGCTTTCTTGACAGCTATCCTCAATTTGTGATATATTCTTCTATGAAATGATACTTTATGACTTTCAAAAGAAAGAACATGCTATTGTTAATATGATTGTTTAAGATTTCTTCTAAAATTGTTTATTTAAAATTGAAATGTTAAACTTAATATTAAAAGAAACTTGCGATAGAACATATAAAATATGGTTAGACTTAATAGAAAAAATAAACAATTATGAAGATAAAAAGAGAGATGTAAAAAATAAATGTATGTTTAAAAAGCTAAATAATATGTTTGACGATATAGATTACCGAGGTTATAAAAGATAAGAGCATAATTAATGGAAATAAAAGATAATTTTAAAAAATTACAAATGAAATGAATAATTTTAGCAGAAGACTAAGAGCAAATTAAATATAAAAATTAGATATATATCATATAAGTAGAATTAATTATTTAAAATTTATAAATATACCAAAATGTACAATAAAATTGTTGGATTATAATTTGGATACAAAATTTTGATTTGAATCTCCATAAATAAGATAAAATAAAAATGAGTATTATAGAATAATTTGGACAAAATTTTAGTGTATTAGATTTAAGTAATATAAAAATATAACTTTAATAATAAAAAAAGTAGATGGACAATTAAGAGTTTTGTATCAAAATAAATTAATAAATAGAAAAAAATTTTAGCCGGAACACAAAAAGTATCTACTTTAATAAAAAAAAAATGTAAGGTCTACATTAATTGATATAAAAATAAATTTAACAATTAAAAAATAAAACAAAAGAAAAAGTTATAATTGAAAGAAGAAAAGTTTCAAATGTATAAAATGAAATTTAAAATCTGAAAAAGTCTAAATAAGAGCATTTTTTAATCAAAAAATAAAAGTTCAAATTAAATTTTTAGAAAAGTAAAAATGCACTCTAAAAATCTATCTGAAAAATCCAAACAATTTGTGTCATTAAAGTTGTTTGGATCGGATTAAATTGAACAATTATATAAATTTCAGGTTGAATCGAGTTAAAACCCATGAACCAGACTCACCCATAGGGCATGGAAAAGATGCTCTTTCTTGCCCTCCTCATATGTCTCTCTCTTTCACATAAACATTCAAATTCCTAAGACTAAAAGCCTAAATCGCTCTCCTTTCCCACTCCGCTTGTTGCCACCGACCTCCACCTGTCACCACCTCCAGTCGTCAGCATCCTCCATTGGTCGCCACTGTTGCCATTCTCTGGTTCCAGGTGCGTCTTCTACTTTTCTTCCTCCTTATATATATGATTTTTTTTTTTTCATTTTACTTGCATTATTTGTAACCCAAACAGATACATAAGCAACCTAATGTTTAGATTGGGTAGGTTTACATAAAATTTTTAGTTTTTAGTTTCAACAACTCCCATTTTTTGTTTACTGTCTAACTGTTGAGTATTTAAAATTCAAAAACTCAATATGTAATTTCAAAATTATTGTTTTTGTAGAAACCAACGGCTACAAATTTTCAAAAGGTGGAAAACAAAGCGATCCAAAATGTCTTCTAGCAAATTATGATTTTTGGTTAAAAATGACCTCCGATTAAATTGTAATTGAGCACATGTGACACAAAATACATAAAAAAAATATTAGATAGCATCTTTGAAAAAAAGTTATGAATTAAATTAATACAAAATATTATATTAAATAAATGAATTAAAAAATTAGTGGGTAGCTGATTACCGTGATAATTTTTTACCAATTTAATTTATTAAAAAATTATTGAATTGAATTTAAATAAAATTTTTCCATAACATAAAAAATTAGTTTTATCTGGATCAAATCCATGTGAACCAAACCAATTTAAAGTTGTCATAGATGAAAAAAAATTATTTTTGCATATATGTTAATATTTAATTGTAATCCACCATAGATCTTGTCCAAATAAATATTTTTCATACCATGCCGAGGGCTCACAACTTATTGATAATTGCAAATACATATTATAAAAAAGTTTTTTTTAGGTAAATTTAAAGTACAATAAAGAAATCACATATGCATTGAACGCTTGAAATATTTAACTATATTCTAGTCATAGGATACTCATGCAAATGGAAAAAAATCATATTTTATTTTTTATACTTTAATGATTTTACGCTTTAAATTTCTATAATTTTGAAATTTTCTTTGAATTTTTAAAAAATAACTAAAGTATGTCTGAGTTAGACATACTCCCATTTTTGCACTCCGATCCGAGGAAAGCAGGGAAAGATGTTTTTTTTTTTTTTTTAATGAAACGATTCAGGCCTAAAGATCAGTCAGGGTCGGGTCGGATATCAGATTTTCGGATCTATTTTAACCCTAACCCGACGATTGTGTTTTAATACGGGTTAGGGTTCATATTCTCTCACTATAAGTATCCGTGATTTCTCTCATTTCATTTTCTAGGTTTCCGCTTCTATCGTCCACGGGGAAGAGCCGCCATGGGAAGGAGTAAGTTTTCTTGACAGCTATCCTCAATCTGTGATGTGTTTTGCTACGAAATGATGCTTTAGGACTTTCAAAAGAAGAGCATGCTATTGTCAACCTGATTTTTGAGGGTTTCTTCTAGAATTGTTTATTTATAATCCATAATAAATTTATTTGTCTTTTGATTTCATATTAACGGTTTTGTTGTTGTTAAAGACAATGATTTGTTTCATCTGAAGATGGGCGTTCTATTTAGCATTTCAATGAATGTTTATTTCCTCTGTAGAAATTTGATATCTATTAAAATGCATATTTCGTTTGCTTCATGTATTAGGGTTGTAAAAGATCTCAACTTGCTTCCGTATGGTAAAATTACATACGAATGAAATAGATAAATTACATATGTAATAGGGTTTTCCCTGAATATTCTTTCCACGAAGTGTTATTATCCTTTCACGTTTATTTATTTGTTTCATTTTATTTGGTGCTCTCAAGTTTTGTTGCATTGATGTTGAACTCCGAATCTATGCGATTTCTGTTCTTGATTTTAGATCTCTTAAATCAGGATTTTGTTATATTTTATTTTCTAGGTATTTGAATTCTCTCTGAGGCACTTTGTTTTATCTTCTATTGCTTTTGATTTCATACAGGACCTGCAAGATGTTACCGTCAGATCAAGAATAAGCCGTACCCAAAATCCCGTTACTGCCGTGGTGTTCCTGACCCTAAAATCAGGATTTATGATGTTGGTATGAAGAAGAAGGGAGTTGATGAGTTCCCATTCTGCGTCCATTTGGTGTCATGGGAAAAAGAAAATGTCTCTAGTGAAGCTCTTGAGGCTGCACGCATTGCTTGCAACAAATATATGGCAAAGTATGCTGGAAAGGATGCCTTCCATTTGAGGGTCAGGGTACATCCTTTCCATGTGCTGCGTATTAACAAGATGCTTTCATGTGCTGGAGCTGATAGGCTTCAAACTGGTATGAGGGGTGCTTTTGGCAAACCCCAGGGCACTTGTGCAAGAGTTGCCATTGGTCAGGTTCTTCTATCTGTCCGATGCAAAGACAGCAACAGTCATCATGCACAGGAGGCTCTCCGCCGTGCAAAGTTCAAGTTTCCTGGTCGCCAAAAGATCATTGTAAGCCGGAAGTGGTATGATTTCTTCCTTTTTATTCCCTCTTCAAATTATGATACAATTTCCGTGTGTTATCAGTTTGTAGAATGATTTAAGTTAGGATCATTGGTAAATGTGAGCCCTGTGTTTGGTTCAATAGCATCTTTCAAAAAGAATATTTGTTCCGAGTTTTTTCTCTTTATTTTCCCTAGTAATTTGGTTGCTTTTATGCATTAAGGTAGAAACTTCACCTGTGGTCTCTTAATATGCCAGTTCTCAGTGAGGCTGTTGTGTTAAGAAAGTGCTTATGTATACTATTTGCTATAAATAGTGGAAAAACTATCTGTTAACTTTGTGCGGTAACTGCTTTCCAGGGGCTTCACCAAATTCAATCGTACTGATTATGTCAAATTGAAGTCGGAGAATCGTATTTTGCCAGATGGTGTTAATGCGAAGGTTAGTTACTGCCTGAATTGCTTGTTTTTGTTTTTATTTTGTTCTATTAATTAGCTAAAAGCTTGTATAATTTTTGCTTGGATGTGTATTGGGAAGTTACGAAGCTAACACGGATGCATCTATCTTGCAGCTCCTTGGATGCCATGGACCCTTGGCCCAGCGTCAGCCTGGAAGAGCCTTTTTGCCTGAAACTGCTTAAGATGTTCTGAAGATAGTTTCTCTTGGAAAAACCTTTTTCATGTGTTTGATTTTGGGTGTTTTGTTCATCATGTGTTAGTGAGCTGGTTAAGTTTATTTTGAAATGAATTTAGATATTAATGTTTAAATTTCTGGATTACTGAGGATCATTTTGATTTTCCATTGATGTTGTTTCTGCCTCGTGGAAGAGCTTTGTGGCCAAGTCTTGAGAGAATTGAGGTCAAAGATTAATCACCTTTTTGTAGTCTGGCCAGGCCAAACGCTTTTTGTCAAGATGCTATGAATGACGTATTAGGTTATGCTTGTGTATTGAATCGTGACTAAATTTCAAGCTCACTTGGGAGGGGTTGTGGCATAAAAACAACTATTAAAATTTAATCAAAATTCAAAAGTTGATAACGACTAACGAGGAAAACAAGCTTCGTATAAAGAAATAACCAAATAAATAAATATATAAATAAATGAAATAAATTAAAATAAAATAAAAGGGTAAAAGGAAAGGAAAAAAGAACTGTCCTGATCGATTTTAACCTCTAAAAATACGAACTCCTTAAGGTACACAAAGTTAATTGTTCAATTAAAACAGGAAAAATAAAACAATGAGCATGTGAAAATGAAACAAATTAAACATTAAAAATTAAAATAACAAACTTGCATTTCGGAATAAAAGTCGGAGATTCAGAATATAATACATGCATGAACATGACCAATACTGGCATTTAAGATATGAATAAACATGTAAATAAATCAAATATGCAAAATAACACATAAAATAATGAATAAACAGGCCAAAATAAACCGAAGATGGTCAAAATAGACCACAGATGGACAAAAGAACAAGCGAGACGGGACGGAAGGAAGATTATGACGTCCCATCGATCGATTTGAATGATTGCTGTTGGGTCTTCTTCCCATTTGTCACCCGCATACTGTACAAAATGCAAGAAATAAGGCTAAAATCTAAGAAAAAGATATTCTTAACCTATGCAAATATATTCTAAGCTCTAAAACATGCCAAATCTAAATATAACAATTGAATATACATTCAAACCATATTAAACAAAAAATTAATCATGCAAAAAATAGAATTTAAATTAAAGAACCTATCATGCATTGATGGAAAAAATAAAATCCTAGACGTGCCATGCTAACATATCAAATAGATTCAAACTATTCATGGCATCATGGCATTACAGAAATCATAACAAACTAATTAAATAGCAAGAAAACTAAAATCATGGCATTATAATCAACAAACAATCGCATCTAGCATGTGATCATGGCATGAATTGAGAGAAGAAAAGGGCCCAGAATATTACCATCGAGAAATAAGTTTTGTAATGTTAGGATTTGCGCTTCGAGCTCCGAACAAAATGATCTCCACGTTTTAGAATTTTAGGTTTGTTTTTGTGTAGAAAACAATGTGAGAAAGTCTCTGCACCCAAGGATAGAAATTGATTTTCTATTCTCAGTGTCTGCTCTCTCTATAATTCTAAATTGTTCTCTCCTTTCAAAACCCTAAAACTTTTATTTTTATATCAGAGAAAAGATTTCAAATTAATTCAAACCTGTTTCTCCTAAAATTTGCCTTCCATTTCCCTAAAAACCCATTCAGGATCTGCCCATTAACCACCAAATCCTTACCTAGCCTTCAGTTACTGGAAAACGTGGGGTTTACTGAAGAATCTTGATAGATGGCCGTTTGTAATTGAAAGATGGTCGGCACTTAAGACAACTTTCAAAAATTACAAAAATGCCTCTTGAACCTGACCTAGTGACCTGTGGCTGTGACTCGATTACCGATGGCCATCTGTCACTGAGCCATAGACAAGCTTGGACAGTTAGAACAAGTCATCTACCAGGAGACGGTCTTGAAGAAAACAACCACAGACGGCTGTCCATCCATGATAGATGATTGTCTGTCACATACAAGGATCAAAATTTAAGGTTTTTCAAATTCTTTTCAAAACTATAGGAAAAAAAAGGTTAAAACCCACAAAAATATTTTGGAAAATTGTGAAAACCAAAGATGGAACATGAGGTTTGCGCTAGAACGAAACTTAAGATTTGTGCGTTCCGTTAGAAGTGTGAACAGTTCCTCATCATTTGGTAACCCTGATCTGGGCTGTTTCAGGACAAATGTATACAATTGCCCTCAATGTTGGAGAAATTTGTGCACTAGTACCTAAGTAAGCCAAAATTCAAAGTGAAAAGATAAAAGACACGTACCTAAAGTAGTGAATCTCTAGATTGATTGATTGTTAGAGTCCGATTAGTGCCATCTGTCAGCATGTTCAACCAAGTTGAGTTGAACGGTAGCCACCATCTCTCAGCATGACTAACAAGTGTTAAGGAATGATCAACACCATCTGTTAGCATGAAAAACTACCTCAGTTGACCAATGCCATTTGTCGGCATGACTAACAAGGGTTAAGGAATGATCAACACCATCCGTCAGCATGAAGAACTACCTTAGTTGACCAATGCCATCTGTTGGCAAGACGGACACTTATTGAACAAAGAAGCAACACTAACTATACAGCCCGTCAAATCTTTGACAACGAAAAAACACCAATGGCCAATGCCAGTATCTTGACATGTTGAAATTGGTTTGAGGTATGATCAATGCCATCTGTCAGCATAAAGAACTACCTCAGGTGGTTAATGCCATCTATCGGCATGTTTAATCTTGATATTGTACGATAGTTGCCATCTGTCTGCATGACTAATCTTATTGTTGCACGGTAGTTGCCATTTATTGGTATGGCTAACCTTGTTGTTGTATGGTAGTCACCATCTGTTGGCATGGCTAACCTTGTTATTGTACGGTAGTTGGCATGACTAAATTTATTGTACGGTAGTTGCCATTTGTCGACATGACAAACCTTGTCGTTATGTGCAGTCAAATTCATACTGAATAGTTTTTGGCATAATAGCTTGGCACTATCACTATAAAAAAACTGTAAATTAGCGATGGAAAATTCCGTCACTAATTACCTATTTTCCCGATGCCGTGACGAACAGTCGCTAAAAGGCCAGTCGTGAATATATTAGTGATGGAATTAAAAAATTAGTCGCTAATTTAGCGACGAAAAGTTTTGTCGCTAATTTTTTTCCGTCGTTAATTTATATTCCTAATTAGTCGCTGAATTATAATAATAATATTTAGCGACTACATTTTCCATCGCTAATTAAAAATTTAGTGTAAAATGTAGCGACGGAATATTTGTCGCTAATTTGAACGCTAATTATTTCTCAAATTATATCTCTTACATATTAGTGGGAGATTTGCTGTCGCAAATTCGTCACTAAATTATTGCATAATTGAATTTTTTTCTTTTGTTGTATTTTAAAATTTTAATCCTAATCGCTATTTATTTATTTTCATGTATATAACAATAATCTAGCACATATTTATTCCAAATCAGAATATATTTCAAAATACACAAAATTTGAAAAAATATATTATAATAGTATATAATTCAACTTTTCTATTAGCTTAGAATAAATTATGAAATGTTGCAGATTACAGAGTGCAATTGGATAATTTCTCAAGCATCTTTTCATATACATCAAAACAAATAATATGTGTATTGTGTATTCAACTAAAATTTTGTCCTAGTTCCCCATCAACTGAATACTTCAGCATATCAAGGGATACAAAAACAATATATTCAAAAAAAAGAAGCTAATTTCTTCGCGCAAGAGCTGCAGCAATGCCACCAGCAACCACTCCCACAGTTGTTATAGCAATGCCAATGCCAATTATACCATCTGTGGAAAAATAATAATAATAATAATAATAATAATAATAATCATAATCAGCAGCTCCACCAAAAATAGCTTTACCTATGCAAGCAGTTTGATTGCAATCTAACCAAGTATCTTATAAATTAGCATCTCTTAGCATGCTAAATAAAAAACATCATTAATTCTAGCATAAAGACAGATAGACGAAAGCACAAAGATACTGATTCTATCTCTTTGGAAATTGGTTATATACAGATCCAATAAATACTATGATACAAATTATAAGAATAATGCCCTAATAGGGAGACAGATATAGCTAAATCAAACAAATGAACATAGAGATAAAAACCAAAAAATGACAATGCTAAGAGTAAAAAGTGTACTCATTTAAAAAGTGTAAAATCTTCAGCATCAGTGTATATTTATAATTTGACAGATCTTATAAGTTCTTTAAGCATAAAATAAATAAAAATACTGGAAGTTTGCTAAAAGGCAATATGAGGACAAAAGCAACATACCTCTTTTGTCCCAGAAGGATGGTGATTTACTGTAGGACTGGAAGATTGTTCCGGTCCTTTCTGCGAAAACCCTATCTTAGGTGAATCACTGTGCTTTACAAGGCATCTCTTCTAGCAGCCAGTAGGTTTGTAACTGATAAGTGGCGAGAAACAGCAGCACCTAACAACATCTACAAATACGACATTAATGAGATACCAATTAGTCAAGATTCAATATCTTAAAATGGCAAGATAATTGGACAGAACAAACTTGCAGATTGGAAAAGTCATCCCAAGATGAACATAAGAAAACCAATAGGAGAACGAGACATTTTCATTATTTAGTTTACCAATTAAACAAAGAAACATGATGACCTAATCATAGGTCCACAAAATTCACAGTTAGGACTGCGAGACAGGTAGGCAGTAAATAACATGACTTGATAGCCTACAATTTGAAATTTATTTGTTTTTTCATTGATACTAAAAGGAATTTCGTAAAAAGAGCAGCAAAATTACAAACATTATCTTTAAGCTTTAGCTAACTAATCTCTAATGGGGTTATTTCTATTTATTGCACTAGTACTTCTCAATAAAAATGGGAACCCTAGCTGACAATATCAATGTAACAATTTTCTTTATCAAATTGATTTAGGCTATAAATAACTCTGCACTTTTTTCAATTTCTATAAGCTGTTATGCTAATTGGCATATACTTAGATAAGAACTTAGCAGTTACTATGTTCAATATGTAATTTAACTTTTAGAGGTTTTGTGTTATGTCTTAAAAATTGCTTTTCCTAAATAAGACCAATTAGAAAGGGTATGGCCATTACTTTTTAGGCCTTAATTATGTTTACCTTCATAAGTTAGTTCCCATCACGTGACAAATATATATATATATATATATATATATATATATATATATATATATATATATATATATATATATTGCTAACCTATATGTTAAAATTAGATCAAAACTTGACCAAACACAAACTGAAGGTGCCCATTTTATGACCCAACCAATTTGACTTGCAAATTTTTGAGTGGGTTTGGGGGGGGGGGTAAGGTCATGACATTGAACCATTTTATCTGTCTTTGATTTTTACCTAATTAAACAATAAATTAATTTGCTAAAAAGGTTCTCTATAAACTTATAATTATAGAGATTTCTATAAATCTCAACACATCTAAGCATAAATTATAATATTAATAATATATAGCTATTTATTATCATTGCTTTGTTGTAATTATTATTGTTATGACATAATAATGCTTGGCAACAAAATAATTTTATTATATGCAATTAAATACCTTCAAAATTTCTTGGCGGTACTGCACACTAATGGTTGGTAGTTGATTCAGTCAATGGTATGGATTCAACAGGTTGTGATTCATAAGAAACATCTTAAGAAGCTTCCTTCTTTAATTTGTGATTATTATATGCAACCGCACCAGCAATTGCTGCACATAAATAATAAAATGAACCATATACCAGTTATATATTGAAAGTCATCCCGCAAAGGAGAAGAGTAATCTTTTAGAGCAACTAAGAATAGTTTTCATCCCTATTTAAAACAACATCCTATAGTTATCTCATGATATGATGGGTAGGACGTCCCCATTTCAAACAACATCCTATAGTTATCTCATGATATGATGGGTAGGAGAAGATTTAATAAAAATTCATGCAATCATCTCTGGCAGTTGGGCTGCAATCAAATTGCTTGATCCAAAAAGAGATGCAGCGTCATGAAAGAAAAAGACATTATATAGGTTAATCATCATTTACATACCCACCAATTCCATAACCAAAGAGGTTTATGATTATGAGCTTTGTATCAGCAAATAGAAGGGTAGACAGTAAGATTACCCAATCCTTGACAACTCCAGCCACACGTATGGTCAGTGCACTAGTATGTGAGATCACAAGAAAAGCTGATAGGTTGAGTGAAAAAGTGCAAAGGCAGTTGAGCGTCAGTACAAGAGGTTGAAAGTTCCATGCATGTGCTTCCATTTTTGGTTTCTCAAGAAAGATCCAAGGAATAAATAGGCAAATGGCGCTACAAGAAAAACCAACAGTTAGACAGGCATGCTTCGACCTTGAAGAGAATTGGAAAGAAATGCTTAACAAGTTAAAGATAAGCATAATACATGCCTGCAGGGACTAACATAGTACATGACAGATATGGGATTTAGTTTCAGACCCTTCCTTTTCACTAGAATCTCCATGAAGATAAGTCTTAAGGCCCTCTAACAACTCCACCCATCTGATACACAACACCGATCCAGTTGATGCTTATCTCTCCAATAGAAGCCACAAGAACACCAAAGCTGATTACTAACATTATGAACAACATTCTGCAGCTCATTATCTCAAGCCCAGTAGCTACTTCAAGAATGAAAACAACAACTGGCACTGCAAATCTCATTGAAAAAATAAATATACACATATTAATTCACATCACAACTCCCTGTACTTTCAAATTTCCACAAAAATATTAAAAAAGAAGAAAGAAATAAGCCCTAGGATTATCTAACAACCAAATATCCTACCTGCCAACAAATAGAGCATGTTTAGAATCTTAAAATCATAAGCAATATCTGGAATTGATCTAGAAAATGAAACATAAAAAGACAAGAGCTGAAATCTAAAGATGCAAATATATCTATGCGCTGCAAATTTAGTAAGAGAGAGATGATAGTTGAAGAATAATAACAACAAACACTTACCGATAGCATTCAACATTTGCGCAAAAAGCCACAGAAATATACATGTAGGTAGTATTTCCTAGCCAGAGAGTCATCACAAACATTGCACCTATTGGAACAACTGATGTTGCATATCTATATGAATATCCATCATATATAAGAAAAAGAATGAACCTTTAGAAGTAACTGGAAAGATTGATACAAGCATATGGAAAATATGCAAGTTTTATACTCACTTTTCTAGTGTCATTCCATCCTCAAATTTCATAACCTATAAAGAGTCACAAATTCAATTTATTTAGATGCATAAGCAAACCATATTTATGTGACAAGGGACACTGACATAAATTTAATTTTGTACCTTGAAATCCTTGGTTAGTATGAAACACAAGACAGAAGAGAAGACCATGTGAAGTAGACCATGAAAAATTTATACGAACACTCAATCGATTCAAATGGAAATTTAAAGGCAAATCTGAAACTCCTTCTAATTCCAAAAAACAGAGAAAAATAGGAGAGAGTATCGACCTTATTGAAGAAGATCTGGCTGCTAGATAAGGCAATGTAAAGAAGAATGTAAACATAAGTTAAGAGTCTGGACTGATCTGCCATTGCTCTGCTCTAAGAAAACTTACAATTACTTTGCTAATTAGTGAGATAATATATGCGTGTGAAAGATTGAAATGAGATTTTGGTTGTTTTGGGTTGCCAGTTGCTCTCTTCTCTCCATCTTGAAGACTGAAGAGTGAGGACTTCAAAAGGCTGTTCATATGTTTCAAGATAAGACCTCTAATGACAACATACCTATTAACATAAGAAAATTTTAATTTTGGACAATCTTTTCCATCACTTCCTTATTATTATTAATTTCAAACTTACCTGTACTTCCATCTCCGTATGTTCTTACGTGTTATCCCTCCCACATTTTTACTTAAAACTCACCTAATTCTAGTTCAACTTCCCTTTATTATTCATTCAAGTAATTATTTCTAATCTTAAATTAATACTATCCTCTACACAAATAAAATCTAACGAAATTGCCGCTTTATTTGATAATTTAGGATGAAATTAGAGCTACTTAAAGTGTCTGCCATATGATTGGCTATTCATCAAATGTAAAGATAAAAGAAGTTATGCCTTTAAGAAGTAGAATGAATCCAACCTATCTTTTTCTAACAGCTAGAAATATTCAATTTTTAATTAGGCATTTTGATTGGGCGATTTGAGCATTAAAATATGCTATAGGTGTATAATTAATATGATGCATATGGGAACATTTCAAAGCATCTGATGCTGAACTAGCTTTTATATATACTTCATTGTTATGCAATATTTCGAATATATATATATATATATATATATATATATATAGAGAGAGAGAGAAAGAGAGGAGAGAGAGAGAGAGTAAATGGAGCGTACATAAGTGAAATGACACTTACTGAAGCCTGAATCTCTTGGGGCTGCTATGAACCACATCTAATGGCCTTGGTATACCTTTCAATAAGCTCCTGCATGGTTCTTAAAACAGTAAAAGGAAATTTTTAATAGCTAAATAATTTTTATAGTTGAGAAATTGGAAAAGAAAAAAAAAGCATTGGATAGTGTTTTAGTGTGCCAAGTACTAACTGGGTGTTAATATTTGATCTAATATGCTTCATTATGTATGATGTACCGAAAATTCACTCAAATCATTGTCCATATGTATATAGAATAATTGATGCAAATGTCAACTCAGCAGAATTGTCAAGACATGACCAAATCCCTACTACATATTAATGCAAAGACTAGTTACTCGATAGTGAAGGACTCTTTTGTGGTGGGTATTTGAAATAGATGTTCTCTCCATATAAAATTATTTTGAAGCTAACATGATTGAAGTTCCAACAAGTAATGAGGGGAAAAACATACTGCACCTAAACTAAAACAGTACAGTTCAAGTATATTAATTCAGAAAATAAACACCGAGGGACATTCATAAACTTTATAAGAAACCATGAGATATGCCAAAGTTTAACAGAACTGGTAGCAAAGCAATTGATAATCAAAATACTCAATTCCAGACAGTCTATGAATAATAATCTTGTTGATTCAACAATAACATGAAATTAGCGCAAAGGGGAAAAATGAAGAAGAAAGTAAACAAAAATAAATATACAATATATTATGACAAGGCAAATACCTAAACAGATATGTCCATTGCTATAGATATGAGGATGCAGAGGGGCTGGTGGGATAGAAATCACCTTACAACCAAAACAACAAAATTAGAAGACCAGCGAAAACAAAGAATCAGTTATAGTAGCAAAAGGAAAGATAAATCAATATTTGGATTTAGGAATCCCTAAATCACTAACTTGAGGTGCGTCCATAGGTAATGTTTAGGGAAATCTACTTGAAGCTGAAAAGTTTCATTTACATATAGAGTTCCAGGGGCTCCACGAACTTTTATCACCCATCTACACACACAAAAACACCCAAAAGATCACAATTCGGAATTACACGACAAAGACTGTTATTGTCTTTTTTGTCATTTTTTAAATACTTGTCAAGTTAATTATCATATGAACAAACACAATAAACATAAAAATAGATATAAACATAAAGATAATTACAATTAAAAGTGCTCATATACATCAAAATTAACTAGTTTTTTACTCCTTGAATAAAATACAACTAATGAGAGGGCCTAGGTGGCCTGCGTGATGATGAAGGTCTAGAGGATGATGATGGCCTAGAAGAAGGTCTAGGTGGTGCTGCTGGCTGCTCAAATAGTGGCTAAAATTGAAAATGAAACCTTAGTAGTACGACAACTAGGGGCTATAGGATTTGAGCAATCGGTCCAGATAACCACTTGGTGTTCGATCCCAGCCTTAAGATGGATTGAGTATGTTGCTCTAAGCATCTCTTGAGATCATCTCTCAAGGATGTAATGTAAGCTCTCAGCTCTTTGTTATTGCTGACTATGGCCTCTTTAGCCTTAGGAATCTCCTTTTCGATGCACTTTCCTCTGTGTCGGATGCTCATAAGGGAATCATCCATCACCTGTAATATCTCATCAAACCTTTGCTTTAATGATTCCAAGGCCACTAATATCCTATATATCTATATCATCCTGATGTTGAGTTTGTATGGTCTGAATAGTGGCCTATAGTGCCTGCAACTACTGCTGTAATAGTCTATATAGAAGTCTCTATGCTGGCCAACCTCTATGATAGCCCATCATATGCAGGATCAACAGGAGTTAATGTACACTGAATAGGTGTTAGTGCCCTAGAAATAGAGGCATTTAGGTCAGGGTATGGTGCATATCTCCATGCTACTTGGGACAGAAAAGGTCGTGGCCAAGTTGTAGGTGCTGGTGGTAGAGTTGAGTTGCCAAGTAACTCATGCAGATCTACCCTCATATCCATCTCTATGTTCGTATCCATATCTACACCCTGTGGCTTATGTGGCAAAGACTACGGCTGATCTAGCTATGCTTGGGGTGTTGATGGTGCCTAGTCCTCCTTATCCTCAGTTGGTACTGGCGAAATCAGTGGTAAACCATAGGCTATCCTAGTCTCCTAGATAGTCATCGGCCTGTACTCCCCTACACGGCCCCTTACTGCCTTAATCAACCCCATGGTCTGAGCCATAGGGAGGTTCACAAAATTCTCCTCGAGTGTTGGCCCAAAAGTCCTCTCATCTGCCCTCAGGTGTAAGAGTAGACGAGTCACTACCTCTTCAGTGCAGATATGTGTAATAGGTTATGTAGATAGTCTAATCAGGTTGGCCATGATCTTGTGGTTGATGTCAACTCATTTGCACCTGTACATGGCCTAAAGGCTAAAAAATCTCTACTGCATTAATTAACCTAGGGTTGCCGGTGTGACCAAGGTAGGAGCTGGCCAGTACCCTTTTGTATACACTTGAGTTGCCAATAAGGTGCTCTTCACTATATCTAGATGATAAAGAGCACTAGGTAGGGCAATCTCAACCTAGTGCTAACGTTCGACCCCTCTCTTAGTGGTTAGGGCCTCCTTTCCTGTGGGTAGGCCTATGGCCTTGATAAACTTGCACCAATTAATACTATATGGTTTTTACCTGACTCTAAATGTAATAACACCCTCTTCTGTGCCAAGCCTCTAAAAAACTTTGTAGCGCAGTGTAGCTAAAAACTCTCTAACTACCTCTAGATATGTCAGGAAGGAAGGGATGAAAAAGTTGGCCTACCTGGCCCCTACTAACAAATCATCGACCTTTTGCAGTATCCCAATTGATTCGAGAACTGTCGTGACATAAATCAGTTAGCACGATATTGCATCCATGCTAGCGTTTGATATCATTGCCTCTCATCATCAATTATCCACTCAAGTGCTGGTGGAGCAGCGAAAGCATGTGGTTGCTCATGACATGGTGCCATCTGTAAAAGACAACAATAGTCAATTTCATCGAAGTAACTTGAAACACAAGTAATAAATTGCAAAAATTTCAAAAATTTCGGTAGCATACCGACTTGTATCGGGACTAGCCACCCTGCACAAAAATGTGCATTGAGCACTGTGATTCAACAACAAATAACCTAAACCCATCAATTGGTGTTCTAGCAAACATGCATAATAACCAAATTTAAAATTTGCAAGTTATTAGTTAACAGAAGAAATTTGATAAAATTTCGACAGCATTTTGGCTAGAAATATGCCCAACTCCCGTAAGGAAATCTAATTTAAACAATATGGGAAACATAGGCCAAAAGGCCACCAATAGTTTAATTTTAATTTCAATTCACAATTCATAATCTACAATTTATTTTCAAACTTCACATCTACTGCATCTAAAAAGGTACAAAAATGAATGGAAACCATATTTTTTACTTTTATTTATCTTTTCATTCTTTTCATTTTTCATTTTTTATGCTACCGTACCTACAAAGATGTAAAGTAACTAAAAAACTAATTCAAATTAACCTACACATCATAATTTCAAATGGAAAATCAAACAATCTCACAATACTAAAAATAATTCAACAGGCCTACCATTCTACATTTTCTCATTGCCTAAAAGAAATGCCAACAAAGTTCAATTCAACCCTTTTCTTTTCTTTTCTTTTCTTTTCTTTTCTTTTCTTTTCTTTTCTTTTCTTTTCTTTTTTACTGTCTATGTTAACTAAAATAAAAGGGAACATGTAAACAAGTCACAAGCCTACAACATTCAATAGACCCTCTTTTTTTATTTTATCCTTCTCCTACTGTAATTTACCTACTGCAAATAAAGAAAAAAAACCATTATTTTTTCTTATTTCATACTATTGTAACTTAAAAAAGAAGATAAAGGAATAGCAATTTCATGCCAAACAACACTCATAAAGAAGAAATAGAGCAATTTTATTAGATCAAACATAAATTCAACAAGGAAATAAAAAAATGAAAATCTAACAATGAAAATTAGTATTTCTAGTCATCCTACATACATTTTATCAATGGAAATAAATTAAATAAAACGAAGAGGAAGAGAGAATTGAAAACTAACCTTGAGTGCCACATTAGGAATTTCTACAAGATTGGAAGAAAATCATAATAAATACAATCCCAAGGTGCACGCTGACCAAGGAAGAATTTTGATGCAAATGGGTTGAAAAATGGACAAGAAATGTAGGAGGAGTTAAAGCCCAAAAAATTAAAGGAAGAATGCTAAAAAAAGGTAACAATGGCGGTTCGAGGGGAGAGAGGAAGAAGAAGAAGAAGAATAAGAATAAGAAGAAGAAGAAGAAGAAGAAGAAGAAGAAAAGGACACTTTTTCAAAATTTAAAGTAACAGACAGGCTATCCGTCTGTTACAGTGAGTGACGGGCGTAGCTATGTCCTACCTATCATTCAAAAATTTAAAATTTGAACTGTGTTATGTCAAAACTCAACAAAAATATTTTTAACGTGTCTTATTTATGTTTCTACCCCTAAAAATTGTTTCTAAGCCTTAGTTAATTAAATTAATTATTTACGACTTATTGTTATTATTTACCCCCCTTTTTTGTGCTAGATACTACCTAAATTCATACTCCTTGAATTTTGAGGCCTTGATGAATTTTAGTGGTATCAACATTTTTTCTACATTATCTACTGAATAAAAAATGGATGCAAAAATGTATATGTGCAGTGTATGAGCCATGCGGGAATGCAAAAGAATCATCTTATGTGATCCAGGGGTGACAGACGGCTAGGCCATGGGTCACTTTTGAGAGACGAATGACTCTCTATTTCCTTGGTTAACCTTCTCACCAGGTATTTTCCTTTCCCTTTTCTTCTCTTTTCCTTTTATTTCAATTTTGTTTGGAGTCATTTTCATTTATTTTCCATTATTTTCCACGTATAGACTGTCTAAATATTCCCATCATGTCCAATTCAACCGTAGATAAATTGCACTAGTTTTTAGAAGATTCGAAAACTCAGGAAAACCTTATTTTGACACTATATTTTAACCTGAGATTCCTGAGACAAGTGAGACTTGATATAACACTCATTTTATTTGCAGCTCAGCATTGGGACCCAAGATTCTATGTTTTTTGATTTACACACCATGAATTATGCCCCCTGGACGAATAATTTGCTAAGATTATTGGCTCGAGATTTTCTCCCGGTATTCTACCTTGTGTGCCCTATGGTGTACTCAATTATTCGAAGGAGGTGGCACAGGCTTTGGGCATTTATCCTTCCACTATTACTACATTAGTATCTCGAGGAGAGGTGCTTTCACTAGATATCCTGATTGGCACTTTGGATGACTTTTTTGGCACTTTCGTATATTAGACTCACTACAAGAAAATAGCCAAATAGCAACGAAAAAATAGCAACGAAATTCATTCCGTTGCTAATTTAGCAATGGAATACCAATTCCGTTGCTATTTAACAACGAAAAATAATTTTCGTTGCTAAAATTGGTTGAAGTTTTAGGGATTTAGCAATGGAATACAAAATGGTTGTATTCCGTTGCTAAAAAGGAGGGAGATTTTAGCGCCAAAATATAGCAACGAAAATTAGCAATGGAAAATAATTTTCGTTGCTAAAAATGGCGGCACTTTACAGTGGAAAAAATTTGGGATGAAAATTAGCAACGAAAATTAATTCCGTTGCTAATAAATTCCGTTGCTAAAATAGCAATGAAAATTAAATTCCGTTGCTAAAATGACAACGAAAATTAAATTCCGTTGCTATTTTTGCTAAAATAGCAATGGAATATAAATTTCGTTGCTATTTTATGTCAAATTTAGTGAAGGTATAAATAATAGCAACAGAATTTTTATTCCGTTGCTAAAATAGCAACGAAATTATTTTCGTTGCTAAAATAGCAACGCAATATTTTTTCGTTGTTAAATTAAGAGCCAGGATGTGATGCTAAAATTTTGGGGGAAAGTTTAGCAACGGAATTTTATTTTCGTTGCTAAAATAGCAACGGAACTCAATTTCCATTGCTAATTTTAGAAAATAGCAACGGAAATTCAATTTCGTGGCTAAAATTTTGGGGGAAAATTTAGCAACGAACTTCCATTTTCGTTGTTAAATTAAAATTATTCGAGAAAAAATTTTGTTCCAAAAAACAGCAACGGAATTCATTTTCCGTTGCTAATTTGAAAAATAGCAACGACATTCATTTCCGTTGCTAAATTAAGATGATTCGAAAAAAAAATTTGTCCCAAAAAATAACAACGGAACTCATTTTCCGTTGCTAATTTGAAAATAGCAACGGAATTCATTTTCCATTGGTAATTTTAAAAATAGCAACGGAATTCCATTTCCGTTGCTAAATTAAGATTATTCGAGAAAAAAATTTTGTTCCAAAGAATAGCAACGAAATTTATTTTCCGTTGCTAATTTGAAAATAGCAACGGAATTTCATTTTCGTTGCTAAATTAAGATCATTCGAGAAAAAAATTTTGTACCAAAAAATAGCAATGGAACTCATTTTCCGTTGCTAATTTGAAAAATAGCAACGGAATCCATTTCCGTTGCTAAATTAAGATTATTCGAGAAAAAATTTTTTTTCCAAAAAATAGCAACAGAATTCATTTTCCGTTGCTAATTTGAAAAATAGCAACGGAATTCATTTTCCGTTGCTATTTTAGCAACGAAAATCTAATTCCGTTGCTAATTTGAAAAAATAGCTGCGATTTTCTTAGCCCTAAGTATAAAAGCTGCGATTTTCTTTGGCTCTACATTTTTCTGCCTCAAGCCTCTCTTTGTCTCTCTCTCTCTCTCTCTCTTGCTCTCCATCAAGGCCTCTTTCAATCTCATCTAAAGGTACTCATTTTTCTCCCAATTTTTCTTTTTTTGTTATTTTCTTTTTCTTGATTTCCTTTGATTTGATAATTTTATTTATCTTTAATTTTTGTTTTTGCTTCTTTGTTGTTTATTTGGGGTTAGATCTCCCAATCTAAGACTTACTTGACTCATTGTAAAGGGTAAAAGTGGGTTTGTCTCTAATGGAGTTTTGGGTTTCTCTTCTTCTGTGGATCTAAAGAATCTAAATTTCAAAGGTACGTTCTAACTCATATCTCTTTTTCTTCTTGATTTGATTTTGGTTGATTTAATTTTGGATATTTGGATGCAAGTTTTGAATTGATTTTGAATCTTTGTATGATTTTTGCTTTTGAATTAATTTTGATCAATTGAGAGGTGTCCTATTGTAGTTGAAAAAAGGAAATGGGGCTGCTGCTTTGGCTCTACAAATTTAGTTAATTTTTTGCTGCTTGAGATCTTATGGGCCATATTTATTTTATTTTTTTATAGTTACAATTTCTAAAAATAGAGTGAAAATTAATTTCATTTGTATTACATGTGTTACCACAAATATTTGATTTAGTTTGTAATCTTCTATCACAATCTAAGTTCAAAGTTTTTTGAGATCTTATGGGCCACAAATAGAAAAACTGAAAGTAATTTTGTAAATAATCAACAATATTTTAGTGACGGAAGAGCAACAAAAATTTCGTCGCATTTTTTTTATAATACTGGCTAAAAATAGCAACAGAATTGTGATTTTCGTTGCTGAAAATAGCAACGGAAATTATTTTTCGTTGCTAAAAATTGCAACAAAAATTAATTTCTGTTGCTACTTTGATAATTTCACCGAATCTTACACTGGTTGGAATTAGCAACAAAATTAAAATTCCGTTGCTAAATTTAGCAACGGAATCATTTTCGTTGCTAAAAATAGCAACGGTGAAAATAGCAACTGATTTTTCCGTTGCTAATTTTAATTAGCAATGGAAAATAAACAATTTCCGTTGCTATTTCAGAATTTTTTTGTAGTGCCTGGTATCATCTTGTTTTGCAACTTTGGTTGGTATCTGACCGTGACTTTAGATGGCTAGACTAGAGATTATGGCTTGTTTAGCATTATAGAGGGCATACACAATAGGTTGACTCCATTTCCACTGATTATAACATAGACCATTCTCGGTTTGGATGATGTTTACGCTGATCCTATTGCTCGTCTTACTAGTAGCCCCTTATTACTCTAAGTACATCCTTAGTTTAAAGGTAGTGTGCCCCTTGTGGGTTTTTATACTAGTTTTTATTAGTGAAAAGTGCATCCTTTTGGATTTTCACACATTCCTGTACCATATTTTTGCCTAAGATGAATCCAACTCACCCTAATGACTTTTTTTTTAGGTTTGGTTGCATGAGAAGCTAAGATTGTTGATAGAGCCTTTTTCTAGAGTGATTAGTACTTACTCTTTAAGGTATTATATACCAAAACAGAGGATGTAGGATTTCTACTCAGCTCACGAGGGGGCTATTTGGATGGCTACTGTGGCAGACGATGATATTAACTTTTGGTTCCTATGGTTGCCCTTACGTCCTGTGACCCGGGATGGATTTTTTGAGTGAATTCTTTTATGTAGGCTATACTGAGCTATTTTTTGTATTACTGCTCATTGTACCTATCAGTTTGGGGAGCGATAGGACATTGTCAAATGCCTCATATATCTTTTTGTGGTGGCATCCTTTCCACCGGCTTCTTATCTGGCTACCATCAGCTTTGGGCTTGACTACCCATGAAGGCCATTATACTAGAGATTGGCGATTGTGACTTCACTACTACGGACGACTACAAGAGATGGGTTATTAATTCAGCAATCGACAACGGTTCATATCAACTAAGATATCTTGAGGGTGAGAGTAGTTGAGCATAGATAGTAGATTAGATGTAACAAAGACTATATTTTTTCCTTTATTAGAACTTTGTAAGTTTGAGAATGCAAACGAACAACTTTGAATATATTAATAATCATTGAATATAAATGTGTCATTTCTATTTGATTTCATTATACATGATCATTATTTAACATCAAGTTCAAAAATACAAGTTATCTAATCTCGAGATGAAATCTTAAAAGCATAAAAACTCCTATTATCAATTAGCCCCTCGGATTTTCTTGATTGAACATTTTCTCTCATCCCTTAATTTTTGCCCAGGATATCTTTTTTTGATTTTCACCCTAACGGGGGGCTTTTTTTTTGGTTTTTGACCCGTGGGGCTTTTATTCTAGTATTTTTCTCTTAAGTCTAGCCATGGAACCTCTTTAGTCTATCGATATTGGTCGATTCTTTAAACTCATTCTCATTGCTATCAGTCAAGATAGCTGCCCCTTTTGATAATAATTTCTTCAGCACAAATAGTCTTTCCTAGGTAGGTCTGAATTTGCTAGGAATATGAGGAATTCTTGGCCTTATTTGTTTGAATACAAAGTCCCCTCCTTTCAAAGTGTGACATGTGCTGGATCCTGCTCGATTTTGATTCAATTCTCAGAGGCCCGCTTTTAGGGTCCAAGACCGGATAGGCCTCACAAAACTCACAAATTAGCCATTTCACAATAGAAAAGGGTTTAGGCCCAATTTTATCATTGATGTCGATCCATTAAGGCATCTAAGTAGGCTCAAGAGGTAGGTATCATGGAGTTGCTATCCAACAGAACGTTGAAAAGTAAATGTAACCTTTGATGCCCAAATAAAGGTCGGTGTTCGGGACATCACTCTTTTTTACACCCTGGTTAGGTGTTGCTTATAATTAGGCTTTTATTATTAATCCACTACCTCCCTTCTCATATGATGTATTGTAATAAATTAAATAAACATATCAATCAAAGTAGAAAGTGATAAATAAATAATATAAAGAATCCTACTTAAACTATTACTTAAGCAAATTATCTAATGGGAAGAGAATAAGTAAAGTGCTATACATAAAATGGGAAGTTAATTAGATTAGGAATATTAGTTCACTCATACATATTTATGAAAAGGTTTTTTTTTATTTGTTATGTAATTTTGGATTGAAAAACTTGGATATTGGCCCACTTTATTAGGAAAGCCCAATTAATTAATATAAAATGATTTTAAGTGATTGTTTATCTTTTATCATACAAAAACCATTTTATTACTAAATTATTACATCCTAAAAGTAAATTTATCCAAATAAAACAATAAAAGAGATAAATAAAAATAGAAAATAGTTTCTTGCATGGCCCTAGCTAGCTCCATGGGTCTCTATCTTAAAGGAAACTCCTAAAGTCCAATGCAAATAAACATTAAATGCTCATATGCACAAAAGTAAGTAAATGGTTAGCATGTAACAAAGAAAATAAATAGATAAAATAATAAACATTAAAAATGCATTCTAGACTAGAAGTGATTTAAAGAAACAAAATATGAAAATGCTTGAGAAAAGATCTAAATTACATATAAATTATAGCTAAGCATGCAAACTAAATATATACGATAAATAGACATGAAATAACATGAAAGAGGTTGGAACTGGGGCCACACATAGCTAGAGATGCATGACATATGGCTAAGAAAAAGAGGAAGATGGGGTGAAAAGAAGGTCCCGCTATGCCCTGTTTATCGCTATGATAGACGGCTATCGGCGATACATTCTTCCTGTCTATCATGTGATGAATAGAACAGGAAGTACAAAACAAGACAAAACTAAGGCATAATTATTCTTACCCTATACATGCAATTTTCTACATCTAAAACATATAAAGCTAATCCTAGAGAATCAAAAGAAATATTTAAAGCATGCCAAACAATTCTTTAAATAATGAAAATAGAATTTAAATAAGAAATGGATCATGCATTAATGGTAAATAAAGAAACCTAAGACATGTTACTTTATATATTTAAACATGCTCAAATCATTCTTGGCATCAAGATAATTATAGAGGCATAAAAAATGAATCTAACAACATTAAAGCATGGTATAACAACATTATAAATCAAATTACATATTCATAAAATGAATCTAGAGAGAAAAAGAGAATGAGAGCAATTTACAATATTACCCTTAGGAAAGATAAAGTTTATATAACTTGGGAAGCTGCTCTCCAAGTTTTGATTTCAATGATTCCATGTTGAAAACTTAAATGAGTTTGTGTGTGGAGAAAAGATGTGTCGGAGCTTAGATCCTCAAGAACAACAATAGAGTTTACTGCGTCAAGAGAATTACACCCTTTTCAAAGTGCTCTCTCCTTTACAAATCTAGGGTTTTTGGTATTCAAATTAAAGAATAATTTTCAAATCATTTCATAAATGGAAACCCCTATAAATCTGCCTTAAAATCTCTTTGAAATCCCCTCAAATTTGCTATTTAAAACTCAAATTTGATTAAGTTTTAAATGCTGTTGAAAATGTACAGATTGTTGGAAAACTCTAATCGAAGGCCATTTGTGAGTTACAGATGGCTAGCACTTAAAATGACCACAAACAGTTGTCCCTTAATGACAGACGACCCTCTATCATAGGAAGGACCCTAAAACCAAGATTTTCAAACCCATTTTTTAACTCTAAAAATGTAAAGTTAAAACTTCGCAAGATATTTTAGAAAAATTGAGAAAATCATGGATGAAACCTAGAGTTTACGCTTTTCGTCCAAAATATGAAAATTTTCTCATCATCGGGTAACTCCCACTTGGGTTGCCTCAGGATCCGGTGTCTACACAAAAGATGCTTTCTAACTTTCTTCCTAAATGAGCAAGCTAGTCTTTTCCAATAGATCTAATTATGAAAGTAAGCTCGCATTCTATCTTTATCTAACAAGTTAAGCTATAGCAACTTTTGTCATGCCCATTCCATTTTTGGTAATTCAGCTTATAAAACTACCCTCAACAATTGATGTTTAATTTCTACAGGCAACATGCCTTCTGTGCCATAGACCAAAGAAAATGGAGTGGCTCCTATTGAAGTTTTGGCAGTAGTTTTGTAACTCCACAATTCAAATGGTAGCTTCTTTACCCAGTCTTTGTAAGTTTGAATCATCTTAGCCAATATGCTCTTGATATTTTTATTGGCCACCTCAACTGCCCCATTCGCTTGAGGTCAATAAGGCACAGACTTGAGATACTTAATCCCATACTTCTTGAACATTTGCTTTGTCTCTGCCTGAAGCTAAGCCTCATTGTTCGAGACTATATGTTGACAGAGGCCGTATCTACATATCAAATTTCTCTCAATAAATCTAGCCATTTCCTTAGCACCTAATTTCTTAAAGGATTCTGCCTCTACCCACTTCGTGAAGTAGTCGATGGCAACCACAATAAATCTATACATATTTAATGTTGTTGGATGTATCTATCCCATGGTGTCTATGTCCCATGCAACAAATGGCCCTAGCGATGTGAGATTATAGAGCTCAAAAACTGGCAAATGTCTCAAGTTTGCATATTGTTGGCACAATTGACACTCATTCACATACTTGGAATAGTCTGTATCCATAGTAAGCTAGAAGAATCCTTGGTGCATAATCTTCTTTCCTAAAGCTAAACTGTTCATGTGAACACCACATACACTAGTGTGCACTTCCTCAATTACTTTCTTAGCCTCATTTTCATTTAAACACTTTAACTGTATAACATCAGGCTGCCTTTTTTAAAGCACACCACCTACACTGATGAACCAAGTAGACAGCTTATGGATCATTCTTTGGTCATTCTCAGTGGCTTCTTCTGGGAATACTAATCTCTCTAAGTATTTTTGAACATCATAATACCAAGGCTTCCCATCATTTGCTCCAATATTCATTACTTGCTTAATTTTAAAATACGACTTATCAAAGCTAGAGATCAATACAAGCTTTATGCTCACTCCCTTTAGGTTATCCCATATTGAAACTAACATCGTTAAAGCATCTGCCAATTGGTTCTTGTCCTTAGGCGCATACCCAAAAGTATAATCTTTAAATTGGCTGTTTAATGCCTTTAAACACTGGATCTAGGGTAATGATCATTCTTCTTCTACTCGAACTTGGTGGACTACCAAAGATGGATCTCCAAACACTTTTGCTATCCTTGTCCCCATAGCTGGTAAGGTTTCTAATACAAAAATGCATGCTTTGTACTCAACATCATTATTCTTAGCCTTATATCTCGGCTTCTTAGCTAAAGACAATTTTTCACCTTCTGGGGTCATTAGGATCACTCTTACTCCAACACCCTTATCATTCATAGCCCTGTTGAAATACATTTGCCACCCTTGTACCATTATAACTATAATGTCCTCATTAAGGAATTCATAAACAACCTTATCTCCTTCTAACAGTTGATTAACTAAGAATTATGCAATAACTCATCCTTTGATGGGTTTTTTAGTGATATACTAAATGTCAAACTCTTACAAGAATATATTAACCATCTACCCATCTTTCTTGGTAGTGAAGGTGCTTTCTGAAGGTACCTAAAAGGATTTTTTTGGCTCCTGCTTACAATCTGTAAGAATGGAGGTAGTGTCTCAAATTCTTTGAGGCCTAAATTTGCTAAATGGATATTCTTCACTTCCACATACTTTTATTATTAAGGGAGTAGACTGCATATTCTATTCCAAACTCATCCTCCTAAGCCATCATAGGACCTATTAAGCCCTATTCTATAGCTAGGTATAAAATTAGAGGCTTCCTTAGTTGTGGTGGTCTTAGCATTGGTGGATGTCAAAGGTACTATTTGATGGTACCAAATGCCTTATGACAGTCTTCATTCCACACTACTAGCTAGTTTTTTCTAAGCAGCTTAAAAATTGGCTCACAAATTGAAGTAAGCTTAGTTATGAACCTGTTAATGTACTAAAGTCTCCCTATAAACCTTCTGAATTCCTTCTCTTTCTATGGCACAAGCATTTCCCTAATGGCTCTTACCTTGTTAGGATCTATCTTTATCCTCTTTTGGCTCACTAGGTGTCTTAGCAGTTTACTTGAGGTAATCCTAAATATGCACTTTTTTAGGTTAAGGCAAAGATTATACTTGTCTATCCTCTATAAGAACTTCTCTAATGCCTTAAAATGTTCTTCTTGAGTAGTCAACTTGATCATTATATTATCCACATAGACTTTCACTTCCTTATGGATCAAGTCATTTAAAATCCTAGTGGCCATGCTCTAATAGGTTGCTCCTACATTTTTAAGTCTAAATGGCATAACTCGATAAGCATAGGAACCCCACTTAGTGATGAAGGTTGTTTTAACTATATCCACAATCTTGTCGAGGGTCTAATTGTACCCTACATTCTTGTTAACAAAGCTATACATTGCATATGCTGCAATACTATCCACTAAGACATCTATGTGAGGTAGCAAAAAGTCATCCTTAGGGTAGGCCTTATTCAAATCCCTATAGTCTACATAACCTCTAACCCTTCTATCTTTCTTGGCTGCAGGGAATATATTAGCTAAGTAGGTTGGGTATTGAAGCTCCACTAGGAATTTAGCTTCAATTTATTTCCTCACCTCTTCTTTGACATTTTTATCCCACTCTAGCCTAAGTCTCTTAAGCTTCTACTTGATTGGTTTATACCTTGGATGAGTAGGGATAGCATGCTCAGTGGTTTCTCGATCAATTCCTAACATATCCTTATAGGTCCAGGTGAAGACCTTTTCATATTTTCTTAAGATTTTGTCAAAATTTTCCTCTCTTTAGGAGTTATGTCTAATGCTCTCAAGGTTTCGTTTGGGCTTTTTTTGTGCCAAGATTAAATGAACATGTATTAGTTGAGTTAATGTCAAATATGAATGATTTGTGTTCATGGTTATGAATATTAAAGTTAGTAGACACATCACACAAGTAAGCAAAGTTATTCATCTTATTAATATAATCAAAGGAAAAAATATTGTTCTTATAAAAAAGTTTTAGAGCATAAATAGAATCAGTAAAAGCATTACTATCTTCAATCTCTAGCACAACTATCTATATCTCTCCAGTTTTTTTCTCTAGCTCTGCTGATGCTTCCACTCCCACTTTCTCTTTGCCCTTGATCAAGGTAGCAATCAACTTTGAAGTCATAACCTCTTCAGGTACTTCATGCTTCTAAGTTGAATGATGCAGAATAATCTCTTTATCCCAAAAACCCTCTACTGGCTTATTATGCCTTCTTCCCAATCAAACCTCTCATTGAACAACTCAAAACCAGGCACTATTCTGTCTCCTACAAATTGAGGTTTATCTTCTCTATAGTAGTTATAAATTGTTGAAGCTGGCATAAAATTCTTAAAAATAGGAGGGACTTCACCTACTATTGCTTTAACTTTACCTTTCTTTTGAGACTCGATGTAGCCTAAACCCTTTTTGTCCTTATGGCCCTTAGTGATGACTACAACATAAGGTCCCTGAGATTCTTTCCCTAATCCAGCTTCAGGTAAAAAATACATCTTTTTAAACATATTAATCACTTAGGGGCTATCAACTGAACTCCTTTCATCATCCTCAATCACAAACACATGGAACCCACTGAAGGGCTAATTAGAAATCCCTAACATTGATACTTGGTTCTCCCTAGCTGCCTTAATGGTGACCACCTAACCATCATATAGGATCTTGATCATTTGGTGCAGAGTGGAGGGCACCCCTTCCAACTTGTGGAACTATAGCCTCCTTAGCAGCACATAAAAGTTAGTAGGAGTAGGTTGTATAACAAACTCAGCTTGAGTTTCTACTGGTCTTGTCTTTAACACTATTTTAAATGTATTTGTAGCCTATCTCTTTGAATTATCATAGGCAGATATAGTTAAGTTAGAATTACTTAACATTGACTCATTCAGCCCAAATGCAAGAATAGCCACTAAAGGGCACACATTGATCGATAACCTATCATCTACCATAACGCAAACATTGTGTTTATCGTTAACTTGGGCCTTAATGTAGAGAGGTCTATTATGGTTCCTACCCTCAGTTGGTAGGTTTGCATCAGTATACACCACACTTTCTCTTATCCCTCCTTTCACTAAGTCTAATAGCTCTGATGGTGAAATGGTAGTGGCCACTGTGGACTCACATAGAGCTTTAACTAGCTTTTGCCTATGCGATGGAGATTGCCAGAGTAGGTCTCATATTGAAATCTCAGCTTGAGTGTTCTTCAATTACTTGACTATTTGACTTTTTTTTTGCCTCTTTCTCTACTAGTACAATCGCTGGGGCTTGTAGCTTTTCAATTTTAGGCACCACTCTACCACTCCTGGTGATTGCCTTTACCTTCTTCTCCCTTTTTTGAGACTTCTCCTTGCTCTTATCCTTGGAATCCCAGCAATTAGTTATAGACATTGGCTGATTTTCTTCCACTTGCTCTATTGCTTCATAAATAGAACAAGTAATAGCCACATACTCATTCCCAAACAAATCCCTAATAACAAACCACTCTGGTAAGTTGAACCCAATCATGAACACTGGAGGCGGTATTGTATCGTAACCTCCCTTTTTCTTCTTATCTCTTCTTGTAGGATCTGAAATTTATTTGCTATCGATCAGATTCTGAATTTTATTTCTCAAAGTGCAACAATAATCTATTATATGCCTTGTATGTTTGTGGTAAGCACAATACTATTCCCCTCTATGATCAGGTATCCCTTAACTCTTTATAGGGCTTAGCAGCAGTGGCTATAACTTTCTTTCTTTTGTTAGTCGATCTAATACCTAAGATAAAGAATTTCCTAGGTGTGAATAGTGTCCTTGGTTGGATTCTGTGGTAGACACTTTTATTGTCTTCCCATTTATATTTTTTCTATTACTACCTCTAGTAGACTTATTATCGCCAAAATTCCTCCTAGTACCTTTATTACTGGCCCTTTTTGCCAAATACTTTTCCTCCACCTCTATGGCGACATCCTTCAAAGACTCCCTGTCTTTAAGCCTCTTCATCTACAGACCATCACTCAGATAGGGACTTGCGTCCCTAATGAACAACTTGATTTGATTAGCAATATTGGGTTTTCTCTTTATCTTCATAACTTGGTTCCTCTATCTCGTCAAGTATCCATGGAATGACTCATCATGCTTCTGTTGAAGCAATTATAGGACCTTTAAAGTGACCTCCATCCTAGTTCAGCAGTTGTACTGCTTTAGAAAAACATCCGTTAGCAAGTCCCAATCCTCTTTAATCCTCCTATCCAGCCTATGGTACCAGTCTATCACTGGGCCTACCAAATTGAGGCAGAATTACTCCACCTTCTATTTCTTAATCAATGTGGCCCCCTTCATGATCAAAGTATATTGCTTCATATACGCAGAGGGGTTTGACGTACCATCACATCTTGGCATAAGGCATTTATAGTCTCTTAGTGAGCATTAAGTCATTTTTAAGGCATTTCTAGTCTTTTAGTGAGAACTAAATCATTTTTCAAGGCATTTCTAGTCTCTTATTGAGAATTTAGTCATTTTCAAGGTATTTCTAGTCTTTTAGTGAGCATTTAGTCCTTTCTCAAGGTATTTCTAGTCTCTTAGTAAGCATTTAGTTCTTTCTCAAAGAATTTCTATTCTAGTTTTTTTGCAAGCATTTAGTCCTTTCTCAAGGTATTTCTAGTCTCTTAGTGAGCATTAAAGTCCTTTTTTGAGGCATTTCTAGTCTCTTAGGAGTATTAAGGCATTTTGAAGTCTTTTCGGAGAACAAAAAATTTAAAGTTGTTCAAAGTCTCTTAGGAGCACAAAAAATCTAAAGTTGCTCAAAGTCTCTTTGAAGCACAAAAAGAAATATAAAGTCGTTCAAAGTCTCTTTGGAGTATGGAAAATTCAAAGTCCTCTTAAGAGACACCAAATCTTTCCAACAAGCAATAGCCACCATAAGGGATTCATTGCCTTAGATGGTACACGTCTTTGATCTTGATTGTGCATATTGACAAGCTAGCACTAATTAGACAATCAACCAAGGGTTAACATGTTCACAAGCTGATGGTAACTACCTAACCAGAGATTTGCAACCTCAGATGTTACGCGTCTTTAAAAGATTCACTGCCTCAGATGGTATGTGTCTTTAATTACATAAAATCAACCAAAGATTTGCTGCCTCAAGTATGCATCCTTTTCTTTTTACTCTGAATTTTAGCTCACTTAGGCACCAGTGCATAAAGTTTTCCAAAATTGGGGGTAATTGTAGACACTAGGTTTTGAGGCGTGCTTCAAAATAGCCAGAGAATAGAATCATGATGCTCTCTCTCTGGGTTTTGTGTTTTTAAAAGGAAAATTGATTTCAAAAAGAGAAAAAAAATGATTTTTTGTTTGCTCTCCTTTGGATTTTTTGGTGCTTTTAAAAGAGATATTTTCTCAAAGTTTCCATTTTCTGAAATTAAATTAATTAAAAATTACAATTATTGAAAATAAAAGGAATAATAAAATAAAATAAAATAAAATAAAAAAGAAAAGAAAAGAAAAGGAGAGAAAGACATAAGATAGAAAAGAAAGAAAATAAAATAAAAAGAAAAAGAAAAAATAAAAAATAAAAAAAAGAAAAGACGTAAAAAAGAAAAAAAGACATGAAGAAATAAAAAAGAAAGAAAAGTAAAAAAAAAGATAAAAAAAAAGAAAAAAAGAGAGGATAAATTATGAAGATAATAAATCAAAAAAATAAAAAGATATTTATGAGTTAACATATCAAATATTCAAAGAAAAAAATAAAAGATAAAAAAATAATAAAAAAATGAAAAGGAGTAGGGCACGGAGGAAGAGAGAGGATTGAGAAGAAAACTAAGGGGAAGGAAACCTTTATATAAAAAGAAAAACAAAAAGAGGGTCTACACCTTGAGAGAAAAAAAGAGTAACATTTTGACATTAAAAAAAATAACCTAGGCAACGCAGAGGAGGCTGCATCTCAGATCACAAAAAGGAGGCAGTATAAAAAAGAGAGAGCACGAGAGGGACACAAGTAAGGAGATCACACACGCACAGAACATAAAGAACGCACACACACAGAGTAAAGGAGAAACACAATAAATCAATTTTTTTCATTGGCTTTTTAAGCAAGAAAACTGAAAGAAAGAGCAAAGAAAGAGAGCATCCGCTGTCTGATTCTTTGGGCTTGGAGACTATAAAAGATGCATTTGATGTCGCCATTGATGGTGTATTTAGAAGATTTAAGGAGCAAGAGCAGTATTATAAGTGGTAATTCACAGCATGATAATGGTGGCGATAATAAAATTGGGGAAATTATTAGTGTTCAATTTGAGATACAGTTCTGTACATTCATATTTCTAAAGATTTTTGAAGCTGAGAAAGGGAATTGGGTATTACACCAGACATTCTTTTTCTCACCATTGTTGTATACTACAATCAACTGGTATTCTTTTGTTATGTTAGAGTTACAGGTGACGGAGATGAGTATGGTGTCTCTGTCAGCGAGGCCAATCTTTACACAGATATTGTACGAGGCTGGACCACAAAACCACCATTTTGGGGTCCTTGTTCTTTTGTTTGGATAGCTGCAGCTTCAATGCTGGGTTAGCTAGCCAATTGCGTTATCCTTACTGGGTGAGTATGAGACAAAAATCAGAATTTGGTAATGTATAAAAATAATTTTATTTTTTCATAAATGAAATTTCAGTTTATATCAGTCTCCTATTGTTAACTCTATATTATTATTATTATTATTATTTTTTTCTGCTTGATGTTTAATTGTTTTTAATATCATACGGAGAAATGTGCTGTCTGATTCTTTCTCATTTCACGTTATTTTAAATGCATGCCCACTGTAACCCGTATTCATTTTATGCATTTCTTTTTGCATGGCCATCCTATTTTGGCATTTTTTGCATGATTTTGTCCTATTCATGTGGTCCCTTATTCTGCATGCATGAGTCATTATTTCACTGTTCTATTTTCTTATAGTTTTATTTTGATTTAATGGGTGTGATATACATATTTCATATTAATTTATTTTAACTTATATGATATGTCTTGTGTGATTTATTATATTTAAGTAATATTATTTTTGCTAATATTTATCATTTTGTGTTAATTATTATTATTATTATTATTATTATTATTATTATTATTATTATTATTATTATTATTATTATTATTATTATATGTGCATAATTAACACTTTGTTGTTAATTTTATATTAAATATATTTAATTCTTGTAATTAATTATGAAATTTTTTTTTATTTTAATTTTTAATGGATATTGTATTTAATTTTTATTTTTTCATTTATAAAGTATTTTTGACTATTAAAAATATTAAAAATTTTATAATTTATTAAATTTATATGTTAAAATTTTTTAGTGATTAACCAATGAATCGATATGAAAAATCAAGTTAAAAATCGAAATTGATATAACGGTTAACCAAAATTAATGGACTGGTTAATAAAATTATTAATGGACCAGTTATCTGGTCCATGCCCACCCCTAGTAACAAGGACTTTTCACCCATTTTTTTATTAAATATGCATGAGAGAACCAATATTCCCATCTTAAATAAATGCCCTGATTTATGTATGATATTTTATTTTTCTGTTGGATTATTTGCTTATGTAATTTATTAATTTATTTTGTTTATTAATCGCTTTCCTATGTGATTGAATGTTTATTTATTTCTTTCTATTTATGCACCGTGTGAGAAGAGAGATAGTGGACTAATACTAAAAACTCATTTATAAACACCTAATCGGGATATAAGTAAGAGTGATATTCCGAACACCATCTCTATTTTGGGTATCAAAGTTTAGAATTACTTTTCCAACATTTTGTTAGGTGGCGACTCTATGATACCTACCTTTTGGACCCACTTAGATGCCATTGTAGGTTGGCCATCAATAATAGGATTAGGTTAAAACCCTTTTCTATTGTGAAGTGATAAATCTATGAACTTTATGAGCCTTGTTCGGTCTTGAGCCCTAAAAAGGGGCCTCTGAGAGCAATTTGAAATTGAGTGAGGTTCGACATGTGTCACAGTGGGGACTCTACTAGGACTAAGAAATCTTACTCCTAAAGTATCTTGGTTAAGTCATTATAAGTGAGTTTTCAATATTAATCATATCTCCATTTGAAATTGCATTTCTGTATTCACTTTAGAGCTCTAAAATTAAGTTAGGCATCCCTATTTTAGCCCCGGTGCTATCCTGAACCATGCCTTACATTCACTCAATATAAGGATATGTCAATGAGAACCACTAGCCCAAGTCTAGTACCGATTGGTATATAAAATGGTGATCCATTAGTTTTTATACTCGTGATGAGTTAGATTTATTGGTAGAAACTCTACTTGGGTAGCCTTAAATTTTCACCACCTGACTACAAGCCCATGTAATGACAGTAGCTACTTTTCCTAGGTTGTATAACCTCAAAAATATTTGCTTGCTATGTGGGCCTTTATATATTAAACAAATTCAAATGAATTAGGTGGATACTAATCAAAGGCTTCTATACCCCGATGGGCCTGATCCAATTTATTTGAGTTTTTCAAATACATAATGGCCAAAATCCGTATAGTTGCATTTTCAATTAAGAGAGGTTATGTTGTTGGTTTTTCATTGTGCACCATATGCGTCTATTGGGCTCCCCAATGGGCTTAGCCCATATAAGAAAGAGATCGTAAAACCTTTTGTGTGGGAGCAATAAGGTTGGAAGGCTAAGTTTTGCTTGTATGTGATTGTGATTATCACTTAACACATTCATGCATTCATACATCATGTATATATGACGTTCATGCATCATTCCTATTGTCTGACTTTCATTGCCATTATAGATTTACTTAGGTGGTCTAGAGGGTTAGATGGTTACCTTATTTGAAGGTTTTTAGTTGAGTGATCAAAGCCGAGATCAGGGTTGGGTTTAAAATTTGGGTCTGAGACTATTTCAGAGTTTGACTTGGGTTTTTTCTTTGAGAGCAGTCAAGAAGTTACATTAGAAGAAAAGATGGCTAATGAAACACAAGAGACAAGATAGGAAACAACAAGAGGGATGGATGATTTTTGGAGAAGGATGTTAGCTATAAGAGACATAGTGGCTTCCACTTTAATGCCTCTGATGTAAAAAGATGAGTTAGAAGATTTGACAGGATATTCCAGGAGTTTGAAAAGAGGATTTTGGCCGTGATAGGTGGGATGGTGGTTTTTTAACACCAAATCCAAGACCTCTGCCTGTAGTGCTTGCTCAGGGGCTAACAAAGCCAACCCATGTTGGGGACACTCCAAGGAAAGATGCTATAGTCCTTAGAGTCATGCCAATAGACTAGAAGAGATGAGGAATACATGCTCCTAAAAATGATTATATTGAAGAAGAGGAAGAGAATGAGACCCCTGTGGTTGTAGTAAAGAGAAAATGGCCCAATGTAGAAGACATGGCTTTTAGAAAGATAGAGCAAAAGGTTAAGGCTATGGCCTACTTATTACTTGCTAGTAGGGGAATAAACCCAGAAGATAGAGACCCAAATAGGGAAAATCTATTGCCTCAATAGTTTAAAATGCTGGACCTACCAAGATTTTATAGTACATCTGACTCCTCTGTGTATGCGAAGAAATATATTTTGATCATGAAGGGGACCACCTTAACTAAAAAACAAAAGGTGGAGTACTTTTGCCTTAGTTTGGTAAGCTCGACGATAGACTGGTACCATATGCTGGACAAAATAACCAAAGAGGATTTGGACCTGCTAATAAAAGAGTTTATGAAGCGGTATAATTACAACACTAGGATGAAACTCACTTTGACCTAGAATTACTTTAGTAAAAGCATGATGAGTCATTCTATGAACACTTGATAAGATGGAGGAACCGAGTTATGGAGATGAAGTAAAGCCCAATATTGTTGATCAAATCAGGTTATTCATTAGGAATGCAAGTCCCTATCTGAGGGATGGTCTGAAGATGAAGGGGCTTAAAGAATAGGAGTCTTTGAAAGACATCATCATAGAGCCCGGAGAAGAGTATTTGCCCAAGAGGGCCAGTAATAAAGGTAATAGTAGGAATTTTGGTAGTAATACATTTGCTAGAGGTAGTAGTGAAGGACACAAAAGTGGGAAAACGGCAAAACTGCCTACCAAAGAAGCCAACCAGAGACACTACTCAAACTTAAGAAAGTCTTAATCTTGGGTATTAGATCGACTGACAAAAGAAGGGAAGTTACAGCCACTACCGCTAAGACCTATGAAGAGTTAAGGGATGCCTGATCATAAAAGGGATCAATATTATGCTTACCGCTAGTATACAGGGCATTAGAAAGATTATGGTTCCTGCTAATAGATCTAGCTTATCACGAGTATAACGACCAATGGGTTACCATTTTATATACCAATTGGTATTAGACTTGAGATGGTAGTTCTCCTTGACACATCTTTACATGAAGCGCACATGAGGCATGTGTAGACACTGTTACTTGAAGTAACCTAGATCAGGGTTACCCGATGATGAGAAAATATCATATTACTGACAATAGGTTTGGATGTCGAAGCTTCGATCATGAATTTCTCATATTTCCTCAAAGATTTTCAAATACTTCAAAGTTTTTTTAACAAAATATGCATAAAAACCTTTTTTTTCAAACCTTCAGTGGTGATAGACAGCCATCTGTCATATCAGGGGCACTTGTCTGAAGGCCCCTCTCTCTTACACAGGCCCAAAAAGGGGCATTTTTGAAAAATTCTAGGTTTAGTGCTAAGGGAGCCATCACCTACTTAGTTTCAATGAGAAGTAGCTTAGAGAGTTGTGGGATGTGAACACCAATCCTAAGGGCACCATCTTGAGAAGGGGAGCTTGAGATGTTGGAGAACATTTTACAACTTGCACCTATGGTAAAGGAAGATGGAAAACAAGTTGTTTTTTTTCTTATAATGTAATATTTGTTCCTAAACAATGTGCATATGTTTCTCTAACCATGTTAATAATATGAGCTTTTCTTATATATGAATCATCTTATTTTATTACATCATACATGGCAATAATCATGGCTCAATTATATAAGACATTAATTCAATAAATATTACTCCATTTAATCTCAAAGAAAAATAGCATCTTGATTGTATCGAACATGACTCCTGAAGTGAGATAGTTTAAGAGAATGAAAAAAATTAAAAAAAAAAGAATGGTCTTTGCCTAAACTTGAAACGACATAATGAGAATTAACAAAGACCTTGTATGATATGTTGCCTAAACTTATTTGAATCACATATCGTTTAAGCAGCAAATTCAAAGACTCAAATAAGAAGGTATAAAAGATAAGATGAAAATTCCAAATGACAAACATCGAGGAAACTAATGGGAAACCATAGCTTTATTACTTGGAAGTTTTAAAATTTCTTTAAGATGCCTTAAAGAAGGACTTGAGAGTGATTCACAAGCTATCACCTCGACTTATTATCTTAAGTGGAGCATTATGCAAGAAATAGGCTGATATAAACTAATCAACATAAATAGTGGAAAAGGAAAATGAAAAAAAACTCGTACAAAAGCTTACACGGCCAACATGAATAAGGAAATAAGACAACAAGTGAAGCTTCATAGATCATTTATTTCTCCTTAACAATTGAGGATGAGCATGATGCAGCCAATCAAGATTTAGCGTCAACTATTATTACTTCAAAAGCTTAAACTATTAGAGAGAATTCACTATCCTGGCCAAGTTCAGAAAGAAGAAAAAGGTCCACTTAATCTTTTCAAAAATGGCCTTTGGGAGAAACATCTCAAATCAAGTGCTCCAAGTTACACAAGCCAAAGTCAAATACTTAATGCTGAAGAAACTATGGTTAGAAGGGGTAACCATTTCTCACCAGCATTGATAAAAAAGGATTTAGTCAATAATGCCCGATGGGCTGAACAGGATTCCATGGCAAAGAAAAGAAATCCAAAAGAACAAAAAATATAGCCCTATAAGTTGAAAGCTAAAAAAGGTAACCTTGCTAAAATTGGGCACTCTGCTTGGGTAAAAATAAAAAAAAGGCATCCTATGTAAAATTTAAAGGTAAAAAGATAATATTCAATCAAGAAAACTCATGAGGCCTAATTGATAATAGGAGTCGAATGCACATAAGGTGTCATCCTTTGAGATCAAATGGAACATGTGCTTTTGCATTAAATGTCTAGTTATGATTATTACTACTATTGCTATATGATGCAGTAAATAGGAATGCATGCATAAGTTAGGCATGAGTAAATGATTAACATCCAGAAAGAAACTTATTACATATATAATTGCACGTATCGAGACTAAATTCTTAAGTGACAAAAACAACACCTTATGTGACAAATGCTTCTCCTAATGTTCTCATCATGACATCCCCACAGCTATACACAATAAAAGAGAAACACCTCTTAGTGTCCAAGAGTTTGTTCTTGATGAATGTTACAAATGGAAACCAATGTGGATCGACAGGGATAAAGTTATGCCACCTAAACCAGATGAAGTAGAAATGTTTTTATAATGTTTTTAGGGCCTACAAGTACCTAGAGAAATAAAGGCTTATTAGTAAATTTAAGCTTGAGTAACCTCCCCTTTGGCAATCAGTTTACAACTCAGGACACAAGGCAGAGTCTTAGGGGTAAGAGAGTACTCCTCTTATGGCTAGAAATTCTTCGAATAGAGGGTATAACTCTAAATGGGCAAAATGAAAACACAAAAACATGAGCCCTAACATCTGCTAAAAGAGATCCATGATAGATCAATCTCTTTGGGAAGCTACTAAATAGAGTGCAAGGGCCAAGATGGAATTTGTTCCCAAGTTTTTAAAGGCATCAGATGGTACATGTAGTTTATTAAGGAAGAAGTTATCCTTAATGCAAGCACACAGGGATAGATTTACCTTATGAGCAACAAGAAAGCTCAGAAAGATTGCAAGGCATAAAAAAATAAAGAGAAAACACCTAAAGCAAGCTGGCCTAAAGCCCAATTGAAAATATATTTTTGAAGGGGGATTTCTCAAAAGGATAGTAGTATCCCATGTGATGAATTTTCTTTCTAAAGGCAGGTTAAATTTTGGGGTAGTGATAGCAACATTCCATATACTTCATTGAATTTAAAGGTGATCTTTGTCTTATTTGAGGATGAAAATTACCCGAAGCCATCAACAGTAGGATTATACATGAAGTCTATATATATGATTAAAAACACTATTAGCCTTGGGGGTAAAAACAATAGAAGTGTCTAGAGACTAATCACTGGTAGTTATTAGGTTTATGGTGAATGTTCCATCAAAAAGAAGTAATCGCTACCTTATGTGAGACACTTCAAAAGATTGAGCAACCAGTTTGAAGTTTGCCTTTTCATCTTATGCCCAGGAATGGTAATTAGTTAGCAGGTGTTTTGGCAGCCTTGATTTATGTGGAAGACATTCAAGCAGGGATGATTATGAAGCTAATTCGTTCAAACATATTGTGTTTTAAAGTCATGTAAGTGATGTATGTTCAGGCTGTTGATGAGAAACCATGGTGCTATAACACTTAGACTTGTTTAGAAGAAACCAATATCCTTAAAGGAAGTTTTTTCGAAAGGATCATAAAGTATCTATAAGTTTTTTGCATAATTTATTAGTATGGATAGGGTTCTGTATAGGGAGGCAGCCCCAATAACATATGTTTAAGGTGTACAGATGAGTAAAAAGCCATGAAGGTTATGAAAGAACCTCATGACGGCATTTATAGAGCTCACATAAATGGCTTGGCACTAGTTAGGAAAATTATACGTTAGGTTCTTTTGGCTTACCATGGACATAGACTCTTTTTATTTAAGAAGCAGCTATTACGAGGAAGTACAATCGATAGTTTCTAAAAGTCTAGAGTTTTGTTGTTACCATCACAAGGTGTGTAAAATCCAAATCATTCAAGCAATTAGGGCCTCAAAAACTAGATAGGGTTATCAAAGTAGGGTTTGATGTTTAGACATCGACTCCTTTGTTATATTGTGCCTAATTTCAAGAAAAAAATAAAAAAGATACTCGAACCCATAAGTCTTCCCCCGAACAAAGGAGTAATCAAAGCTTTAAAAGATTCCCCTTGAAAAGATGTACACATACAAGGGTTGGGCTAAGAAATTACCATTTGCATTCTAGGGTTACAGGGCAATCACTGGAACTTTAACTTAAGTTGTGCTATCCTCCTTGCTATTTGAAATAGAAGTAATGCTATCAATAAAAGTTGAACTTCAATTCTTAATGGGAATCGAATGCTTTTAGGATAAGGGCTAAATTAGATAGAACCTTAAACACTCAAACCAAGTTACATTGATTAATTACGGGGCTAGTCACCCACACCTTATGCCCAAACAAGATAGTAAAATCACACTTCTCAAGCCTCTGTGTGCCAAACCTTACAGGTAGCTCTCTCTCGAGAGGAGATAATAGCCTTACACATTGTAGTAAATAGAAGATAACTTTTGAAGGATCTAGGTTTATCACTATGACTTATGGTTTCTCAAGTTACCTACTACTGTGTGTTGAAATCCAAAATGTGGCCCTACATAGCCCAAGTAGGAGTAAGCATCCAAATTGCCCATTTGGGGTGGTAAACAGAAATCTTGGCCAGGATGATCGTGCCAAGCAGATGATAGCTATCGGTTGGGTCCTTTGGGATCAATATCAAATGCCAAGTAGGGCAGATCGGTAGAATAATGCCATCATGGAATATCGGTATGTCACTGAAGGGTCAACCAGTATATCAACTTGGCTTTTCAGGAAGAAAGAACCACCTCAAGATACTCATTTTGTAATCACTGATGGAAAATTCCTGATACTTAAGTTGCTTCCCTTAGAAATTTTACACACAGCTTAAGACACAAGCCAGAGTTCTAGGGGCAAAAAATATATCCTTAGTTACCATAAACCCTTTAGGTAAGGGGAATAACTTCTAAGTAAAAGTATATGATTACAAGATTAGCATGGTACAACACCCAATGGATGAGAACATTGTAGTTCGGGGGGAAAAGGGATTTTTCCTTTTGCCAAGAAGGAAAAAATAATAGACTGTCTACCTTAAAGATAATAAGGGAACTTAGACAAAAGTCAAAGTAAAAAAAAGTAAGGGAAATACCAAAAGTAAGCTTGGCTAAAGACCAAGAGTTCTAAGGAAGACACACATAGGCCATCAGCCAGATCGCTTTCGAGATAAGGTCCTCTAACCACCTGGGGTGTAGGCCTATGCATTTATACATATATTCTTGCATTTTTGCATACATTTTTACATTTTTGTATACATTTTTGCATTTTTGTATACATCCTTTCATTTCTGCATGCATTCTCGTATTTATGTATAAACTTGCATATAGTTCACGAACATGATCTTTTTGCTTTGGACATAATTTTATGTACATATTTTGCTCTTTGAACACGTAAGACATAACTTTTTGTATATTTACTGTACATATGACCTCACAGGTAATAGGAAGGCAGATTTTGTATATTTACCTCGATTCAATTAAAATTAATAAATCTTTCGGGTTTTTAAGTATATGATACACTAATTACAAATTCTTAAGATTCAAGGATTTTTCATGTTAAGTATTGACTACTTCTTTAATGTATTCAAGATAATCATTGCAATGTTGTCCTTTTGCCACTTTCAGGGAGTATTTCTGTGAAAATAATTTGTACCCTAAAGTTCAATTCATCTTTTTAAGCAATGTCCAAAGTTTTGAGATAATTACTTCTTGTTAATTTACTTTCAATTTGAAATTTTACTTTATCCTAGTAATTCTCAACTGTGAATAGGTTTAACCTCAATCACAAAATTTTATGTTCCATTCAAATATAAGCTGAATAAGAATTAGTCATATTTTATCTATATCTACTAAATTGCATAAAAGGCTTGGCTATACCATACAACATCTAAATTTTGAGTACCTCAGGCCAGTTTTAAAAATAAGAAAAACAGTATTTGCAATTGAGGGGATTAGGTAAAATCAAAGTTACCTCAAGATGAGATAGAGCCTAAAAAATGATTCAAGCAACCCCTCTTTATATAGCTCTTTAAATAACTTTTTCCTTTCCTAATGTCATAGCCACTTGCTAGCTTGTTGATCCTATATTTTAAGAAGCTTGAAAGCGTGCTCATTTTATTGCTATACACATTAAAACAACCCTTAACCCAAAATGATTTTAGCTTCCCCTTAGGAAAATGGCCATTATGGTAAAGCTAATTTCACATTTCTAAAAATAAAGAAAATTATTTTCTACCAATACTTGGTATAAATTTCGTTCATAAGGAATAATGTTTATTTGATGAAATAAATATAAAAAGGGAAGAAAGGAACAATGTTATAACAAAGACAACAATAAAAGAAAAGGGGAGACCATGAGCTATTACCCTTTAAATAGTTTCTATTGAATTAAAATCACCAAAGCCAAATGTGAGAGTGCTTTGGTGATAGGCAAATGGGTTAAGGATAATCCTTTCATTAGTGAAGAAAACATAGTAGTCATTTTCCTCTAGCAACCTGGCCTTTTTTTAATAATCATTCATCTAAGCCTAATGTTACAACCAATGTAAAACCTCCTAATTTTAGATTTGGTCTCATCCAACCTAGCAAACATAACCTTTTAGTAAGGTTTGGTATGTAAGAAGAGGCATATAGTGTTTCTTGAGCTTCAAGTGAGAAGCCATGAAAGCATTTATGCATTTGATTTAAATCTAATCCCCAAGTTTGCATCCTGAATTTACCTTAAAGAAAAACAACATAAATTATGTTTTGGCCTTTAACACACATATACAAAAATTTGTTGCTATGCATTGTGCTTATGTATTGGTTTAGTAGGCCTTAGTATTGATATGCCTATTCTTATGTTCTCTTATTGAGAATGATCCCTCAATTCCTCTTATTAAGATTAAACTAGTTGAGAATGTGGTCCATTCAACTTATTCGGAGATGAGTAAAATTTTGAATTTAAAGTATTTGATGGGTTTCAATTACTTTAAATGTTGGACACTTTTTGGCAAATAACTATTTGCACACATCACTTATGGCACTCGTGACACATAGTTCACATATACAATTGTGCACTCGCAAATGAATTTTGCTTATATCTCGCACATATATATAATTTCTTACACATACTTATAGCAGTAACTTCTTACGAGGAAAAATAGGAATGGACTCCATGCGCCAAAACTGGTCACAACACAATTACAAGCAACTAACAGTCAGACTGCAAAAAAACTCCCATGGGAGAGATCAGTCTAATTCAAACAAAAGAAGTATTTAACAAGGCAAGGTCATCTACGCATGAAATGCTATTGGCGACATTTGCCAAAAGATGGCCATCCTACTCTAAAATATATCCATGAGGGGAATCATGCAAATCCATAAAAGATAAGTACCTTCTTCAATTGTAGCAAACACATTAACATCTAACCTTTTATAGGTGTTTAGGTCCTCTTAAGAGGCAATAAGTCCTTGCAAGTAAAAATTCATCTTATAAGGCATTTGACACATCAACAAGGGGTCGACGTGCTTACTTTTTGACATTGGCCATTTATTTTTTACATCATCAAAGATTCGACCGGCTTTGATATTTGCTAGTGTTTTTTTTGTTCAATAAGGACCCTTATATTGACACATGTGCAGGACTCATTCATGGTCCTTTATGTTGATAGATGGTAATAGCTAGAGTCCAGAGTGATTCTTCAACCAACAAGTTAGTGTTGATCGCTCGTTGAACATAATTGACATGTCGATAAGCTTGTGTCAATGGTTTAACAATGCAGTTTGACATGCTAACAAGTTGGTGTCAACCAATTATCTTTCCTGATTCTACATGCTGACAAGCTAGCGCTAATTAGGTACAAACAACTCGTCTTAATTTTGTATGCCGACAAGTTGATGCTAATCAAATAGTCTCAAGAACGTTTGAAATGTCGACAAGCTAGCATCGATCTTCTCCAAATGTGGTTTGATATGCGGACAAGCTGGCATCAACCGATCATATTTCTAATTATGCATGCTGACAAGCTAGTGCTAATTAGGTATAAATAACTCATCTTGATTCTGTATACCAATAAGCTAGAACTAATTAAATGGTCTCAAGAAGGTTTGACATGCCAACAAGATGGCATTGATTTTCTCGAAACATAATCGATATGTCGACAAGCTAGCATCAATAGTTCAATAATGCAGTTTGACATGATGAAAAGCTAGCATTAACCAATCATTTTTCCTTATTTTGCATGCTAACAAGCTAGCACTAATCAGTATAAATAATTCACCTTGATTCTATATGCCGACAAGCTAGAAGGTTTTACTTGCTGACAAGATGGCATCAATGGTTCAACAACGCGATTTGACATGGTAAGAAGTTGGCATTAACCAATCATCTTTCTTGATTCTACTTGCTGACAAGCTGGTGCCAATCAAGTACAAATAACTCATCTTGATTTTACATGCCAATAAGCTAGTGCTAATCAAACAACCTCAAGAAGGTTTGACATACCGATAAGCTAGCATCGATTTTCTCCAAATGTGGTTTGACAAGTCAAAAATTGGCATTAATTGATCATCTTTCTTAATTTTACATGCCGACAAGCTGGCACTTATCAGGTACAAATGACTCATCTTGATTCTGCATACTAATAAGTTGGTGCTAATCAGATGGTCTTAAGAAGGTTTGACATGTAAACAAGATGGCATCGATCTTCTCTAAATGTAGTTGACATGCCAACAAGCTAGCATCAATAGTTCAATAATGTGGTTTGACATGCCGACAAGATGGTGTCAGCCAGTCAACTTTTTTGATTTTGCATGCTAACATGCTGACACTAATCAGGTACATATAACTCATCTTGATTCTGCATGCCGAAAAGCTAGTGTTAATTAGATGGTCTTAAGAAGGTTTGACATGCCTACAAGCTGGCTTCAATCTTCTTCAAACCTGGTTTGACATGCCAATAAGCTGGCGTCAATCTTTTTCAAACATGGTTTGACATGCCAATAAGCTGGCATTAACTAATCATCTTTCCTAATTCTGCATGCTGATAAGCTGGCTATAATTATGTAGAAACAACTCATCTTGATTCTACATGCCAACAAGCTAGCACTAATCAGATGGTCTCAAGAAGGTTTGCCATGTCGACAAGCTGGCATCAATCTTCTCCAAACATAGTTGACATGCTGACAAGCTATTTTTAATAGTTTAACAATGTAGTTTGACATGATAACAAGCTAGTGTCAACCAGTCATCTTTCCTGATTCTGCATGATGACAAGCTAGCTCTAATCAAGTGTAAATAACTCATCTTGATTATACATGCTGACAAGTTGGCACTAATCAGTCAGTCTCAAGAAGGATTGACATGTCGACAATCTGGCGTCGATCTTCTCCAAATACAGTTTGACATGTTGATAAGCTGATATCAACCAATCATCTTTCTTGATTCTAGTTGTGCTAATCAGAGGGTTAACACATTTACAGGATGATGATAATTACCCAATCAAAGATTCACTGCCTTCAATGGTGCGTGTTTGTTACAATTAGAGATTCACGGCACTGAACGATACATGTCTTTTACAACTAGAGGTTCACTGCCTCAGGTACGTGTCTTTTATTTTTTACTCTAAACTTTGGCTAACCCAGACACTAATGTACTAGCCTCCCTAAAGTTGGAGGCCACTGTAGATACTAGATCTTAAGGTGGCTCTTGATTAGCGTTGCCTAATAAGGAATACGTTTCTCATAAATAGACAAGAAATAGCTTTTTGGGCTCTCCTATGGGGTTTTAAATGTTTTAAAAGTCTCTTTTGGGCTTTTTTTCCCTTTTTCCTTTGTTTATGATGTAAAAATAGATTTTAGGGATTGAAAAAAGAATGTCAAAGTCAAAGTCAAAGGGCATGAGTCTCTCTCTTGACTCACGGGTCAAGGCCGTGACTCGCACCTATGACTCACTCCTTAGAACCTATTTTAGATGCCGAAACTAGGGAAAAAATAGGGGAGATTTTATTTAATCTTGGTCCAAAAAGAAATTATTGCTTCATGGGAATATTTAAGGTGAAAAAAAGACATATTTTAAGGGGGGTTCTTTCTCTCTGTCTCTCTCTCACCCCTTTACGTTCTTTGTACACACACGCTCTCTCTCTCTCTATTTTGAAGAAAAACCAAAAACACAGAGAGGATAAAATGGGAAAGGAGGCCAAAATCACTAGTTCCTTTGTTCTTTGAGGAAGAATCAAACCTGAAGGTAATATTCATGAGCCTTAAAACATTATTTTCCAATGTTAGATTTCAATTTATAGTAATTATTCAAATTATTCAATTCATTCTTTAATTCTTTATTCCTTTGATTTAATTGATAAAATCTTGTTTTTTTTATTATATTTTGGTTTGTTATAGCATATTTATTATTTTTTTGTGATTAATTTGGTGTAAATATGAGTTGAGTTGATTGCATTAGTCTCTTTGTTTTTCTTCATTTTTCCATTATTTTGAATCATTTGATTTGAGCTTGTAATTTCATTATTTCTTGTGATTTATATTAGTTTTGGACATAAATTCATGAAAACCTATTTAAATCATGCCAAATTGGTGATTTTATGCATATTTGAAAAATACTATTCAACATCTTCAACCTTCATCTTCTTAAATTTTCAATTTCGATTTGCCTCTTTTTTTGTTTTTCTCTATTTAAAATAAGTTTTAATCACATTTTAATGAGTTTTAGTAAGGTTTTTGGGCATTTTCATGCATTTTATTGATTCAAATTGCATGTAGTAGTCAATTTTTGAGCTTAGTCATGGCCTAAAAGCATGACTCACGGGTTGACTCACTCCCTTGGCCCCTGACTAGGCTTGACTCGGCTGCCCAACTCCAGTGCTTCCCTTCCTTACTTGCGCACATCACTCGTACTCTTCACGTCTCTTTCACGCCTTCATTTTTGTTTCACCTGCATGTCACCTTTTGCCTTTTATTGTTTTGTTTTCATTATAGATTGGCCCAACTTTCGCAATTGTTTCATCTCGTTTTTTAATTCCACCGCACCTCTTTTATTTACTTCATTCTTTTAGCTTACCTAATATATTTGATGTCATGTTGCTTTATTATGTTGCTTTCAATTTATATACTGTCTCAAATATTTGCTAATTAATCTTTTATTTGCTATTATTCTATTTGTGTTTATTTCTTTTGCTAATTAATCTTTTACTTTCAATTATTTTATTTGTGTTTATTTATTTGGCCTAATTAATTAATATTTGTGATTTGCTTGTTTATTTTTATATTTATGCAAATATTCAATTCCCTTTAATTCATTTATTTTTGTTATTGCTAATATTTTTATTATTATTAATATTTCTTTATTTTAACTTATTTTAATTTATCTTGTGCAATGTTATTTATTATATAATGGGTATTTATTTTTCTATTTACATATTTATGTATTTATTTATTTCTTATTTATTTAATTTATTATAGTTATTTAAATTATATTTTAATCTCATTTTTTATTTATTTGTGTAACATCATATTATTAATATTATTATTGTTGTTGTTGTTGTTGTTGTTGTTGTTGTTGTTGCTACAATTGCTATTATTTTGTTATTTGCATAAGATGTACTATGTCTTTTTAATTAACTTTTTTTCCTTTTTTTTTATTATTATTACATATTTATATATTTAATTATTGTATTTATTTAAATGTTTTAGTATGTGTTCATCTAATACATGATGCATGAATTTCAAAATGAATCATGCATTTTATTTATTTAATTTTGTATTTTTATTGTATTTTAGTAATTTGCCTATTTATATGCTATTTAATATTAAAAAAATTTAAATATTTATTGTTTGCTTAATTTAATTCATGTGTTGTTTTATTAACCAATATTATTTTTTTGTCCCTTTTAATGCACATAACACATCAATATGTCAAATTGGATTGGATAATTGAAGAATGAGACGGAGCGAATTAGCCTAGGATTTATTTTTCCATTTATCTATTATTTTGGGCCTGTATTATTATTTCGTGCTTTTTTTGCAATTTGATTGTAACAATTTCGCAATAAATGATTTTAATGTGATAATTGAAGAATTCACATTAAATATTTTCTACTTAATTAATTGGATTTTTTTTTTATAAAATGGACCAATGTCTACTTTTTATCCTAAAAATTGCATAAAATAGTTTTATAAATGAGTATGAGGGAACCAATTTTCTCAATTCAATAAATGCCCAATTTATGTATGTTATTCTACTTTTCTAATGGTTTATACACGTTCTTTTGCTTTTTTTAATCAAACAATTTGCGCTAAAGTTACTTAAAAGTTTTATACAAGTTTGATTGGGATCTTTCCGTGACAAAGGGGATCAATGTTTCGCCTTTCCACCCATAAAATAATAATTAAAATAAGAATTTTTTTTCTTCTTTATGAGCATTTAAACATTTTCTATCTTAAATTAATTAATGCGATTCTCTTTCAAAGTCACATGGGTTTAATGCCATCATTTTTCTCCAAAAGCATAGTTAAAAATTATTTCCCTTTTGTAAGTATGCATGTAAAGACCAACGTCCTCATCTAAATGAGCTCAATATGCACGATTTTTTAGCAATGCTAATTTTTATTTTATTCTTATATGAATTGCTTTACAGTTTTTCAATAATATGCCTTAAAGGTTGGAAAAATTAAGACTTTAAAAGTTTCCTACAAAAATTTTTCCTTTGAAAGCTAGTAAAATGTTTAAAAGTCAATAAAAAGCTTTTAATTCATAGCTTTTTACAGTTTTCCATCTCGAAGTAGTTCCTTTGAAACACTTTTTATCATTTTGGGTCTGATTTTCATCCCTTAATGAGTAAAATATTTGAGAATTCGAGAATCTACTATCTATTTGAGTAAGTACCTTGAATGTAATATATAAAGCCTTTTCTTTTCAAATTTTTGATAGCATAAAGTTTATACATTTATATTTAAATTTTATAAATTTTATTGGCAATCTATATAATTTTTTTTTTATTTTTTCACTTTCTATTTAGATCTAGGTTATGAAACCCTTTTTAAAGGTATTTTTTCATGTGCTAAAAATAATAGGGTTTTTCGCGTTAAAATCCCTTCTAACTCATTTTGGATTTGTCTTCTTTTTAAAAAATTATTTTAAAATCATTTTTTAAAGTGTTTTGAGGATCCCATTTTCCTCCTTTTTTTTCATTCCCTTTTTGGATCCATTTTTTAACAAGGAAATTACGTAAAGTGAAAGGAAAAAATTGCGACCATTTAATAAAGTATGATCGTGCATCATCTGATGCATACCCATGCATCAAGATCATATGATGCACAACAACAAAAATGGATTTTCCCTTCCTTTAAAATAATTAAGTCAACCATGTGTCACTTAATGCACAACCGTGCATTCCTTAACACATGCTGTAAACTTCCTTTCTTTTTCTTTTCCTTCTCTTTCATTTATCTTGTTTTTCTTCTCTATCTTATTTTTACTTATTACAATAATGTTAATAACCCCATTTGTGAGTGCAAAGGTAAATTCTTATTTCTTCTCCCTTTTTATTATTATAAAAACATCTTTTTCATTGATCACCAAAGGAAAATACCACAAAAGTATTTATATTAAATAATTGAGATTTTTGTTAATAAAGTTGGATCAATTTCCTATTTTGTGCCACAAAAAGCACATATGTAAATATCAGTTTTAATAAATGCAAAAGACATTATATATAATCAAATAATACAAAATTCTTTCTTAGTAAAATAGGGTTTGATCACCCTAGTTTCCAAAAATCACAATGAAATGGCTCTTCATAAATTTATAGGTGAGAAACAATGTCCTCACCAAAATGGATCACAATGAATTGCCCGATTTATGGATGCTTATTTAAATGCCTTGTGGATATTTTATATTTATGCCATGATTTACCGTTTTGCTATGTGATTGGGTGCATCTTTAATTTATAATGCCATGATATTACATATGAGAAAGGGGATAAAGTAATTAATCTTAAATCCATTATGTCACATTTATCAAAGGTATAAATAAGAGTAAAGTTTTGAACTCTCTCTGAGTTTTGGCCTCATAAGGTCAGAATACTATTTTCTAATATTCTATTGAGTGGCAACACCTTACACCAACCATGTGGTGCCCAGCTGATGCCTCCCGATGGTTGATTGCTAATGATAGAATAATAATATCTCAAGACTAGTTCTCATGTCTTTTGGAGGCTCGAGATTTAATGAATCAAGTTGAATTTTTTGACCATTACGAAGTGACAATCAGGTTTTGTATGGAAACCTTAACTTGTTCAGGCCCTAAAAATGGGACTGAGTTACCAAGGTGAAGGTGAGGTGATCTGAAACACCCTTATTCTATTTCCTTTATCATATATTTTACCATACATTTCAGTCATATTATAGTAGGATATTAACCCATTAAACCAACATTAATCATTCTAATGATCCATTTAATCAGACAACCTGCATATTAATTAGGTGCTTCACACAACTTCCATTACTTTAATTACATATGCATAATGACTCATCATGCAACCTAGCTTATCATATTCATGCTAAATACAACTATCTTAGTTTTATATTCATTGTCATGCACAACATTTAGTATTCCATCATATATATATATATATATATATATATATATATATATATATATATATATATATATATATATAATCATTCTAGCTCCTATATGCATGCACATACTAGCATTCTCATGATGTGCTTATTACAACATTATCTTCCATATGACATACATATATTATATAGCCTTTTATACAAATTAAGCATATTAAAGAAACTTATACAAAATTTAACCAAAATATCCCTACATCAACTTCTATGAACTAGTATTGGCCTGTCCTGATGCAGAGAACGTTTCCATGCAACAGCTATGACTATAGTACCTACACGGATAAAATAACCCATGCTAAGATATAAAGCTTAGTGGGGATACTAAACATGAAAGACAACCACTCACAATGGTCGTCAGAAATATATAACATATAATAATTGAAAATATTAAAAATGACATACTCGAAATAAGTATATAATAAAATATAATATCTTAAACAATAATGTAACCCTATATTTAATTCAGCATCTTAGTATTTCAACATTACTTAAAATAATTTGTACATAAATATATATAAACATAGCCCATGCATTAGAAACCACTGTTTAACTAACTATGATGCATTTATACATTAGTTTAGCCTGCTTAAGTTCTAAAGGTGGATAACGAGAACAGGGGATACCCAATGGTATCAAAATAGGGAATATCTGAGGATATCAAAAACATAGACCCAAATAGGGCCAATAGAACAGTAAACCGGTCATCCGAACCCAAACGGGGTTGATTAACAACCCGAATGGGGCTATTTATGATCCAAACGAGATCAACAGTAATTTAGACCCAAATGGGGCCAACAGTAGCAGCTGAAATATCCCTATAGCTGCCTATCTATCGACAGTTAAACTCTAGTAGCAGGCAATACAGTTTTCAAGTTCCTTTTAAATATCATGCTCGTGCTTATATTACACAATTTGCAAATGTATGTGATCATATCATAATACACAATCTCCAGTGTATATACCTGTATTCATATATTCATATAGCAATACAAGTACTGGTATTTGAATATCTATATCATCATGATCATACAGTTAAACATGTTATCATTAGGCAACACATGTGGTCATAGTCATCCTAAAACATCACTTATTTCATAGTATAAGTGCATGTTCAAATACACGTTTACTCTATCATAGGAGTACATACATGTAAGTAATTTTGCATATAACAAGTATGTACATAAGTTTGATCACATATGAATATTTGATATCATTATCAATAATCTTTACTTATGTACATATATATATATATATATATCTTTATCAATAATTGTAGCACCCCCTATACAAATAACCTATTTATCTGATAATTTAAATACTATTAATCATGCTTATGCAACATATTCGCTTAACCATCATTTTACCATTAATCATGTCATACAGTTTCATATACTTATGTACGTGCTACAAGTCTATTCCTGTTTTACATTTCATACTTAGTATCTTGCATACTATACTATATGAATATTACTTTATGTATATCACATGAACACATGCTCTTCCATAGCTTTACTACAGTGAGTTATAGCACTCCACATAGGTTATATACATTTTATAAGATAACTGGCCATAATACAAAACATATGATAATAGTAATACAAAAACATCCTACATCAAGATTAACAGTCGATGGTTGGTCCTTCCTGATGCAGAGATCATCCCTCAACAAAAGTCTTGTTAACAGTACCTACACGGATAAATAACCCATGCTAAACTATAAAGCTTAGTGGGGAAATCTATAGATGGATGACCACTCATAACGGTTATCAAAATGTACATATACAATACATACTTATAAATAACATATACAACATAACATGACAATAATAACAAATACTTTAAAGCTTAAAGCATATCCTCATGTGCATAAACATTGTACCCAAGAGAGTAACAAATATTTCCATATTCATAATTCATATAGATAGCAATTTCCCATGTGAACATATTCAAATGAAACACAATTTCTATGGACAAACCAACAATATAATCCACAATATCAATCTTTAATAATATAAACTTTAACTGTTTAATTATGATCATTACTATAAATAAAGTTTAGCCTGCATTAGCTTTATCAGTGGATAACGGGAACTATCGATACACATCGGTATCAAAATGGAGAATATCCGAAGATATCGGATCTATAGACCCAAATGGGGCTGTTCATGATCCAAACGGGATCAACATACTTTAGACCCAATTGGGCCAGACTATGGCAGCTGTAATTTTCCCTATAGGCGCCTATCTATCCACATCTTAAACTCTATTATAGGCAGAACTATATTCATGTTCAATTCACATATTAAGACTGTATTCATAGTATACTATTTCTACATATACAAAGTCTTGTAAAACTATGAGTTCGCTGGTGCATAAATAGATATATGCACATTTCATATGCCAAGTTATACATCTAGCTCATCCAATCCGTGTGACTATAAAATTTGCATCATGACATATAGGCATGACATATAATCATCATATCATATACTTGATCATGTTCTCATTAAGCATCTCACATGTTCATAGTCATGCTAAAACATCTTCTATCTCATAGGGCAATTACATGCTACAACACTCATATACATAATCATAAATGTACATACCTATGGGTACATTCGCATATAGTAGACTTGTTCTTATGAGCATGTTTACCAATATATATACCTTTATCATCATTCAAATCATGTGCTATACAAAATATCAATATGTTTCCATATAGGCATATACACATGACAAGGTCATACTATTACAGTCCCTATTTCATAGCATAGGTACACGTCAAAATGTGCACTTTCATGTCATAGAATTACATATGTATACATCAATTTGGCATATGACAATCATGTACAAGTCTAATTACATGTATAGGTTAGATATTTTCATCACTAATCTTTATTTATTGTACACATACAAATATGTATGTATGCATATAAATCCTTCATTGATAGTCACATTACATGTCCTATGTACTTTATTTTACTATCACATAAACAACTATTTGTCTCAATTAATTAAAACTCATAATATCAAGTGTAGCAAAAATCTGTACAAGGCAGCATTTTGGACTTGACTTGTGAGCCACATTTGAAATGAAAGATGTCATTTTCAGGCAAAATGATCTGCTACAATCTTATCCCCCTATGTGTCTAGTTTTCAAAGCATCAAAATGCATCTTAATATCTGACCTATAGCTCAAGTTATTTGAAAAATTCTATAGGCTATTTTTAAAACCAAAACAGTGTGGACTGTCACTTAGAAAAATTCATAACATAAAATTTAGAAGGATTTAGGCCAACATTTCTTCATCAAAGTTAGACTTTCATGTCTCTAGTTTTACCAAAATTTTGTTTTGTAACATTTAAACATCTCTACAAAAAGTTATTCCCATTATTGCAAATTCTATTTCTGTAAGTAGTCCAAGGGACTAGTCCGGATGCAACCCTAAATTCCATGTACTTAGAGGCAGATTTAAGTTTAGGTTTCTTCATATGAAATATAGGTATGGAAGTCTATTTTTCAATTCAAAAAGAATAACTCAATTTTCTATTATATAGCTCAACCTATAAGCAAAACAATCCAAAAAGGTCAATCAATCGTGAAGAAGCATTCGACTCGTGAAGAGATTCAAGAGTGAAGCAAAAAGACCAAAATTCACGTCTCATGAAGGGGTTCACGAGTGGAGAAGAAATTTACATATCATGACTCGTGAAAAGGCTCACGAGTCGGACTAAAATTCATGACTCGTGAATGTATTCACGAGTGAGACCAAACTTCACGAGTGACCCAGAAGAAAAAGATGCACGACTTATGAAGAGCTTCACGAGTCGGACAATAAATCACGACTCATGAAGATATTCACGACTTGGCAATGACTCCCACATCTAATTCTGTTCTTCAATCTCATTTCGATAAAACTCTCGATAAAACCCAGAAAACATAACCCTAAATTTTTATCAACCACAACATGTTCCAGTAAAATTTCACATGCAATATGAATAGCTTTAAGTTCCCATACCTTGGCTGAAAATCCCTATGTCTTCAACCTCTAGCAATATCCTTTCCTTTGCTCTTTCTTCCTTCCTCTTCTCCTTCATAAACATCATCCTTATTTAAAATTTCCAACACTTAATTAGCATTTTCCTCAGCCAAAATGAAAAGAAGAAGATGATGATGATGAAGGGTTCATTTAATAGTTTAATTACCTTAATTTGATGCATCAAACTCTTGATTAACCAACATGCACAATTTCCTCTTCAAAATTACTTAAAGAAATCAACTTTGAATCATAAATGAGAGAGAAAGAAGAACATTTCTGTATTTTCTTGAAGGAAATGCCATCCCAATCTCTCTTCTCTCTCTTCAATGTTGGCTTTTTATAATAGCAAGGGATAATTCCCTTTTTAGTCCTTAAACCTTTTGCAAGCCATAAAATAACCTAGCTAGTCTTTGCATGTTAAACTTTAACCCCTCATTTTTAATTCCTTTCATACATTAACCTATCAATTTATTCCTTCTCTCAAATTGACCTCTAAATATATACTTCTATCCACATTTGACCCTTAAGTTTTTGAAATTATAAATTTATCCGAAATTAATACTTTTTACTTCAATTGCACCCTCAATTAATATTAAACCATACTCTTAAATTTTATTTTCATGCAATTAGCATAATAACATGATAATTTGCCCCCTTGACCCATTCTTATACAAATTCTCATTTAATTTAATCTTAATCAAATAAAAATCCCATTCAAAAATATGCAAATTAAATTAAGGTCATGTTAGGGGCCTTACAATTCTCTCTCCCTTTAAGAATTTCGTCCCCGAAATTCATACCTATTTTGAACAAGTGAGGATGTTGTTCCTTCATAGCTGTTTCTGGCTCCTAAGTGACTTCTTGTAAATTGTGATGTTGCTAGAGCACTTTAACAAGTGGAATTTGCTTATTCCTTAGCTGTCTAACTTCTCTAGCCAGAATTGCTATAGGCTCTTCATCATAAGTAAAATCTGGCTGTACTTGTACATCTTAAGCTGATATTACATGAGATTCATTTGAACGATACCTCCGAAGCATAGAAACATGAAATACATCATGGACTTTGGCTAGTTTCATAGGGAGAGCCAACCTATATTCCATTGGCCCAACTCTTTGAAGAATCTCATATGGGCCAATAAACCTCGGGCTCAATTTACCCTTTTTCCCAAATCTCAATACTTTTCTCCAAGGGGACACTTTCAAAAGCACCTTGTCACCCACTTGATATTCAATATCTTTTCTTTTTAAATCAGCATATGACTTCTGTCTATCTCTAGCTTCCTTCAATCTTTGCTTGATAACTTGTACCTTTTTTTTCTGTATCTTTAACAATATCTAGACCAATAACTTTGCGCTCCAACAATTCAGTCTAGTAAATAGGAGTTCTACATTTTCGGCCATACAAGGCCTTATATGGTGCCATCTCGATGCTCATTTGATAACTGTTATTGTAGGCGAACTCCATTAAAGCTAAATATCTATCCCAACTTCCTGCAAAATCCAAAACACATCCTCTCATCATATCCTCTATAATTTGGATAACCCATTCAGATTGCCCATCCGTCTGAGGGTGGAATGCTGTACTGTAACGAAGCTGAGTTCTCAATGCTTGTTGCAAACTTTGCTAGAATCTTGATGTGAATCTTGTATCTCGATCAGAAATTATTGACACCGGAATGCCATGCAGTCTAACAATCTCATTTACATAAAGTTCCACCAATTTATCCATAGAGTAATCCATCCAAACTGGTATGAAATGAGCTGATTTAGTCAGCTTATCAACTATAACCCAAACTGCATCATGCTTTTTCTGTGTAAGGGGCAATCCTGTTACAAAATCCATGGTAATATCCTCCCATTTCCATTGTGGAATTGGGATGGGGTTCAACAAACCAGAGGGTAATTGGTGCTTTGCTTTCACCTGCTAACAAGTCAAACATTTGGAGACATATGCTACCACATCTTTCTTCATGCTAGGCCACCAATAACACTGTTTCAAATCCTGGTACATCTTATTTCCACCAGGGTGCATAGTAAATACTGTGTTGTGAGCCTCATTCAATACTGTTCTTTTTAATTCTTTGTCATCAGGAACATATAATCTATTCTGATAATACACACCCTCATCCTCTTTCATTGAATACTCAGACTGGGTCCCTTCATGTGAAGACTTCGAAATTTATTGCAACCTTTCATCATGTTTCTGAGCATCGATCACTGTTTGCTTCAAACAAGGTCTAGCCTTCAACTATGATATTAAAGCACCATCATATGCAAATTTCCATCTACAGTGATGTGCAATCATAGCAGCCATCATCTTACAGCTCAAGGCATTAGCTACAACATTAGCTTTGCCTAGATGGTAATCCACTATACAATCATAATCTTTAAACACTTCTAACCATCTCCATTGCCTCAAGTGAAGTTCCTTTTGAGTGAGCAAATATTTGAGACTCTTGTGATTTGTATAGATTCTGCACTTTTCTCTATACAAATAATGTCGCCAAATTTTTAAGGCAAACACTACTGCTGTCAACTCTAGGTCATGGGTTGGATAGTTTTGCTCAAGCCGACTTCAACTGTCTAGATGAATAGGCAATTACTTTACCATCTTACATTAACACACACCCCAAGCAAACTTTAAAAGCATCACTATACATTGCATACTCCTTTCCTGTAACTGGTTATGTCAAAACTGGAGCCTCTGTCAAAAATTTCTTCAACTAATCAAAACTTGCCTGACACCGGTCAGTCCACTCAAACTTTATACCCTTTCTTAATAGCTATAACTGAAAAGCCTTTCATAAAATGACGATAATATCCGCTAAGCCTAGAAAACTTCTCACTTCTATCACATTTCGAGGCGGCTTCTAATTCACTATAGCCTCTATTTTAGCTGAATCCACTCTAATGCCTTCAAAAGATACTACATGACCAAGGAAAGAAATTTCCTTAAGCCAAAAATCACATTTGCTCAGCTTAGCATATAACTTATTCTCCCTCAGAGTCTGTAAAACAATTCTCAAATGCTTAGCATGTTCCGCTTCATTTCTCAAATACACCAAAATGTCATCTATGAACATAACAACAAATTGATCCAAGTAGGGTCTAAACACCCTATTCATAAGATCCATAAACGCAGCCGGTGCATTTGTTAACCCAAATGGCATCACCAGAAACTCATAGTGCCCATATCGGGTTCTAAAGGCTGTTTTGGAAACATCCATATCCTTAACCCAAAGTTGATAATAACCCGATCGCAAATCAATCTTGAAAAACACTCTAGCACCCTTCAACTGATCAAATAAATCTTCAATTCTAGGTAAAGGGTACTTATTTTTCACTGTTACCCTATTTAACTGTCTGTAATCTATGCATATCCTCATAAACCCATCCTTTTTCTTCACAAATAATACCGGTGCACCCTAAGGTGATGCACTAGGCCTAATGAAGCCTTTGTCAAGCAACTCCTGTAGCTGAAATCCTTCAATTTCAAAGGAGCCACCCTGTATGGTGCCTTCGAAATAGGAGCTGTACCAGGTAGAATTTCTATAAAAAACTCAACATCCCTTTCAGGTGGAAGACTAGGTAAGTCTTCAGGGAACACATCAGGAAATTCTTTCACCACTAGAATCTCTTGGAGATTCACATTCTCTTTTCTTGAATCAAGCACAAGTGCTAAGAAAGCTTGACACCCTTTTCTCAGAAATCACTTAGCTTGCAAAGCTATTATTACATTAGCTATGGGTTTAGATCGAATGCCCTGAACTATAGTTTCTTTACCATCAACACCAATAAGAGTTACAGTATTAGCTTCATAATTAATCACTGTATGATGTCTAGATAGCCAATCCATACCCAGTATAATATCAAACTCCCAAAAAGGCAATTCAATAAGATCAGCAAGGAATTCTTTCCCTTGAATTACAATAGGACACTGTTTATGCACTCTATTAACAACACTGTGACCCAAAAGGTTGGTTACACATATATCATATTCCAGTTCATGTACAGTAGACTCATTTCTACCCATATCCCTAGTGCAAACATAAGAATGAGTGGAACCAGGATCAATCAGTGTATGCATGTCAGAATCAAAGAGAGAGAAAATACCAGCTATGACTTCTAGAGCACTTTGATCCTCTCTAGCTTTCATTGCATAAGCTCGAATAGGAAAAACTGGAGCTGTGGGTCTGTCAACTAATTTAGAAATGTTTCTGGACTGGGATCCCTAATGACTTGATCCCCCACGTCCTCTTCCTCTGCCTCTACCTGAAGATGGTACATTGAAAGTTCCTCTACTGCCCTACTGTCCAACACCCTGTTCCCTCTTCGAAGGACAGTTTGCCATGAAGTGATCGGTACTACCACACTTGAAACATGCCCCAGTCAATTTCCTGCAACTACCCTAATGGGGACACACTGGAGGTTGCCCCCCACTCTGTTTCCCTGAAGCTTCCTTTCCCTACTTAGACAATACAGAAGATTCTTGTCTCCTGTCCCTTTTTGCAGAACTATAGCCAGACTCAGCTGGCCGATTTCCTTGAGTTCCTCTAGCTCTCTTTCCAGTGAAAGATCCACCCTTGGACCCACTCCTTCTCTATTCTCTCTCCCTTTTTGCAATTTTATTCTTTTCAACTCGCAAGGCTGTTGTGACTAGTTGAGTGAAGTTAACCACTTGCAAAGATGTAGATCCAATTAACTTTTCTCTAATACGATCATTTAACCCATCTTCAAATTGTCTACATTTAAAAGCATCAGTTAACATCTCATCAGGAACATATTTTAATAGGTGACTGAATTCTTTCTCATACTCAGCCACAGACATAACTCTCTGCTTCAAGTTGAGAAATTGCTTTAACTTCTCTTGCTTGTACACCTCAGTAACATACTTTTTCTTGAATTCAGTTGTGAAAAATTCCCATGTAAGGGGATCTGGTAACTAGGGTTGCTTCAACACCAACTTCCACCAATCATAGGCTGCTCCCTGTAATAAGGACACAGCACAAGATGCCTTATGACCCACTGGACAGTGAATTTCATAAAAAATTCTCTCTAGCCTTTTCAGCCAAAATTCAGCTTCCTCAGACTGTTCCAGATTAGTGCCTAAAAACTCTTCAGCACCATACTTCCTAATTTAAGATATTGGAGCTTTAGGTGCTATCATTCTTTGAAGAATTTGAGCCATATCCTATGATATCTTTAACAATGCTTCTGCAGGGATGGCTGCTGGGACCTCATTTGGATTGGATGATGAAGATCAAAGATTGGAAGGATTGGTTTTAACCAACCTGTTACTTTCAGCCGATTCCTCAAAAGCATCTCTAGAGCTCTCCATCTTCAATCTATAAGAAAACAGGGACTTCTGCATCAGGCCAACAAAACACTATATCATATTATAGAATTCTAGGTTCATTTTTGCCCAAAAAAGGCTAAACCTAGGCTCTGATACCACAAATTGTAGCACCCCCTATACAAGTAACCTATTTATCTGATAATTTAAATACTATTAATCATGCTTATACAACATATTCGCTTAACCATCATTTTACCATTAATCATGTCATACGGTTTCATATACTTGTGTACGTGCTACAAGTCTATTCCTGTTTTGCATTTCATACTTAGTATCTTGCATACTATACTATATGAATATTACTTTATGTATATCACATGCACACATGCTCTTTCATAGCTTTACTACTAGTGAGTTATAGCACTCCACATAGGTTATATAGATTTTATAAGATAACTGGCCATAATACAAAACATATGATAATAGTAATACAAAAACATCCTACATCAAGATTAACAGTTGATGGTTGGCCCTTCCTGATGTAGAGATCGTCCCTCAACAAAAGTCTTGTTAACAGTACCTACACGGATAAATAACCCGTTCTAAGCTATAAAGCTTAGTGGGAAAATCTATAGATGGATGACCACTTACAACGGTTATCAAAATGTACATATACAATACATACTTATAAATAACATATAGAACATAACATGACAATAATAGCAAATACTTTAAAGCTTAAAGCATATCCTCATGTACATAAACATTATACCCAAGAGAGTAACAAATATTTCCATATTCATAATTCATATAGATAGCAATTTCCCATGTGAACATATTCAAATAAAACATAATTTCTATGGACAAACCAACAATATAATCCACAATATCAATCTTTAGTAAGATAAACTTTAACTGTTTAATTATTATCATTACTATAAATAAAGTTTAGCCTGCTTTAGCTTTATCAGTGGATAACGGGAACTATCGATACACATTGGTATCAAAATGGAGAATATCCGAAGATATCGAATCTATAGACCCAAACGGGGCCAAATTATACTGTAGACTGATCAAGTAGACCCAAACGGGGTCGTCTATCAACCCAAACGGGGTCGCCTATCAACCCAAATAGGGCTGTTCATGATCCAAATGGGATCAACATACTTTAGACCCAATTGGGCCAGACTATGGCAGCTGCAATTTTCCCTATAGGCGCCTATCTATCCACATCTTAAACTCTATTGCAGGCAGAACTATATTCATGTTCAATTCACATATTAAGACTGTATTCATAGTATACTATTTCTACATATACAGAGTCTTGTAAAACTATAAGTTCTCTGGTGCATAAAAAGATATATACACATTTCATATGCTAAGTTATGCATCTAGCTCATCCAATTCGTGTGACTATAAAATTTGCATCATGACATATAGGCATGACATATAATCATCATATCATATACTTGATCATGTTCTCATTAAGCATCTCATATGTTCATAATCATGCTAAAACATCTTCTATCTTATAGGGCAATTACATGCTCAAACACTCATATACATAATCATAAATGTACATACCTGTGGGTACATTCGCATATAGTAGACTTATTCTTATGAGCATGTTTACCAATATATATACCTTTATCATCATTTAAATCATGTGCTATACAAAATATCAACATGTTTCCATATGGGCATATACACATGACAAGGTCATACTATTACAGTCCCTATTTCATAGCATAGGTACATGTCAAAATGTGCACTTTCATGTCATAGGATTACATATGTATACATCAATTTGGCATATGACAATCATGTACAAGTCTAATTACATGTATAGGTTAGATATTTTCATCACTAATCTTTATTTATTGTACACATACAAATATGTATGTATGCATATAAATCCTTCATTGATAGTCACATTACATGTCCTATCTACTTTATTTTACTATCACATAAACAAATATTTGTCTCAATTAATTAAAAATCATAATATCAAGTGTAGCAAAAATCTGTACAGGGCAGCATTTTGTACTCGACTTGTGAGCTACATTTGAAATAAAAAGATGTCACTTTTCGGCAAAATGCTGTCTACAATCTTATCCCCCTATATGTCTAGTTTCGAGAGCATCTAAATTCATCTTAATATCTGACCTATAGCTTGAGTTATTTGAAAAATTCTATAGGTTGTTTTTAAAATTAAAATAGTGTGGACTGTCACTTAGAAAAATTCATAACGTAAAATTTAGAAGGATTTAGGCCAACATTTCTTCATCAAAGTTAGACTTTCATGTCTCTAGTTTTACCAAAATTTTATTTTGTAGCATTTCAACATCTCTACAAAAAGTTATTCCTATTATTACAAATTCTATTTCTGTAAGTAGTCCAAGGGACTAGTCCGGATTCAACCCTAAATTCCATGTACTTAAAGGCAGATTTAAGTTTAGGTTTCTTCATATGAAATATAGGTATGGAAGTATATTTTTCAATGCAAAAAGAATCACTCAATTTACTGTTCTATAGCTGAACTTATGAGGAAAAAAATTTAGAAAGGTCAATCAGTCATGAAGAAGCATTTGACTCGTGAAGAGCTTCACGAGTGAAGCAAAAAGACCAAAATTCACGTCTCGTGAAGGGATTCACGAGTGGAGAAGAAAGTTACATATCATGAATAGTGAAGAGGCTCATGAGTTGGACTAAAATTTATGATTCGTGAAGGTATTCACGAGTGAGACCAACCTTCACGAGTGACCCAGAAGAAAAAGATGCACGACTCGTGAAGAGCTTCACGAGTCGGACAATAAATCATGACTCGTGAAGATATTCATGACTCGGTAATGACTCCCACATCTGATTCTATTCTTCAAACTCATTTCGATAAAACCCCCGATAAAATCAAAAAAACATAACCCTAAGTTTATGTCAACCACAACATGTTCCAGCAAAATTTCACATGCAATATGAACAGCCCTAAGTTCCCATACCTTGGCTGAAAATCCCTATGTCTTCAACCTCTAGCAATATCCTTTCCTTTGCTCTTTCTTCCTTCCTCTTCTCCTTCATAAACATCATCATTATTTAAAATTTCCAACACTTAATCAGCATTTTCCTCAGCCAAAATGAAAAGAAGAAGATGATGATGATGAAGGGTTCATTTAATAGTTTAATTACCTTAATTTGATGCATCAAACTCTTGATTAACCAACATGCACAATTTCCTCTTCAAAATTACTTAAAGAAATCAACTTTGAATCATAAATGAGAGAGAAAGAAGAACATTTCTGCATTTTCTTGAAGGAAATGGCATCCCACTCTCTATTCTCTCTCTTCAAAGTTGGCTTTTTATAATAGCAAGGGATAATTCCCTTTTTAGTCCTTAAACCTTTTCCATGCCACAAAATAACCTAGCTAGTCTTTACATGTTAAACTTTAACCCCTCATTTTTAATTCCTTTCATACATTAACCTATCAATTTATTCCTTCTCTCAAATTAACCTCTAAATATATGCTTCTATCCACATTTGACCATTCATTTTTTGAAATTATAAATTTACCCCAAATTAATACTTTTTACTTCAATTGCACCCTCAATTAATATTAAACCATACTCTTAAATTTTATTTTCATGCAATTAGAATAATAACATGATAATTTGCCCCCTTGACCCATTCTTATAGAAATTCTCATTTAATTTAATCTTAATCAAATAAAAATCCCATTCAAAAATATGCAAATTAAATTAGGGTCATGTTAGGGGCCTTACAATAATCATATCACATGCCATATATAATTCAATGTGCTTCCATGTTGGCACACATTTAGCATAACAACATGTAAATAAGATATATATATATATATATATATATATATATATTCATAACTCAACTTATATTCTTTGATACATGTATTTATATGCTAGAAATTGCTTAATTTATAATGAAAATAATTTAGATACCCATTACTATCAATTTAGAACCTTTAAGTGAAGTTTAAGTGAAGTCAAAAGGGGTCACGATCATTAGGTAATACCTAGTAATCGTGACATAGGTTACATTTCGATTCTGGATTGAAAACTGGGCTACCTTGCGGTCATTAGCAAAAATCTAGTAATCGTGACCTATATTCTGCCTAGAGATAGAATTCTAGATTCAACTTGTATAATGTTTTTTACCAAGAAAAAATCATTTTTAGCAAAAGCTTCCTTCTATAAACTTGTTTTTCTATGTTTCTAGTTTCTAGAACATGAAAAATCATATCAATAGCATCTCTATAACTCAAGATATTCTTATTTTTCTGAATATTATCCCTAAGAACAGTGTTGTGAACAGGTCCAAATTCAAGGTAAAATTTAACATGCTTCAAGATAGAATTAATCTTAGCTTCCTTCATATGAATTGTATATTTTGAAGTATATTTTTTATACAAATTTACCTCATAGAAATTTGACCGATATACACAAAAATACAACATTTTTACTACAACCTATTCCAGAACCAAAATCAATAGCTCATATGAAATTCAATTAATTATATGGATGTCTTAAAGGCAGATTTAGTGCTAGGTCCCTTTTACAAATTTGTAGGCATATATCTTATGTAACCTTAGAAATTGGAATGATCTCAAATTAAGTTTTCTAATTCACATTATGCTGAAAATACAGTCATTACTTCATAAGGCTTCATGTTTTCTCTTAAGTAACACTTCTTAAAACTTACTTCTCGTTTCAATTGTTCATAACATAAGACATTTAAATCATATTTCTACTAATTTTATCCACATATAAGTATGAGAATTCCTAATCCCATACACTGGCCTAATTTCCCTTAGCCTTCAATCTTGCACCTTTCTTTTCCCTTTGTTCTTTCCACCTTCTTCTTCTCCTTTAACAAAAATTCATTCTCTAAACATAAATTTCTAGCATTTTACTCAACCAACCTCTCAACAAAATAAGAAAAAAGATGATGAAAAGAAAATTAAGATGATTACCTTAATGTTATACAGTTAATTGTCCTTGATTAACCAACATGCAAGGATTTTTCATCAAAAGTTCTTAGAGATATAGAACAATGGAAAAGTGAATGGTAAAAGAAAGAAATTCTATAATTTCCTCAAGAAGGTGACATCCCCTCTTCCATTCATTCTCTCTCTAACTTGTGTAAATCACTATTTATAATGACAAGGAAAATTCCCTTCTTAGTCTTTCCAAATTTTGCATGTCACACAATAATCTCTTATCTTTTTGCATGTTATACATTGACCTCTCCATTTTTATGTTTCTCTTAAATCAACCACTCAATTATTTTCTTTATTCACAATTAACCCTTAATATGCCATAATAACAAATTGACCCTTAAATTAACACTTCATGCTTTAATTACACTTTTGAATATTATTAAACCAAAATAATAATTTAATTTCTTTCATGCAATTGATATAATAAAAAGAATTTATCACTTGTCTCATACCTCATATGCAAAATACATTTTCTTAATTTAATCTTAATCAAATATAATCCTATAAAAGCTTACATTTTCAATTAGGGTCATATTAGGGCCTCACGTGATCTATGGAGATCACTTATAAGTTTTAACTTTGTTACTTGATGAACATAAATGTAAAAGGTTTTTCTCTTTTCCCCTCAATCCATGTGCGAACAAAAAATGGTCATATGAGCAAACAAGGGCTAGTGCGCATCATAGGTATGAATAAGAGTAAGGTTCAAAACCTATTTTTAGTATACTTTTTGGATGGTGACTCTAAAACCTACCTTATAATGCCAAAATCTTACTCCAAGGTTGATCATGAGCAATAGAAGAGGTTATCCATAAGAATGCCTCATAATTTTTTATCGAGACTCTAGAGAAGAATGGAAAACTTGGGTCAAGTCGTCAATCATTACAAAGTGATTGATTTTTATTTACAAACTTTTCAAATTTCCTAAAAATGGAGAATTTGATGCCCTTAATAGAGTTTACATGCACGAAAAGTATAAATCAAAATTTGTAGGAAAATCACATCCTCAAATCCTTGCACTTTATTTATTTATTTATTTTTTTATTAAGTCATTTTGCTTTAAGAATTCCATAATGAGTCCCTTTAGTTTTTGAATCACTCACATTGAGTTTAAACTTGATGGTTTTGGTGGGCATGGTAAGCATAGACCATCAAATTACATGCGATCAAATTAGTACCCACACATCTAATTTATTTTTGAAAAAACACATTATAAAGTCCTTAAACTATAAGAATTTTCTATTTGGGATCCATGTACTTCAAAAAATTCAACATTGAGTCCATTTACTTTTTGGAAAACCCATATCGAGTCCAAAGATAATAACCATCAAAATCCTTAAATTTATTAAAATTTAGACTTAAAAATTTAGACTTAATGTGAGCAATTCAAAACATCAAAAAGATTCTATGTTAACCTTTTTGAGGTATAGGGAGCTAATGCAAAAATTCATAACATTTTAAGGACTTAAAGATGTGTTTTTCCTTTTCATAATATGAATATAGGCCCTACTTCTAAGACAATTTGATTACATGTGCATTTGACGATGTATACTTGCCACTTTCGTTAAAACTATCAAATTTGAATGTCATGCGAGTGATTAGAAAAGTAAAGATATTTGGACACACCGTAACCTAAGGTAGCCTAGATTAGGATTATCTGATGATGAGGAAATAGCATATTACTGATAACAGGCTCGAATCTTGAAACTCTGATCGCGAATTTCTCACATTTTCTTAAAATGTTTTATGAATTTTCAAGTATTCTCGAGTATTTTAGCAAAAAAATGCATAAAAACCTTAATTCAGACCTTCAAAAGTGGCAGACGATCATCTATAAGCCTCTCTCTTACACAAAATTAATTAAGGATATTTTGGAAATTTCAAGATTTTAGGCTGAGGGACAGCTGCCTCTCAATAGGAATGCCCACCTATGGCTCAAAATCCAAAATTCCCACATTTCTATAATTCAAAAAAGTAAGATACATTTCAAAAGGATTTTTTTTTTTAAATTTGCAGAAGATTTATCTCCCGATTTGAAGAGTTGGAGTTGGAATCCAACTCCACCTCTAACCTATGTATAAAATCTAAAAATCTAGGGTTTTGAAAAAAAAGCGAGGAGGGGATCACTTTCTTGGAGAGCCAATTTAGGGAAGAGAAAATAACAATTTTCTTTCTCTCTAAGTTCTTGCTCTAGCAGTCCTTTGATTGAAACACATACACATACGATGAATTTCATTACTTTCTTTTAAAAAATGGTAATCATGAATCAGAGTAGAGATCTGGACTATAAGAGTTATAGAGTTAAAATATCTCTTGAGCGTAATATCCTAGGCTCATTCTTACTTTCTCTCTCTAATTGTGCAGTTATTTGATGCGAATCAACACGTTTTAATTGTTGTATTTGAGTAAGATGCATGCTTGAATTGCGATATGATGTTATTCTAGATTGCAAAGCATGTTAGAAGCATGATTTAGGTGTAAATTGCCCCATTGTTGTTGTAACTCAATCTTATATTTATTTCTTTTAATTCTGTAAATATGTTATTTTAATGTATTTTATGCATGAGTTGGCATTATGATGTGGTTTTAGCATGACTTAAGACCTTATAAATGCATAGTTAGAGTTGAAATATGCTTTGTGTAAGTTTTACATGCTTCTGCCATAGAATTCAACATTTTTTCTCTATCTAGAGGTGACGAATGGGAAGACAACTCAACAGACGATTATCTGTCATCCGATAGATGAGACTTCTTGAGCTTGTCTCCTTGTCCCATCCCTCGCTTTGTTATGGCTGTCCCTCGCCTGATTTTGGGCACCCATGGTTGTATTTTGGGGTTTTTGATGTATTTTATGCATTTTAGGTGACATTATACTATTTATTTAATTTTTATGGTATTTGTACATAATTTGATGTGTTTTTTGATCCTGTATTATGTGGTTCTATGCTTAATTACATTCTTTTTGTAAAATTAAATTTGTAATGATTTTTATTGTGTTTATTTATCAATACTAATTCGCTTGCTTTTTTGTGGTTTTTCGAGTGTGTAAATATCTTTGCCTTTGGAGGATATTGTGTAGTATTTTTTGCATGGAAAATCATGCTTCCAAGTCGATCACCATCCTCGTCCCATCCAATTATCTCGATTAATTATTTTTTATTATTCTTTTATTTATCGTTTTGGCTTTATTTAGCAATTATTTATTTTATTTTTTGTGCTTGTTTATTTGTTTATTTGGTATTTATTTTTTTGGATGTATTATTATTTCAGGGCTATAATAGTTAGTAAGAAAGGGTTTTTGTGCATGATAAAATAAAAAAGGCATCCAAATAATTTTTATTGAAATAATTAGCTTTTTTCTTTCAAAATATGGATCAATGTCAAAATTTTAGCTTAAATCCATACACAAGATAAAATTAAAATTCTTCCAAAATATGTATGAGGGAACCAATGTTCCTAATCCAAAATGAATACCCTGATTGATTTATTTATATTGTTTTGTTATTGGACAATTTGCTTATGTAAAAATTAAGTAGGTTTACTTTGTTGTTTTTTGTCACTTTATCTATGTGAATGGGATGTTTACTTAATTTTGATCACTTTGCATAGTGTGAGAGGGGAGGGAGGATTAAATGTAAAACTCAAATTATAAAATAAACACCTAACCAAAATGCCTAATTAGAGTGATATCCCAAACACCAATCTCTATTTGGGCATCAAAAGGTTGAGATTCACTTCTCGACATTTTGTTGGGTGGTGGCTCCATGACACTTATCTCTTTTGGGCCCATTAATAGATGCCTTCATAGGTTGACTATCTATAATGATTAGGGCTTAATCCTTCTTATTTTGAAGTAGCCAATCTATGAGTTAAGTGATCCTCTCCCAGTCATGAACCCTAAATGCTAGCCTCCCAGAGTGAACCCAGATTACCAGCATGGCTCCGATGCACGTCACAATGGTCACTCCACTAGGGACTAAAGAGACCTTGCTCCTAAAAGTGTCTTGGTTAAGTTTTTTATAATTGGGTTTTATTAATTAATCTTATCTCTTTTCTAAATTGCATTTCTTGTATTCATCTTAAAGCCTTAGAATTAAGTTAGACATCCCTTTTTAGCCTCGGTGCCATCCTAAAATATGCCCTGCATTTGCTCAATGTAAGGAGGTGCCAAAGAGACCCACCAACCGAAGTCTAGTACCAAATGGTATATAAAATAGTGACCCATTGGTCATTATGCTTGTGATAAGCTAGACCTATTGGCAAAGACCATGCTTGGGTAGCCCTAAAGTTTCATCAACCTTGACTAAAGCCCATGTAATGACAATAGTAACTTCCCCTAGCATTTATAACCATAATAAACTTTTGCTTGTTATGTGGACCTTTATGTATTGACCAAACTCAAACATATTAAGAGGGCACCAATCAAAGGCTGCCATTCCCCAGTGGGCCCAAACCAATTTGTATGAATTAGTCAAAATACATAATTGTCAAAACTCATATGCCTACGCTTTCAATTAAAGAGATTATGCTATTAGCTTTCCACCATGCACCATGCATATCCATTAGGTACCCTGTTGGCCCATGGGCTAAGCCTACCTAGGAAAGAGACTGCATGACCTTTTGTATGGGTGTAATAAGGTTGGAAGGCTATTGTTATGCTTTTGTGTAGTTGTGATTGACTCCAAATGAAATCATGCATTGCATTCACGAATCACATATATGCCAGGCTCATGCATCTTTCACCATGCATCACTCCTAACATCTAATTCTTACAGCCATCATAGACTCATCTAGGTGGTTTAGAGGGTCAGCCAAGTGCCTGGTCTGAAGAACTATATCCAATCTATCGAGATCAAGTTTGGGTTTGAATTTGGGTTTAAAGGTCAATTCTGAGTTGGGTTCATGTCAGTTGTTAGAAATCAGTCAAGAAATAAGTTTAGATATGGCAAATAATAAATTGAATGAGATCCAAAGGGGAAATAAAATTGAGAGAGTGACTGATGATATAACTGCAAAGTTTCCATTCCTGAGGGAAGGTTAAATGTTACCCCTACTAGGCCCTCGACAGTGCATAATGATTTAAATCAAAGGTTGGATAGGAGGTTTCAGGAATTTGAAGAAAGGCTTATGGTAATGATTGGTAGGATGGTGGCTTTTGTAGCACCTAATGTTAGAACTCAGCTTGCAGCACTTACTTATGAGATAGCAAAGCCAATGCATATTGGGAACGTTGCCACAACTGATGCTACTGTGCTTTGAAACCCACTTAAGAGGGAAAAGAGGCATGATCTTGAAGATGATTTCATAGAGGTCGATGATGAAGACTATGTCCCTCCAGTGATGAACATAAGGATTAGGGGTCTTAATGTTAAAGATCTAGCTTTCAAGAAAATAGAGGAAAAGATTTAAGCTATGTCTAGATTATTGTCTTCTGGTAAGGGGATGAACCCTAAAGATAGGGATTTAGATGGAGACGAGCCGTTGCCCTAAAGATATAAGATGCCTAATTTTCCAAAGTTTGATGGCACCTTAGATATTTTGACACATGTGAAACAATATACATTGATCATGAAAGGGACCACCTTGTCTAAGAAATAAAAGGTTGAGTACTTTTGCCTGAGTTTGGCCGGACCTGCAATAGATTGGTACCACAAGCTAGATAGGCATACTAAAAATGACTGGGATTTATTGATTAATTAATTCCTTAAGTAATATGACTACAACACTAGGATGGAGGTTACTTTGAAGGACCTTAAGTTATTCTAGTAGAAACATGATGAATCCTTCCATTAGTACCTCACCAGGTGGAGGAATAAGGTGATAGAGATGAAGAGGAAGCTAGACATAACTAATTAGATCAGGTTATTCATTAGGAATGCAAGCTTATATATGAGGGGATGGTTTAAAAATAAAGGGTCTAAAAGAATGGGAGTCATTAAAAGACAGAGCTATAGAAGCTGAAGGAGAACATCTAATTAGAAGGGCAAACAATGAGAATGCAAAAAGGAACTTCAGCAATAATAAGGTAATAGGGAATAATAATGGGTCAAATAGGACTGAAAAGACTACAAAAGTGTCCATTACATAAGCTAGTAAGAGGCATTATTCCATCCTAGCTAAGTCATTGTCTTGGGTATTGGATAGACTTAGTAAAGAAGGAAAGCTTCAACCATTGCCCCTAAGGCTTACAAAAAGTCAAGAGTTACCCCATCATAGGGAGGACTAGTACTATACATATCATCAAGACTAGTACCCTATCATATAGTGTTTGATAATGGGTTACAATTCTCCAAGGAAGCCAGACAGATGCTCATTAGGTATGGAGTACAACACCATAAGTTTTCTCCTTATAGACTTAAGCAAATGGAGTAGTTGAGGCATTTAATAAGAATATGAAACGAATTCTGGCCAAGATGGTTTAGACTTATAAAGATTGGGCTAATAAGTTACATTTCGCCTTGTGGGGTTTTAGGACTATAGCCAGAACTTCCATAGGGGCTATGCCATTTTCCTTGGTCTATGGGACAAAAGCAATGTTACTAATAGAATTGAGCATGGGGTTGTTTTGGAGGCTGAGATACCAAAAATAGAATGGGCTAAATAAAGACTATCACAGGTTTACCTACTAGACAAGGATAGAATGAGGACATATTATCATAATCAGGTTTATCAAAAAAGGCTGGCTCACTCATTTAGGAAGAAAGTTAGGAAACATCCTTTGAAAGAGGAAGATCTGGTGTTCAAACAAATAAGGCCTAGAGTTTCAGATATTCGAGGCAAGTTTATATGGGAAGGACTTTTTGTGCTTAAGAAGTTATTATCCAAGGGAGTTGCCATTTTGTCAGATAGTAATGGAAATGAGTTCAAAAAACTGATAAATATGGATAGATTAAAAAGGTTCCATGGCTAAGATTAAAAGAGAAAAACAAGAGAATAAATGCCTCACGGGTTGAAAATTAAAAAAAAATGGTGGTCTTACTAAAATTGGGCACCTTGTCAAGGTGAAAATCGAGAAAAGGCATCATGGGCAAAAATTAGAGGTTGAGAGAAAATAATAAATTAAGAAAACTCAAGAGGGCTAATTCACTACAAGAAATTACAATTTAGCAATGGAAAATGTCAATTTTTCATTGCTAATAAAAAATAGAAACGGAAATTTTGGTTGCTAATTCGGCGGTTGGTAATTTTAGCAATAAAATGTTTATTCCGTTGCTAAATTTAGCAACGGAGATTAAATTCTTAAATTCCATTGCTAAATCTAACCACTAACATTTGGTAAATTGGTCAAATTTAGCAACCGAATTCAAATTCCGTTGCTAATTTTAGCAATGGATATTATTTTTCCCTTGCTAAATTTAGCAACTAAGTTGAATTCCATTGCTAAATTTGGCAACTAGTATAAAAAAATTTGTGACGGTTTTTTCGTCGCTATTCCATCACTACAATAGAAAACCAACAAATTACACTAAAACAGCAAGTTGTTTTAGTGTAAAATAGAAAACCAACAAATTACACTAAAACAACAAACTTTTTTAGTGTAATTTGGAAAACCAACAAATTACACTAAAATAGCAAGCTGTTTTAGTGTAAAATAGAAAACTAACAAATTACACTAAAACTCATTTAGTTGGTTTACATTTCCAAAACCATAACTAATTGATATTATAAATAACTTGCCTATTAACTCATTCGGTTGGTTTACATTTCCAAAACCACAACTAATTGATATTATAAACAATTTGAAATGTGTTATCTAGAATATATACCGATTAATTTAGAAAATAGAACCAAAGCTAATACATTTGACTTTTGACTACAACTCAAACCCAATTTGAATTTAGATAACCAAAATAAAATTAATTAAAATTCAAGTAAAATCAAATCCAACCCTTACATCTTATTTGGATGAAGATAGAAGAATATGCTATACCATATAGTATAGTAGAGTAGAAAATAGAGGGAGACTTTCTTATGAATTATCAGTGTAGAGTACAAGCATTTACAAATAAAAAAATACTGTAAAGGAAGCAAATCTATAATAATAAGAAACAAAATATTGTGATTTTGTTCCTAGATTAGAAAAGTCAACTATACACCAAACAATACTCTATAACAAACGAAATATTATAAGTTTTTAGTGACTTAACAGAATGCAAATAACTTTAACATATTTTGCTAATTTAGCATAAGATTTCTATTATAGGAATACCAAATTGAGAATTAAATCTTCTATTGCGTAATTAATTACTAATCAACTACAACTAATTTCGCATTTAGATTAGCAAAAGAAATTATAAAATTAATAAGTGAAATAATAATAATAATAATAATAATAATAATAATAATAATAATAATAATAATAATAGAACTATAAATTAGGTTTGGCTTATGAGACTGACTATAGGTGTGTTTGAAAGATATGTTATTTGTGGACTAAAGCTGGCAATTTTGACACGCAATAGGCAATTTTGGTCCATCAAAACTTGAATTAGTGGCCCTCACTGTTAGGAGTATAAAAAAGAACTATACTGTCATAACCAGAAAATAATTAAATATCCCACCATGAAAATATGCCTTCTCTGCCCACCTATCAATAAGTTATAATCATAAGATAAAGGCCAAGTGGTCACTCTATATTATTATTATTATTATTATAAGTAATTAAGTAAATAAATTATTATTAATTTAAAACCCATACAATTTAGTTATTATATGATTTAGTTTAAGCTAATTCCTCAACTCTAATATAGCATGACAAGCAGACTGACCAAAGATGAAGTAGATTGACTAAGGCATAGTAAGAGTCTAACTACATGTCAATCAGTGTTCATACCTTGAAAAGGTTCCTGCTGCTAAAGGTTTTAGTTCGAACTTGGAGAACACCAAGAAGATAACTATAGGTTTGTACAACATTGTTTAACTGGCCTTGTGCAATCTGGAGCTTAGCTTTTATCCGTAAAAGTTCTCCATGATCCCACTTCCCAGTCTGCTCTAGAGCATCATTAATTACTGTCTCTGCATCAAAATATCTTTTTTGAGCTGACAATATTCGAGACAAAAGAATATAACTATTGAGATTAAATAGCTAGAATTGTTCATAAAGCATAAGTAGCAGCTGCCACTAATATATTCTATTTTTTTAAGTCTAATTTACATATTTCAATTTACACTACTTAAGAAATTAGGGAGTAGAAACATACCAGAATGAACCTTGGTTGGTTGTTCTCTTCAGCATAAAAACACTGCACATTTAACAAAAATAAATTATTGAAAATAAAAGAATAAAATCATGTGATATGCATTATACAAGGGTATAACTCCTTCAACTAATTCATGAACAAGTACCGCACTCCCGTGGCTAATGCCTAAAAGTAGCAGTCTCAAGCACAAAAATGACTAAGCCACATTTGAGAATGGGTGGCAGAGCAAGTAAAAACCTCACTTCTGCATTTCAGCTTGTAAATTGCTTCTCTAAATAAAGATACAAAGCTGTTGTTTATCCTAATCTGCAGAATAAATCCATAATATCATGAACTGAGAGTTAACTTCCAAATAATAACTGCATTCCTACACCAACCTGAGAATGATGAAGGTTTGGTTCAATTTGTTTTCTGAACAATGGGAAAATGCTGTCGATAAGGTAATCCAGTGAACAAGCATCTCCTATGTCATATCGAACTTTTTTTTTAATTCAACATTTTGATTTATATGAACAATGGTTACTATCTCTATAACTTTAAAAATATAAGTCTTAATTAAAACACTCTACAAGATAAATATTACGTGTAATTTATTTTTTAAATAAAATAAGCAAATCAATTTTGATGGATCTTAGGCTCCTTGAGTCCCCCGACCCCTATCAAATTGAGAACTTGTAGACAAGGGAAGCAGTGATTGACTTTTGTTAGGTCTTCATCATCTAATCTTATAGATTTGAGAGTTAAATTTGTAAGCATAGGCATTGGTTTCAAACCATCTACTGATAGCCAAGCGTTCTTCACCTCCAGATAAATAAGATCGTGACCTGTAGATACATTAAAAATCTATAAAATGACCCGTAATTCCAGCCATTTTAAAAAGTCTTTTCTGTAAAAATTCAAAAAGAAACGTAATTCCTTGAGAAATAAAACTAATGTAAAATGCCAAGTTTAAATGCTTGCTGTGGGGAGTATATTAATAAATCTAAAGCCCAGAAATATCAGATGCTTTCACATTCTTAGTAGCCCATCTGCGCCGATGCATGGATGATATCTAACACAAGTATTAATGGAAATTTGTCTTCAAATAGTTATCTTTGCCTAAGATCGTAAGAAAAATAAATAAATAACAAAATTAAAAAAAAATATTTTTGAAACTACAATAAAAAAACCCAACCATAATTTTTTTAAAAAATGATAAGTAAATCTCAGACAACAGAAATTGGGATTAAAAACATAACAAAACAAAACAAAACTATAGCTAAGACTCACAGAATGAAGAAAGCAGAGCCAAAATGTCCGATTGTCTCCAGCAAAATTGAATCCAAAAATCCAAAATTGACAGTGACTTCAACTCCCTAGAAACCCTCGGCAACTACTTATTCACAAAGGCCACATCGGTCAAATACAAATCATGGTTGGGTAGAGAGCGAGAGAGAGAGAGAGGTGAGAAAGAGATAGATCTGTGAAGGAGAAGAAGAGGCAAATGTAGGGTTTTTTCCATTTTATAGTTCTAACAAACGTGAAATTTACTTAAATGCCCCTCATTTAGCAACGAAATTATTATTCCATTGCTATTTTTGCAACAAAAAATAATTCGGTTGCTATTTAGCAACGAAATTTAATTTTGATTGCTATTTTAGCAACCGACTATAATTTGATTGCTATTTTTCATTGAAAGTGAAATTTAGCAATGGAATGTAATTTCTGTTGCTATTTTAGCAACCAAAATAAAATTTTGTTGCTATTTTAGCAACCGAATATAAATTCAGTTGCTATTTTTCACTGAAAGTGAAATTTAGCAACGAAATTTAATTTTCGTTGCTAAATTTTGCAACGAAATGTAATTTTCATTGCTATTTTAGCAACCGAAATAAAATTTCGTTGCTATTTTAGCAACCAAATATAAATTCGGTTGCTATTTTTCATTAAAAGTGAAATTTAAATGGAATGTTATTTCCGTTGCTAATTTAGCAACGCAATGTAATTTTCGTTGTTATTTTAGCAACCGAAATAAAATTTCATTGCTATTTAGCAAAGGAATAATTTTTCGTTGCTAAAATAGCAACAAAATTTTATTTCGGTTGCTAACAAAGCAACGGAAATTACTTTTCGTTGCTATTTTTTGTCCCAAATTTTATCTGCCATTTGTTGCCACCTTAATTAGCAACGAAATACTAATTCCGCTGCTAATTTTCGTTGCTAAATAATGGGGCCGAAAATTTCCTCCACTTTTAGCAACGGAAGATAACCAAATGTTTTTTCGTTGCTAAATTTATAAAGTTTAACCAATTTTAGCAACGAAAACTATTTTTTGTTGCTAAATAGCAATGGAATTGCTTTTTCGTTGCTAATTTAGCAACGAAATCAATTTCGTTGCTATTTTTCTGTTGCTATTTCCAGATTTTCTTGTAGTGATTGATGGTAGGAGTTATGATGCTTGTAAGGTTTTAATTCAAGATTAAATAGGATGTGTGATTAGGGTAATATCAAATATTAATCATGTGTACTAAAATCAGAAAGAAATGTCATGCATGTATCCATAATGTCATCAAAGTATCTGAAAGTAGCATAAACTTTTCACATGTTTAAAATGTAAAAGTTCAATAAAAGCAAAAATATCATCTATGAAAATTTCTAACTTAGTCTATCAGTATTACATCTCTCTCTCTCCATCCATGTGCCTAAGATGAGAAAGTTTATTGTCGACGGCCAAAATGGTGACTTATTGCTTGTACCAGTTAGAGGTAGTAAGTCACAAGCACCATTCTCAATAATAGAGGTCTTCATGGGAAGTGGAGTCTAAATCATCCAATAATAGTCTATCAAGAAATTAGAAGTAAGAATGCCACATCGAAAGCCCAATGAACACCTGACAATGTCCAATTGATCCCTAAACTGACAAGCACAACGGACTGCAACATAAAAGGTGGCATGATGCAGTCCACACAAAGGGACAAATCTTGAAGCTCCATCTCGAACCACAAAAGTGATAGGTAAATAGGTGCACCTAAACATGATGTCAACATCCATCGAATGACCTAACCAATCAACCACATCCTAGACTAACTCTAACAATAGCTATAGCTTCTCATGAAGCCATACCTAAAAAGAAAAAAGCCACTGGGGTGAGTTGGATTCATCTTAGGAAAAAATAAGGCAAAGAAATACATGAAAATCCAAAAGGATGCATATTTCAACAAGAAAAGCTAGTATGAAAACCCATAAGGCGCGTACTACCTTTAAAATAAGGACGTACCTAGAATCATGGGGATGCCTATGAGGTAGGAAGAAGAGCCATAATGAATGGGAGAGCTATGGTGAAAGGCATCCAAACCAATGATGGTCTATACCAGGATCAAGGGAAATGGATTGTGTCCCCAAAGTATGCCATCCATAATGCTAAATAGCTTATAATCCCTAGCTAAGAGATCACCAACATGTACCAATAGGCATCAAGCAAGACAGCAAAGTAGTACCATACTAAAGTAGAAAGTGGGTATGTTGTCAAAGTCAATCATTACATCAATTAGGGGTTTCAGTGGAAATGTCCTCCTATAAGGTACTAAACCCTTAGCATCGGAAGGAAGGACACCTAGGGCATGGGCCACCTCTCTAGGATAGCTGACAATAGGAGAGGTCATGCAAGGATGGGTACTAAGCTCGAACCTAGCATCGACCATTCACTACAAGAAAATATGAAAATAGCAAAAACAAATTCATTGCTAATTTAGAAATAGAAAGTGATTTCTGTTGTATTTAGCAATGAAAAATAATTTTCATTGCTAAAATTGGTTAATTTTAATTTATTTAGCAACGAAATAAAAAATGGTGGAAGTCCATTGCTAAAAAGTGTGGGAAATCTTAGTGCCAAAAAATAGCAACTGAAATTAGCAATGGAATTTGTTAACTATTGCTAAATTTGGCGGCAATAGATGGCGCAAAATTTTCAAATGAAATTTACCAACGAAATTTAATTTTTGTTGCTAAATTAACAATGGAATTTAAATTCCATTGCTAAATAACGAACCATAAAAAATCCAGTTGTGTAAAATAGCAACGAAATTCAATTCCATTGTTAAATTAGCAACAGAAAATAAATTATGTTACTAAATTAGCAACAGAAATTAAATTTCGTTGCTATATTACGGAGCTGGTAAAATTCAGTTGTAATTTCGTTGCTAAATTAGCGACGAAAATGAATTCAGTTGCTATTCTAATAACTAAAATTTTTAAGGCCCGTTAGTTAGCAATGGAATTTGATTTTCGTTGCTAAATTAGCAATGAAATTCAAATTTTTTTGCTAAATAATGGACCTTAAAAAATTCAGTTGTGAAAATAGCAACGAAATTCAATTACATTGCTAAATTAGCAACGAAAAGTGAATTTTGTTGCTAAATTAGCAACGAAAATTAAAATTCGTTGCTAAATAACGGGCCTTAAAAAAATTCAGTTGTTATAATAGCAACCGAATTCATTTTCGTTGCTAATTTAGCAACAGAAATTGATTTCATTGCTATTTTAGTTGCTAATTTCCAATTTACCCTAGGTATAAATAGATCTTTTTCTTATTCATCTCTTCTCCCCCATATTGACGTCACCGCAACTCTCACTCCCTCTCCCTCTTTCTTTCCCTCCCTTATACACCACTACACCTCTTTTTCCATCTCTCACTCTTGCTCTCTACCCCTCATACACCAACCTAAAACCTTACTATATAAGCCCAGAAATTTTTCTCTTCACCCAAAATTTCTAGTTGGTCTCATTCTCCTTCTCTCCCTCAAAAACCGAAGCACTTTTATCTTCCTCTCCATCTCGATTTCCTCATTGTCTTCCAATTTCTTCCTTAAATTCAAGCATTTCAAGTGTTAATAGCCCCTAATGAAGATCATGGCAGCTCTAACTCTTGTATTTTGAGATTATTAAAAAGAATAAAGAAAGATAGAATTTGAGGAAAAATTCTAGGTAAGTTAAATTGATGGTTTTAATTAATTTTTATGGTTCAAATTGTTAGTTATATTGTGTTTAAGTTGATTATGAGGTTTAATTGAGTTACTGATGGAAGATTTTCTTGGGTGTTTTGTGTGAGTATTTTGGCCAAGTGAGGGAATTGAGGAGTTAAAGCTTTTCTTGGGAAAAATGCAAAGAATAAGGGAATTTGAGTTGTGTAATCAAGGTGTGACGTAAGTGGTTACAAATTCTATGGATTTTCATTGATTTTGTTTGAAAAGTAAGTTATGTAACTTAGGTTTTTTAATGAATTTTGAATGTTAAATTGAAATTGATAGTAAAATTATGTTTATAGAAGTGTTAATTGAGGTTTTGAATGGTTTAATTTAAAAGAAAATATTTGGATGGTGATTGACTATGTTAGCCGAATTATTCATGTTAATGTCTAAGGATTTAATTTATAATTAGAGGCTATTTGTTGTGAATATATATTAATTAAAGTATATTTTAGTTTAAATTATGAAAAGTAAAAATTAGAGGAAAAATGTGAGGTCGGCCAAATTGCTCATGTAGGGATAAAGATTTAATTTGTGCTTTAATGTTTAATTAATTGAGTTCATTGTGTTATTTATGATAATTTTGGAATTGTTAATTTAATTTTAATGGTTAATGTATGAAATTAATTTTTAAGGTGAATGATTCTTTTAGCCAAATGCTTTAAGATTAATTTATTATATTTTGATCTAATGATAAATGCAAGGTTATAATATTGTATATAGGAATAAATTGTGGTATACATTAGCTAAATGAGATTTAATCAAACTTAATTAGTTATTTTTAATGCAAAATATTCTATTATGTATATAATAGATATTTGATATATTAAATGTTCAAGTGAAATTATAGTACAAATGATGTAAGAGTTTAATATTTAGTAATGAACTGTTAATTTTTTGAGTAATGAATGGATTGAATTGAATGCAATTATACCATGTGAGCATATTGGTATTAAATAAGATTATATGATGATTTGAATTCATATTTAAATGAAATGAATATATTGAGCATTTAACTGCCCTTAGTTAGTCTGGTATAGAAATCTAGCAATAATTTGAGTATTTAACTGCCTTTAGTTAGTTAAGTATATAAAAAATCAACAATAATTTAGTGACAGAATGGCGACGACAATTGTGTTGCAATTTTTTTATTACTAGCCAAAATTAGCAATGAAAACTTTAATTTGTTTGCTAGAAATAGCAACGAAAATTGATTTTGGTTACTATAAATAGCAACTGAATTTCTACTCGGTTGCTAAATATAGTAGTGAAAATTGATTTCAGTTGCTAAAAATAGCAACCGAATTTCTATTCGGTTGGTAAAAATGGCAACGGAAAATCTAATTCCGTTGGTAAAAATAGCAACAAAAATTCTAATTTCGTTGTTAAATTTAACAATGAAAATATTTTCCGTTGCTAAAAAATACCAACCGTCAAATTTGCAACCGAATATTCAATAGCTATTTTTCGTTGCTATTTTTTATTAGCAACGAAAATTCAACAAATTCGGTTGCTAATTTTCGCTGCTATTTATTAATTTTCTTGTAGTGATTGCAGCGAACTTGTAGCACTCTCTATGCAAAACCCTATTTATCTGGTAATTTAATTACTATTAATCATGCTTATACAATATATTCATTTAACTATCATTTTACCCTTAATCATGTCATACGGTTCATATAATTATGTATGTGCTACCAGTCTATTCCTGTATTGCATTTCCTACTTAGTATCATGCATACTATACTATATGAATATTACTTTATGTATATCACATGCACACATACTCTTCTTAGCTTTACTACTTGTGAGTTACAGCACTTCCCATAGGTTATATACATTTTATAACATAACTAGCCATAAAGCAAAACATATGATAATACTAATACAAAAATATCCTACATCAAGATTAACAGTCGGTAGTTGGCCCTTCCTGATGCAGAGATCGTCCCTAAGCAAAAGTCTTGGAACAGTACCTACACGGATAAATAACCCGTGCTAAGCTATAAATCTTAGTGGGGAATATCTATAGATGGATGACCACTCACAATGATCATCAAAATATACTTACAATGTGTATTATAAATAACATGTACAAAATATCATGTCATTAATAACAAATACTTTAAAGCATAAAACATATCCTCATGTACCTAAACATTGTACCCAAAAGAGTAACAAATATTCTCATATTCATAATTCATATAGATAGAAATTTCCCATGTAAACATATTCAAATGAAACATAATTCCTGTGGGCAAACCAACAATATAATCCATAATATCAATCTTTTGTCAAATAACTTTAACTGTTTAATTTTGATCATTACTATGAATAACGTTTAGCCTGCCTTAGCTTTATCAGTGGATAACGGAAACTATGGATACACATCGATATCAAAATGAAGGACATCCAAAGATATCGGATCTATAGACCCAAACGAGGCCAAAATATACTGTGGACCGATCAAGCAGACCCAAACGGGGTCGCCTATCAACCCAAATGGAGTTGTTCATGATCCAAATGGGATCATACATACTATGGACCCAATTGGGCCAAACTATGGTAGCTGCAAATTTCCCTATAGGCGTCTATCTATCCACATCTAAAACTCTATCGCAGCCAGAACTATATTCATGTTCAATTCACATATTAAGACTGTATTCATAGTATACTATTTGTACATACATAGATTCTTGTAAAACTATAAGTTGTCTGGTGCATAAACAGATATATGCACATTTCATAAGCCAAGTTACACAATTAGCTCATCCATTTCGTATGACTATAAGTTTGCATCATGACATATAGGCATGACATATAATCATCATATCATATACTTGATTATGTTCTCATTAAGCATCTCACATGTTCATAGTCATGCTACAATATCTTCTATCTCATAGGGCAATTACATGCTCATACACTCATGTACATAATCGTAAATGTACATACCTGTAGGTACATTCGCATATAGTAGGATTATTCTTATAAGCATGTTTACCAATATATATATATGCATTTATCATCATTCAGATCATGTGCACTTTCATGTCATAGGATTACATATGTACACATCAATTAGGCATATGACAATCATGTACAAGTCTAATTACATGTATAGGTTAGATATTTTATCACTAATCTTTATTCATATACACAACGAATATACATGTATGCATATAATTCTTTCATCGATAGTCATGTTACATGCCTTGTCCAATTTATTTTTCTATCATAAAAACAACTATTTGTCTCTATTTAATTAGTAATCATAAAGTCAAGTGCAGCAACAATCTGTATAGGGCAGCATTCTGGACTCAACTTGTGAGCCACATTTGGAAAGGAAAAAGTCATTTTAGTCAAGATGATCTTCCACAATTTTATCCCTCTATGTGTCTAGTTTCCAGAGCATCAAAATTGATCTCCATATCTGACCTATAGCTTGAGTTATTTGAAAAATACTATAGGCTATTTTAAAAACCAAATCATGTGGACTGTCATTTAGAACAATTTATAATGTAATATTTAGAAGGATTTAAACCAACATTTCTTCATCAAAGTTAGACTTTCATGTCTCTAATTTTTCCAGAATTTCATTTTGTAACATTTCAACATCTCTACAAAAAGATATGCCCATTACTGTAATTTTGTTTTTGTGTGCAATCTAAGGAACTAGTCCGGATTCAATCCTAAATTCCATGTAATTGAAGGCAGATTTAGTCTAGGTTCCTTCACATGAAATACAGGTATAGAAGTCTATTTTCTAATGCAAAAAGAATCATTCAATTTGCTGCTCTATATCTCAACTTATGAGCAAATCAATCCAAACAGGTCATTCAGTCATGATGAAATGTTCGACTCGTGAAGAGATTCACGAGTGAAGCTAATAAGGCCAATACTCACATCTCGTGAAGAGGTTCACGAGTGGAGAAGAAAAGCTACACTTCATGACTCATGAAGAGTTTCATGAGTCGGACTAATATTCACTACTCGTGAAGAGCTTCACGAGTGAACCCAACATTCCCAGAGGAAGAAGATGCACGACTCGTGAAGAGCTTCACGAGTCGGACAATAGTTCATGACTCGGCAAGGACACAATCTGTTCTTTAACCTCACATCATTAAAATCCAGCAATACATAACTTTAAATTCTGTAAATCATACCCAATTCCAGCAATCAATTCCACATGCAATATGAACAGCCTAAATTCCCATACCTTGGCTGACAAACCTAATGTCTTCAACCTCTAGCAATACCCTTTCCTTTGCTCTTCCTTCCTTCCTCTTCTCCTTTACAAAAATCATTGACAGTCAAATTTCCAGCACTTAGTTAACGTTCTCCTCAGTCAAAATGAAAAGAAGAAGAATAAGATGATGAAGGGTTCAATTAACAGTTTAATTACCTTAATTTTAATACATTGTACTCTTGATTAACCAACTAAAATTATCATCTAATTGCTTGAGATAAATCAATGGGAGTGAGAGAAAGAAGAGATGAAGATTTTCTTGTTTTCTCTCCCTCACATGCCGATCAGCTCTCAACTACACGCCACCTCCATCTCCACTAACTCAAGCCTTTTATACCAACAAAGAAAATCCCCTCTTTAGTCCCTTGAAAATTTACATGTCTTACATTTACCTTGTAATTCATTCCTTCTCTCAAATTGACCTTTAAACATTCATTTCTATCCACATTTGACTCTTGAATTTCCAAAACAATACATTTACCCCAAATTAACACCTTTTTACTTCAATTGCACCCTTAATTAACATTAAACCATGCTTTAAAATTTTATTTTCATGCAAATAACATAATAACATGATAATTTACCCCCTCTTGACCCATACTTATACAAATTCCTCATTTAATTTAATCTTAATCAAATAAAAAAATCCCATTCAAATATGCAAATTAGATTAGGGTCATGTTAGGGGCCTTACAGAACTCCTCATAAGTGAACCTGAACACAAAGTCTTGGGTCCCAATATCGAACAATAGCAAGCAATAGGTTCCTTTTTGGAGATATTCTTCTCAAAAACCTCAGACTTGAGTATGGAGCCAAAAGAGGGTCCTCCCAAGTTTTTGGGTCATTTAGTAGTCGGTGTAATTTTGCAAGTCCAATAGTCATGATAATATAATTTTCTTAAATGGTTTAGGTGTAAAAATAATGGAAACAATAAATAAATGAAAGGAAAATGAACAGAAAAAGGAAGAAAAGGAAAAGGACGATAGAGAGAATACCTAGTAGAAGCTTCCTTAAAAAGCAAGAGGTCAAAGGCACAAAGACCAAGAAATTTGAAACACTATTTATAGAAAGTGATGAGAGATGCCCATCCCTCATAAGGAGCGAGCCATGGACAGCTTGTCTATCACCACTGAAAGGCCATAAATGTATCTTTTGCATGCCCCATGCATTGCACATATATATTGTTGCATTTTTTTCCCCTTTGTTTTCATTTTGTCGAGGATCCAAAACTCTAGTGGCTTTAGAAATTAGCTCTTAAAGATTCTAAATGCAAACAATCATTCATCTCAAGGGGCACATTGAATTTCAAGGAGTATTTAAGACTTTTGGACACCATGTGTAGTAAAAGGCAATTAATGCTTGTGAATATTGTAAAATAGTGTCGTAGCACATAACAAGGACCTAAATAATGTTTTTAATTGATTTTAGATGGATAGAGATCAAAAAATTGATGAAAAAGTTTAAAAAATAGAAGAGAGGAGTTAAAATGGAGAAATAGAGCTTAAATAAGGTTTAAGGGGCAAAATAATCTTTTTACCCTGAGGGATGGGATGTCTCTTAGTCCCGTCCATCGTAAGCCTATCCCTTACTCAAAATGTTGAATATATTGCCTTTCTTCTTCATTTTTCCGGTAGCTTCCATACTTTCCAGTTTCAAAGCTTTTTCTTCGATTTTTAAAGCCTTTCTCCTTCGTTCATCGAGCCGTTCATGCCTATAGCCTCCTAGGAGTGAGGTGCACTTTAGGGAGCATCATTTTTCTGCTATCTATTCCTTTTCTCTTTCATCTTCCACAAGTAAGTCTTATTAAATTTTCTTATTATTTTTACCTTTCTTGTTTTCATTTTTTTCATCTCATTAGTTAAAGTATAATTTAGGGTAGAAACCTTTAGAGCTAGGCATAATGGATGAGAGAATTTTCTTTTAAATTGGGAACAAATGTTGCCTTGTAGTTTAAGTTATGTAAATTAATTGCCACATTCATTTTGCATGGAACTATAGATAATGAAATGCCTTATATATGAGCACGTAGGCTTGTATTCTTTTTTTCCTTTTAGCAAGTAATACATGTAACCTTTATGTACTTTATGTCTTTGGAAGCATTTGTAGCATAATCACAAATAGGTTCAATTTCTTGATGTTAATAGCATAGATTGTGTTGTTTGACGACTATGATGGCCTGTGTTGTTGTAAATTGTCTTTTTGTACAAGGAGCAGTCACATTCCTAATCAAAATGCTACCAAAATTTTATTAAAATTCGCATAAAATGTAAAGTGTACATTATGTTAATATTAGGACTATGTTTTTTGGCTGCTATGATGGTCTGTGTTGTTGTGAATTATCTTTTTATATAGGGGACAATCACATTCCTAGCTGGAATGCTACCAAAATTTTGTTAAAATTCTTGTAAAATGTGTAACATGTATTATGCCTTATTTGTCATGCATTACCAAACATAGGTTTAGGATGATGTGTATTATATTGTAACACTCAATGTTCATTCCTAATAGGTTAGCTGTAGATATTTTAATCCAATATGCTGTCACAATTCTTGTAAATTCTAATGTATTGGTTTGCTTGCAACTCAAGTTAACCATGAACTAACATGAAACCTTTTCTTGCAGGATGCCTCACAGAATTGCACACCCACAGTTGCCTCAGCTTGTACCAACTTATGTGTTAGGCTTTATAGTGAGTGCAGTATTGATCCAGTAAGTTTATTTCCAAATAGTTCCTATAGGATTTTGGGCTACTAGAGGAGGCAGATAAACTCCTAGCTAGGGCAGGATGGAAAAATTTTTTGCCCTAGCCTATAGGACTTATCTGCATATCACTAGAGAGATCTTCGCCACCTTGTACAATAGCAGCTACTCTAGATTAAATATAAAGAATGGAGTCATCCAATTCTGGTCCTTAGGTATACATTATAGTATCACGCGATGTAGGTTTGCTCAGGCCATGGGTCTCCCAAGTGGGTTAGGTATGGTCACACTGCCCAAGATGATAGACTAAAATAAATAGAGAGTTGTGACTCTACTAAGGCCCATTTACCTCTCAGATTTATAGATATATTCAGAGGGTCTTATCTGCTTCATACCTAGGATGCACAGGGAGTCTAAAGGGGATTAACTCCATAAATGTCACCAGTTTGTGTGGTATGCGGGAGGGCATATGCATAGATATCACGCATGAGATCATTGTGATGCTAGTCAAAGTAGGCACTCAGCTTAGGACTCAAATATGCGTAAGAGGTGTCATCACTTAATTGTTACTGTCATTAGGGGCACGAGAAAGCAAGTTTGGTGACCCGTTCGATAGGGCATCCGTATTGACTTGCAGACAACAATCACTATAAGCATGGTGGAGCCCATAGAAGAGTGAGAGGGGCAGTACAGGCTCCTAACTGTACCAGAGACTAGATGGAGGTGCAGTCTTCACCCCATAGTCCGAGGTGCACCCACAGAGGGAGATGAGCAGGATTAGCCACTAAAGCAAGTACTGATTGAACCACAGGTACCTCTAGCACACCCACCTTAGTAGGATCAGGCAGATGAGCCTTATAAGCCATAGGAGCTATAAGGGGCAGAGGACTCAAACTACGAGTTTGATATGTAGATTAATCTACATGATCTTTTAGGTGGATCACCACAGCTGCCTATGCATATTAAATCTCCCATCAGGAATCAAAGGTTACAAGCCACAAGGCTAGGGAGGTTTTCTCCCTATGGACATACTAAAGCATCCATTTCTTTAGCTCCTCCTCCTTATGGACACGCAGGGGCCTCTACATCGATTGTTCCTTCACCATCTGTTCTGCCATCACCGACACACCCAGAGACATCCTCAGTTGTACCTCCAACACATCCACATTCGGCCCCTTCGATTGATGATATTACTAAAAGGCTATCAGCACTGGAGGATATCGGTAGATGCTAGGATCAGACATTACAAGTGATACTCACAATGATACAGTCTTTACAGATATTACCAATAATGGATAAACTCTACAATCAAACATACAGGGTATTAAAGCTAATTTAGTGACTACAAGATAGAGATTTGAGGTGACCCTATAAGTAGTTGATAACTCTATCTCTTAGCTCAAGGATCAGAACACCCACATTGAGATTGAGATTCATGGGGTCAAACGGCCTGTGATAGGTACTTATAAGGAGTTAAGGAGATATATTGGGTACCTAAGGTGTTATATGATGAGATACCTTGAGCACCATTCTAAGGCTATTACTGAGGTTGGTTAGGGTTTAGAGAGATTGGTAGAGGTGATAGCATAGGTTCTACAACCTTTGATAGTAGCACTACCTAGATTTCGCTTTAGATTTGGGATAAATGATGATTAGCTCCCTCTAACACATCGGGCAGGGGTACTAGGCAGACCTCCCAGACCTTCAGCATTCAAACCTCTATCTGGACCAACCTACCATAGAGGACCAACACCTTTACAATAGATCAATTTTTGAACACTAATATCAAATTCTTATCACATCAGGTACTTAGGGAGCATATACTTACTACTTCAATGACAAGGAGTGGGGACACCCATCCTTATCACAAGAAGTTGCCTGAACATGCCAAAATAAAAAAGAAGCACAGCAAAAAACTATTGGACAAGAGGCAAAAGTCTGATGATAATGTAAATTCTAAGAGAGGGTAGAACAAGATCAAGCAGAGGTCGATAGTCTTGATGATGATGGCTTCCCCTTCATTGATGCCAATTTGTAGAGTGGTGACATAGTCATTGGGAAGTGTGCTAGAATGGCTTTCAAACATCTCAGTGACTCTACACAAATGCATATTTGCTAGCTAGAATAGCTTCCAAACATCTCAGTGACTACTTATAGATACATATTTACCAGAATGGCTTCCAAACATCTTAATGACTTCACACAAATGCATATTTGCTAGAATGGCTTATAAAAATCTTAGTAACTCCTCACAAATGCATATTTGCTAGAATGGCCTCCAACATCTCAGTGACTCTTTATGGACGCATATTTTCTAGAAACCTCTCTTATGGAATATCTCTTCAAGAAAGGATAGTGTGCCTACCAAAAATACCAACCAATATAAAGGTCAGTCTACAGTTGATAACATTAAAGCACTACTCAAAACCTTTTTCATTTTGAAGGTTAAACAACCTGACACCAATAAGTCTTTATCAAGTTGTTCAATTCCGCATGCCCTAAGCTCTAATCAGATGTATTAAAACTATATAATTCTACATGCCCTAGGTGCTGATCAATCTTCATCAAGTCATCTCAATTTTGTATGCCCCAAGTACTAATCAAATGCATTTAACTAACCTGATTTTGCATGCCACAAGCGCTAATCAGAGTTCATCAACTCGTCTGAGTTTTGCATGCTCCAAACACTAATCGAACAATTAAACTAGGATTTACATATCGAGAAATTGATGTTAACTATCCAAATTAGGGTTAACACATTGATAAATTGATGTTAACTACCCAAACCAGGGTTTATGCATCGATAAGCTAATGATAACTACCCAACCAATCAAGAGATTTATTGCCTCAAAAGGCATGTGTTTTAATCAACCAAGAGATTTGTTATACGTCTTTTTCCTTTTACTTTGAATTTTGCCTCATTTCGCACTAGTGCACTAGCTCCCAAAATTAAGGGCAGCTGTAGACGTGACCTGAGGCAACTTAGATTAGGGTTATTCGATGATGAGGAAATAGTATATTATTGATAACAGGTTCGAATCTCAAAACTTCAATCATGAATTTCTCGCATTTTCTCAAAATATTTTATAATTTTCCAAGAATTCTCGAGTGTTTTAGCAAAAAGGGTATAAAAACCTTAATTTAGGCCTTCGAAAGTGGTAGACAACCGTTTGTCACCTGAGGGGTAGCCGTCTATGACCCCTCTTACACAAACTAAATTAAGGGTATTTTGGGAATTTCAAGATTTTAGGCTAAGGGATGGCTACCTCTCATTGAAGGACACTTGTTCATGGCTCGAAATATAGAATTTCCACATTTCTGAAATTTAAAAAGGCAAGATATATTTCAAAAGGATTTTTTTCCAAATTTGCAGGGGATTTATCTTCAAATTTGGAGAGTTAGAGTTGAAATCCAACTCCACTTCTAACCTAGGTATAAAACCTAAAAATATAGGGTTTTGAAAAAAGGAGGGGGGAGGGAGAATCACTTCTTGGAGAGACACTTTAGGGAAGAAGAAATGATAATTTTCTTTCTCTCTCTAAGTTCTTGCTCAAGCAGTCCTTTGATTGAAACACACACACATATAATGAATTTCATTACTTTCTTTTAAAAAATGGTGATCGTAAATTGGAGTAAAAATCTAGACTATAAGAGTTACAGAGTCATAATATCTCTTAAGGGTAATATCTTATGCTCATTCTTACTTTCTCTCACTACAATTTATTTTGCATAATTGTATGGTTATTTGATGCGAATCAACATGTTTTAATTGCTATATTTGAATAAGATGCATGCTTGAGTTGAGATATAATGTGATTTTGAATTGCAAAGCATGTTAGCAGTATGATTTAGGTGTAAATTCCCCTATTGTTGTTGTATCTCAAGCTTTTATTTCTTTCCCTTAATTTTGTAAATATGTGATTTTAATGTATTTTAAGTATGAACTGGCATTATAATATGGTTTTAACATGACCTAAGACCCTATAAATGCATGGTTAGAGTTGAAATATGCTTTGTGTAAGTTTTACATGTTTTTACCATGTAATTCTAAATTTTTGCATTGTTTAGAGGTGACAAACGGGAAAATGACTCAATGGATGGCCATTTGTCATTTGACAAATGGGACATCTCGAGCTCGTCTCCACGTCTCATCCCTTGCTTTGTTGTGGCTGTCCATCACTTTGTTGTGGCCATCTCTTGCTTGATTTTGGGAGTCTATAGTTGTATTTTGGGGTATTTTTTATGCATTTTAGGTGAATTTATGCTATTCATTTAATTTTTATGATATTTGTACATTATTTGATGTGTTTTTTAATCCTGTATGGTGTGATTCTATGCTCAATTACATTATCCTTGTATAATTAAATTTGTAATGATTTTTATTGTGTTTATTTATTAATACAAAATCATTTGCTTTTGTGTGGTTTTTTGAGTGTGTAATTATCTTTACCCTTGGATGGTTTTGTGTGGTTTTTTTTTTACATGGGAAATCATGCTTCCAAGTCGGTCACCATCCTTAAACCATTCGGTTATCTCATTTAATTACTTTTTTATTATTTATTTATTTATCGCTTTGGTTTTATTTAGTTGTTATTCATTTTATTTTTTGTTCTTGTTTATTTGGTATTTATTTTTTTTGGATGTATTATTATTTTGGGGTTGTAATAGTTAGTAAAAAAGGGCTTTTGTGCACGATAAAAGAAAAAGGCATCCAAATATTTTCTATTAAATTAATTATATTTTTTTCTTTCAAAATATGGACCAATATCTAATTTTTAGCCTAAATCCATACACAATATAAAATTAAGATTTTTGTAAAATATGCATGAGGGAGCCAATGTTTCCAATCCAAAATGAATAACCAAATTTATGTATGTATATTATTTTGTTATTAGATGATTTACTTATGTAATAATTAAGTAGATTTACTTTGTTGCTTTTTATTGCTTTATCTATGTGAATGGGATGTTTACTTAATTTTGATCACTTTGCATCGTGTGAGAGATAAGGAAGGATTAAATGTAAAACTCAAATTATAAAATAAACATCTAACCAAGATGCCTAATAAGATTGATGTCTCAAAAACCAATTTCTATTTGGGCATCAAAAGGTCGAGATTTATTTCCCGACATTTTGTTAGGTGGCAATTCCGTAACACCTACCTCTTTTGAGCCCATTAGTAGACGCCTTCATAGGTTGACTATCAACAATAATTAAGGTTTAATCCTTTTTATTATGAAGTACCCAATCTATGAGTTAAATGAGCCTCTCCCAGTCTCGAACCCTAAAAGCAGGCCTTCGATAACAAACCTAGATTACAAGCAAGGCTCTGCTATGCATCACAATATTCAATGTTGAATTTTTAAAGTAGAATAATCTAATGCAGAAAAACATTCAAAAACCAAAAAATGTTTTCTCCCAAATTTATATTTAGCTTAACATATAAAATACCTCATGAAGTTGTAAAAAATTAACCTATTTTGTACTAAACTTTGAATGTTTTTAATTGCTCGCTAAAGAAATAATAACCATAATAATTAACTAGCACAATAATTTAAAATGTTGAAGTGAACTAGCTTTTGAGTCACACATACTGCCAAAGTGTGAAATGAATTGCTTGCACATTTTATGTTTCATGCTATTAAAAAAGCATAAACCGATACATGGGAATATGTGGTAGCCAATTAGAACTTATTCACTAGCAGTATAAAGCCTTTGTTTTTATCCTACAAAGGAAAGGCAAAGCCCATCCTTGGGTCCCTCAACTATAAAAATTTTCTACATTTAGTAATTTTACTATAAAATTTTTGATTTAGTATGTATATTATTGTGGTGAACAACATGAGTTCCTTACGTAATGAGACTAATGAGAGTAACTTGACTATGTAGCGTATAAGGGGATATAAATTCCATGTAGCACCACAGCATAGAGCAGAGGAATTATTGGCACTAGTTTAAGGAATCAGAAAAGGAAAAATTTTTGCCAGAGAAGATTGACGAGTCTTTGAGGAAATTCAATGCACAACCAACCAAAAAATAACTTGTTTCATATCTTTACTTTATGGAGCAATGTATGATTGGTGGAAGTTAGTGTTAAAGCAACCTCAATTATCTGATCCTCTTACCTAAGAGTTCTTTGAGGAGGAGTTTAAAAAGAGATATGTAACTGAAGCTTAGAAAGAAGAAAAGTTTAGGCAATTCCTAAATTTAAAGTAGAGAGAGTTCTTAAATTTAAAGTTTATAGGGATGACAATAGCTGAGTATGAAAAGGAGTTCAGCCGCCTAAGTAAATATATGCCAAAACCCATGTTGACAGGAGCATTTAAGTGTTGATAGTTTAAGGATGGTTTAAATGATTAAATCAAGGAACGGCTAATAGAACCTACATTATTACAACCAGTGAGCTATTACCAACATGTCCAAGCAGCCATTCGAGTGAAAAAGAATGAATTGGTTAAGAAATAAAGGGAACAGAAAAGAAGCTTTGATAAAGGTGGTTCATTAATAGGGAAGAAACCTAGGGTTACTTAGGTAGATCAACCAACATAATCTATCAACTGCTATACTTCTAAGGGTAGACAAAAGAGGGCATCTACAACAACTAAATCGGGTAAGGAGTCAGCAATAGGACAAGGTGAAGGACAATCACCAAAAGGCACTTATTATTTCATGAGGGATTAGGGAACCTGCAAAATGCTAATAAGCACTTGCTTTAGATACAACAACACCAAACACTTTATGGCCAACTGTCCATTGAGATAAGAGTAGAGGTCCGCATAATAAAGTAGTAAGGAAACTTCCAATACACCCTTAGCAAGCAGAGGACGTGGAAGAGGTAGGGGTGAATCTAATTAGTTTAGAGCACAGTCTAAAAATGCCTCCAAAATTATTGATCGACCCTTTGCCTTCACAACTCTTATTCAAGCATATACCATGAAAGCTTGTGAAGATGTGGATACTTTAGAAGTTATAGCTAGTACTTTTTCCCTCTTTGACACTAATGTGTATGCATTTATAGATCTGGGTTTTACTCATTGTTATATGTGTATTGGGGATTTGAGTAAAAATATGTCTATTGTATACCAACTGGATTATAATATATGTGTGACTAGTCCCTTGGGCCATAGTGTCTATGTGAATAGAGTGTGTAGAAATTGCCCTATTGTGATATAAGGGAGAAAATTTCTAGCTGATTTAATTTTGTTGCCTTTTCATGAATTTAACGTAATATTGGGCATTGATTGGTTAACTAAGCACTAGGCAATAGTGAATTATAAATCCAAGGCTGTAGTACTAAAAGATGTTAAAGGTAAAGAAATAATAGCATAAGGTATTAGATTTAAACCCCTAGCAAATGTTATATTGACTATGAAAGCTAGGCATTTTCTTAGGAAAAGATGTGGGCCATTCTTGCCTTTGGTACTTTATTATAAGAAAGAGACAGTAAATCTTTAAGATATACCAAAAGTTAATGAATTCCGTGATGTGTTTCTAGAAGAGTTACCTGGTCTCTCATATAAAAGACAAGTGGAACTGTCCTTAAAAGTCTTGCTTAGAATAACTCCCATCTTTCGGGCACCGTATAGAATGGCACCATCAAAACTAAAGGAGGTTAAAGTTTAATTGCAAGAGTTACTGGATAAAGGCTTTATTAGCCCTAATGTGTCACCATGAGGTGCACCGGTGTTATTTTTTAAAAAGAAAGATGGCACATTAAGGATGTTCATTGATTATAAGTAGATTAATAAAGTAATAGTGAAGAATAAGTACCATTTACCTCAAATTAAAGATTTATTTGATCAGTTAAAGGGTGTCGGTGTGTTTTCTAAAATTGATCTATGATCAGGATATTATCAATTCCAAGTAAAAGATGTAAATATCCCAAAGACTACTTTTAGAACCCAGTATGGCCACTATGAATTTTTAGTCATGCCTTTTAGGCTAACGAATGTACCTATAGCTTTTATGGATTTGATGAATAGGGCGTTTAGATCCTATTTATACCAATTTATAGTAGTATTTATTAATGATATATTGGTCTAGTTTCCAAATGAAGCTGAGCATGTGAAACATTTGAGAATTGTGTTATGACTCTAAGAGAGCAATGACTATATGCTACGTTGAGCAAATGTAATTTCTGGCTTAAGGAAGTCTCTTTCCTTAGACAGATTGTATCGTTAAAAGGCATTAAGGTAGATCCTAAAAAGTTTGAGGCCATTGTTAGTTGGAAGCTGCCTCAAAACATATAGGAAGTAAGGAGTTTTCTGGGCTTAGTGGATTATTATCGTCGATTTGTGAAAGGATTTTCTATTATTATTTCCCCTCTCACTAAGCCACTTTAAAAGGGTGCCAAATTTGAGTGGATAGAAAGATAATAAGTGAGCTTTGAGCAGCTGAAGAAGATGTTAATAGAAGCTTTAGTTCTTACATAACCAACATCAGATAATAAATATTCTATGTGTAGTGACGCCGCTCGAAATGGATTGGATTGTGTGTTGATGAATGATGGCAAGGTAGTGGTGTATGCATCAGGGCAGTTGAAACCTCATAAACAAAATTATCCTACTCACGATTTGGAGTTAGTAGTAGTGGTATTTGCTTTGAAAATATGGTGCCATTATTTCTATAGAGAAAGATGCAGGATCTATATGGATTATAAAAGTCTTAAGTATCTGCTTACATAGAAAGACCTTAATTTGAGATAGCATAGATGGTTAGAATTGTTCAAATACTATGATTGAATAGTTGATTACCATATGGATAAAGCAAATGTAGTAGCTGATGCTTTGAGTCAGAAAATGGTAGCGACTCTGATGTTGCAGTAATGCAGATGGAAATTTGCACCATATAGGGCATTGATAGCCTAATTAAAATCATGACCTAATATAAGGCAAGCAATAATTGATGCTCAGAAAGGTGATGAAAAACTACAACAAATAACTCAATTGATACATGAAGGAGGCCCATCAGAGTATTCAATAAGAAATGATGGAAGTGCATACTACCGAAATAGATTGTGTGTGTTAGATGATAAAGAGTTAAGGAAAAATTTATTGCAAAAAGCACATAACAGAGTTTTCACTATACATACCAGTGGTAACAAGATGTACCAAGACTTGAAGTAGTTTTATTGGTGGCTAAGAATGAAAAGAGATGTGGTAGAGTATGTTTCCAAATGTTTGACTTGTAAACAAGTAAAAGATGAACTTCAATTTCCTTCGGGGTTATTGAATCCTATTCCAATTCTACAGTGAAAATGGGATAACATCACCATGGATTTTTTTACCAGCTTATCCCTCACACAAAAGAAGCATGATGGGTATAGGTGATTATGGATAAATTGACTAAGACAACTCGTTTCATACTAGTTCGAGCATATTACCTGATGGATAAATTAGCTGAATTATATGTAAATGAAATTGTTCAATTGCATGACATACTATTATCAGTAATTTCCAACCAAGATCCAAGGTTTACCTCCAGATTCTAGAAAAGTTTACAATAGGCTTTAGGCATAAAACTCCACTACAGTACAACATTCCACCCATAAACAGATGAGCAATCCAAAAGGGTTATATAGGGGTTAAAGGATATGCTAAGAGGATGTGTCTTAGACTTCTCGGGGAGTTGGGATAAATATTTGGCCTTGATGGAGTTTGCACACAACAACAATTATAAAAATAGCATTGGTATGCCACCCTACGAGGCTTTATATCATCACAAGTGTAAAACTCTAATTTGTTGGATAGAATTGGCTGAGAATAGAATGATCGATCCTGATATTATCAAAGATATCGAAGAGGAGGTACAAATTGTCAAGAAAAGATTAAAGATAGCCAACAACAGACATAAGTCATGTACGGATTTAAAGAGAAAAAATATTGAATATAAAGTTAGAGATAAAGTATTTTTAAAGGTGTTGCTATGGAGGAAGGTGTTACCATTTAGAAAAAAAAGGGAAGCTCAGTCGAATATTTATTGGTCCTTATGAAATGGTGGAACGAGTTGGACCTCTAGCCTACAAATTAGCTCTTGCATTGGAGTTATCAAAGTTACACAATATCTTTCATGTTTCTATGCTTCGAAGATATTGATCAAATGAGTCTCATATAGTGCCATTGCATAAAATAAAGGTTTAACCTAACTAAACATATGATGAAGAACCAAAGGAAATCTTGGCCAGGGAAGTCAGAAAATTGCGAAACAAATATATTCCCTTATTAAAGTATTATGGTAGTATCATGCCATAGAGGACACTACTTAGTAACTCAAATCAGTCATAAGAGTACAGTATCTGTAACTATTCAAAATAGGTACAAATTTTGGAAATAAAATTATTTTAAAGGGGAGAGAAATGTGTGGCCTCTACTTATGCCCTAGGAGAATGTAGGTGAGTTTAATCCTAATAACATATGCTTTTTGGTCAATTTAAAATAGGTAGAGATCTAAAGGTAATTGTTCTAAAAGGGAAAGGGTAATTTGGTCATTATACATTAAGTCATACATGAACCTAATTAGAAGAAAATGCAATTTAGGGGTTTAATTGAAAAGAAAGAGAGAAAGTTTGGGCGTTAAAATAGGAAATTAAGGAATAAGAGGGTGTTAAGTGACCAATAGGGAAAGAACACCTAGCCTCCCTAAAGTTTTCTTAAGAAAAGAAGAAGCCTCAAGGATTTAAAGGAAGGAATGGCCAGCCACTCAAAAAGCAAAAAGGTAGACAACCTTCTTCCTAAATGACCCATAAATAACCTCTAAATTACAACTCTAGCTTAGAGAAGAGAGACAATCTAGTGTTTAGTATTTTGCTAAGGTAATAACTCCTTCCTATCTTCTCTTCTTCTCTTATTTCTTGTAAGTAAGTAATGAATTTTAGGGAGTAGATAAATCTTAAAGCATGATAATATGTAATTTTTTTTTTGTGTAAAAGAAGAGAAAAACAAAGGCAAGGAGAAAGTGGTGGAAAAACCTTGAAAAAGGTGCTTTGTCACTAAGGTATGGAGCTTCTGACACTTAGTGTATGTGTTTGCCCTTGAATGCTGTATTTTGAAGATATGTTGGATGTTTCTATAAGATAAAAACATGGATATAATGTTACTTGGTGCATAAGAGCCGGATTCTGAGAGTTTTCTTAAGATAGTAAGAATGTATTTCAGGATTCACTAGACCTAAGAGTGCAGTCTAGCCTATAAGTTGAGTTATAGAACTAAAAATTAAATGATTTTTGGTGGGTTAAAAACTAAAATCACATAATTAGATTTCTTATAAGAGGTTGAAGTCTAGTTTCCCCTATAAGATTATTAAAAATTAGCTTGAACCCTAATTATGTCTACTACCCCATTATTGGAAGCAGTATGTACTATTTGGTTGATATCTAAAGACTTAAGTTCTAAAATGGAGTGATTTTTAATGATATAGAAACTAGAAACATGGAGGAACAAGTTTATAAAAGATCACATCACCCTAAAAATTAGTTTACTATGTCAAAAATTTGCCATAAAGTTAGGTAGAATAGCTGCCAAATCAACTTAGTAGGGACACTTTTCCTTCCCAACTGATATGAGATTGAAAAGCTCATAAATATTGTATGTTCATGTGTAGTTTTGTTGAGTATTGTGTTTATTATTTTGGAATTTTATCTGTATTTTGTTGCTTTTATGTGTTTTGTGTGTTTGTGGATGTTTTACTTGTTTTGTAGGAGAAAGGAAATGGTTTAGGGCTTAAAGGATATCATTTGGAGAAGAAGGTGAAGAATTGGGGCTATAAGGCCATTGTCGCGAGGGAAACAATGCATAAAGGTCGCGACAGCCAGCAGAAGGGAGGAAAATAGCATGCTAAGCTTGGGCATGTCTTGTCGCGAGCGCGATAAGAGGCAGTTGAGGAAGTTGAATGTGAAGAGTTGTACTTTTTCATCAACATTTGCAACTTTGGTGAAGAGTCATTTTGAAGGGACATCTCTTTTAGAGATGCATATATATATCATGTTGAACAGAATTTTGAGATGAGGATGATTGGATTTTTGATTTTGTAAGCTAGAGAACAATAGTGTTTTAGTACTTAGTTTATTTTTTATGTTTTGAAGAAGGCAAGCAAGGAAGAAGATACATTTGGTGAAGGGAAAAGGGTTGAGAGATCCCCTTCTTCTATTTCTTAATTTTATTTCTTCCTTGTAATTTTAAATGAATTTTATTTTTGGCAATTGATTTATATGAACAATTTACTATTTCCATGTACATAACTGATCTTTGAATGTAGAATTTGCTGTTAATATTTTATTAGTATCATTATAGGTGAAGGAAAACAACCTTAGATGGCAATTCCTTTTCTGAAAATCTTCATAATGATTATAAATAAGAGAGTTAGCGAGAGCAACATCTTATTAAAAGTTAATAGAAAATTCATTATCGAAGCATAGTTTGAGAGATCGCATGTGGAGATATTTGCTATAGGTTGGTGAATAATCTTAAAATGTGTATTAGAATCAACTAGTTTATCCACGAGAGTTAAGGATTAGCATTTTAATTACATGTTTTAGGCATTCTAATTCATATCGAGAGAGTGGATGAGAAATATATTCCAACTTGGCTTACTAATAAGATTAAAACATATTAATTGAAATAATGGTATCAAATGCATGATCATGAGATTTCATTATATATATTGTCTTCTTTGATCATATTTATCTAAGATTTAATTAGTTTACACAATATAGTAGATTGGAATTAATTTTCACTTATGAACGTTGTCAACAAGATTAAAATTGAGTAGTAATAGTGAGTAGTTTCAATCAACATTTCTCGTGGGATCGATATCTTAAGTACTATAACCGGTACACCGTATACTTGCAGTATTTAAGCTTCTGGAAAAAGCATAACACCAACCGGGTTAAAAATCACTAGACTAAGTAGAATCGATCATTTCAGTAGGGATACCTACCATCCTTAGTGAGTTACCCATCAAGATCCCATTATCCCAACTGAGTTATTTACTTTTGAATGGAACGAAATCAATCAACTCGGTAGGGATAGACCTTGTCCCTATTGAGGCACATCCTATTTAAGGTTAACTTGAGTTTTATGCCATAAAACACCATGGAAACTCACCTATATATTCTTAAACCTAATTAGAACACCTTAAAAATTAAATTAATAGGAATAGATGGCATGAAATGTATGTAGAATACAAGAATGCAATGAAGATAGATATATATACAGAGCTGTTTAATTAATACAAGACTAATAATGGTACAATCAGGTGATGCACATGTATATAAATACTTATATTCTCAAGAATGTGCATTGATAGTCAAAATTGTACTATTATGATCACATGGTTGCTATAAGTGATGCATACTTAAATGAAATTTTATGGAAACTAGTATATGCACACATGGGCATTACAATGGATTAAGCTTGATGAATAAAAAAAGTGAAAAATGAATCAATACCTATATATAAAACTTGGTTGTGGATGGATAGGCATGCCTATAAGGGTACAGTTGTAGCTGCCACAGTTTAACCTCATTTGGGTGCACAATTTGTCCCCATTTGGGACCATAGTCTTTACCTTATTGGGTCCATAAGTTTGATACCTTTGGGTATCCACAAGTTAAATACCTTTGAGTATTCACATGACTGATGCCTATAGGTGTCTATAACACCAGTTATCCACACCCACAAACCTTAGGTAGGCATTCACAGAAAATAATTACAAGATACAACAAAAACTAATACTAATATTCTATGTGTGGTTAAGCTTACTTTTCAAATCTTATGTGGATATTATTCTTACTTGTTGTTGTGAAGTTACCTTTATGATTATTGTAAATGTAAACTATATCTTATGCATGCTTGTATGCTTGAGAATGACCATTATGAGTGGTTGTTCACATATTAATTATTCCCCCACTAAGCTGTATAGCTTAGCACGAGTGTTCATCCATGTAAGTACTCAAGCTAAGACTCTTTAGCAGAGGCAAGGTCAACAGCATCAAAGCCAATACCAATAATAGGAAGAGTTAAAGTATGAAGATGGGATCTTTTTGTTTTGTCATTATAGATTACCATTTTGGACTATGTAAAGTAGATGTAAAGAATAGAATAATTATAAAATATAATGTATCAAAGTATTTTCTTGTATATAGTCTTTTTCAATGTAATGATATGATATAGTTATCAATTATTCAAGATATTAGGGTAATCGTGCAAATGGATTATATTATGCTTGATTGCATGCAAGATTATATGTATGATGGTAGGAAATAAGAAAATTAGAGTAGGCATTACAAGTTTATATTGTTTGTGCCCAATTTTGCACAAAAGTCTGACATACGTTTTACCAACAAATGCAAGATAATGCTTTACAAAGTAGGTATTAAGGCCAGAGTTCTCCTTCCCCTGATTTAATTTAAGGTTGATGTGCTGAACTTTTATAGTATGATGATCAGCCAACTTTACCCCAACGCGTGGTGCATTCTATATGCCCTGCAAATGTGGTCGTCAGCTCATAACATACCTTTGTCTCTCAAATGTAGTTGGATTACATGTTATGGCCGAAGACCACAAGTGTATTTAAGCTTGCATTGAATATAATGCTCATTTCAGTAAGCCAGACTCCTTCAAAAAATAAAAGAACCATTTTTTTGTTGTCGAGAGTTTATATAAAGATTTTCCTTTTTTCATGACTTGGGGTTGGTTCATTAATCATAATGATGACAGTCTATGGTTTTCTGAGGAAAAGTAGTAATTATTAGCCTAATGGAAAGAAATTGTTCGGGAAAAGTGGGATTTGAGGAAGCTAGGTGATGACCCTCATACTTTTGAGCTTGCTCAGCACAAAAAGAAGGGTAAACTTAATTTCCTCTATTTAGTGTGAACTTTTAATATAGTTTTTAATTGTTTTGTCCTTTACAATTATGAAGAAGGGAAACAAATTGGGCATGGTCGAAGTCATGAGAGCCAAAAGATAGAAAGCCAATAGCTTGGCTGATGCCAGAGCTGTTGGTTGTTCTAGTAGGCAAGGAAATACTGACCCCTCACTTTGTTGAGGTTACTAATGACCAGCCTGTGGGGGTCACTCGTAGTTTTAAGGCGAAGGGCCCTAATGGTGGCTTATCTATTTTAGATGTGTAGAAAGTCATTGTTACTGCTACGGGGTTTAGTAGAAAGGACCTTTGGACTCTTACTATCGAGCTTTTTATGTTTTGGAATAAGTAGGGTAATGCATATTAAAAAAGGAACAATAATTTTACCAGGTTTTCTCACTTGGTCTCCTATGTGCCAAGTAAAGTGGCTCCCTTTACTAACCTAAATACCGATCAACCCTCTTCGGTTATGAAGAGGCACCAGGTCAAGGTAAGGCTTTGTTACTTCAACATTTTCCCTACTTTAATTTATTGACTAACTTTTTTCTTTTGGTAGGGGTTATTGATTACTGGCACTGTTATCGCCAAAATGAACTCACTGATCAAGAAATGGTGCCGAGATAATCAGGTTTTGACCAAATCACTTGGCAAGCTGAATGAGATCAATCTTAAAGTTACTGAGGCTAAAAAAAGGGCTGTTGAGGCTAAGAAGAAGGTAGCAGAGCTAGAAGGGTCTTTTGCTTAGGAGAAGGAGTGTAGTCAAATCATCAGCGTTGAGTTGGAAAAGACCAAATCGAAGAAGGCAAAGCTAGAAAAGAGATGCTCGGAGTTAGAAGAGAAAATAGTAGAAATGGTAGTTGATAAGTGTGTAGCTTATAGTGCTAAGTTAGTTTCTACTATAAAAGGGAAATATCCAAATCTTAAACTGTCTTGGATGGATGAAGTGTATTCGGATGAGGACTAATTGTATTTATTATTATTGTGTTACTAAAATTGTCTCTTCCTTCCCAAACTTTATTCGCTTGCCTTGAGTATCAAGTGCCAATTGTTCTTTTTGCGAGACTTAGATGAATTTATACTTAAATTAATTTTGTGTTTTTGTTGAAAAGATTAAAAGAATTCAATTATTTATCAGAATCATGCTCTATTAGCGAGAGTGTTGATGAGCTTGTGTACAAAAGGAATATTATTGATGTTAAATAACTTTTTATTGAATTCAACATTTTAGGTGAACATACGTTCGATGGACAATACTATCGGTAAGCTAGAATTTATTAAAATAAAACAAACTAAAATGGTAAAAATGCCTAACATACTTGAAAAAATAAATTAGAATGGTGATGATGCTAAACTACTAGTAGTACAGCTTAAGACTCAAAACATTCCATGAGTGCAGCAAGATCTTGTTCAAGAGATCCTCGAGCCTGTAAGTGCCTCCATTGATGACTCGTGGATTTGGTACGGACCTTCCCAGTTAGGGTTTAGCTTATCGACCCCTATCGAAGACCATTTTGAGGACAAGCTATCCTACTCGAAAGTTCTTTGGCTTCACTTTTCGATCATGATATGATGCCATACGCTGCTTGTATGTGATCAACTAAATCTGCGTGAATTCTATTTGTTCTTCTAGCTAATTTAGGTGGTAAAGGAGATTGGCTTCATTTTCTTTGCTATATTGGGAGGTTTGGATACTTGGAATTCCTATCTATAAGGAATAACTACTTCAACTCAATATGTGAGAGAAAAAAAACATTAGTCCAGTTGTTGCTTGCAGTGAAGTTCGATAGGCCTACAGCATGTTGTTAAGCTCATCCATGTAAAGTGCTTTCGCTTTATCTAACCTCTTTTTCAGCCACAATAAGATAGTTTAGTTGGTAAGCTCAGTCATTCCATTAGACTGGGGGTGGTATACCGAAGTGAAACACAACTAGATGTTTAATTCTAAGCAAAATGCCTTAAAGCTTGGCAATCAAACTACTTCCCATTGTCCGTGATGATGGAGTGTGGGATCCTAAATCTTGTTATGACATTCTTCTACAAGAATTTAATCATGTTTGCAAGTGTGATAGTGGTGAGGGGTTTGACTTTTACCTATTTGGTGAAATGGTCTACTGCCACCACCAAAAACTTTCGCTACCTAGTTGCTTAAGGAAAATGCCCTAGAATATCTATTCCCCATTAGGAAAAAGGCCATAGAATGTGAATTAGTCTTTGCTGAGCAGAGCTTTGGTGTTTAATGTTTACAAATCTTTGGTATTTGTAACATTTTAACCAAATCTTTTGCGTCTGATTCCATTGAGGGCCAATAGTATTCTTATAACAACACTTTCTGAGCTATGGCCTGAGCCTCCTCGTGTGTGCTGCATATGTCTTCATGTATTTCTCTCAGGATGTAATCTACTGCTTTCGTACTTAAACATAGCATCTAGGGGTGTGAGAAAGACCGCTAGTACAATTTCTCATCTAGTATTGCTTAAAGGCTTGATCTCCTGATGATCTTTCGGGCTTGCATTTGGTCTTCGAGTAGAGTACCTAAAGTCAAGTACTAAAAATAGGAAGGAACCATTCATCCATCAGCTCCTACAGTTGAAGCTGATATGTTTCATAAGTTGGTTACGAGATTTTCCCCCATATAATGTCTATTGTTTGAACCGAGCTTCTAAGGGGAGCCTATTTTACCAGGGCATCTTTTTATTGATTCTCTAATTGAGGTATCTATGTGATTGACCAGGAACTTCCAATTCCCTTCAGTCTAGCTAGGAGTGCCAATGTAAGTTCTTTGTATCAAACCATAGAGTTTTCTTTAGTTTCAAATTTGCCCAATAGTTAGCTCACTACTAATTGAGAATTGTAGAAAATTTCTAGTGAGTCCAATTTGAACTCAATCCCCATCTGTAAGCCAAAACATAAGGCCTTATACTCTACTACATTGTTAGATGTTAGGAAAGTTAAGTGTGCCATCCCCTAAATGCGAATCTTCCCTAGGCTTATTAATAAAACACCAACCCTGCTCCTTCTAAACATGTGGCCCCATCTATGTACAGGCTCCATGAGAATTTGATTGGCTTAGGTGGGGGTGTGTACAGCTCTATGAAAAAATCTGTCAGGATTTATGCCTTTATTGCAGGATATAGCTTATATCTTACATCGAATTTGCCTAAATGAGTTACCCATTTTATCAATCTTCCCAAAGCTTTCGGTCTTTGCAATACTTTCTGAAGGCTTGAGTTGGTCCAGACTATTATGGTGTGTGCCTAGAAATATGGCCATAACTTTATTGCCAATGTGACTAATGTGAAGGCCAACTACTCTAGGATTGGATACTTCAATTTAGATCCTCGAAGGGCTTTGCTAGTGTAATACACTGGGAACTATTGCGTGCCTTCTTCCTAAATTAGCACTAAACCTACAACACCATCAAAAATAGCTACGTACATATATATAATTTCACCAACCTAGGATCGACTCAACAGTGGTGACAATGTAAGGAATTGCTTCAGTGCTTTCAAGGCTTATTGGCATTCTTCTATCCATCTGAAGTTTTTTAGATTTTTTAGGGCCTAGAAGGGTAGACATTGCTTAGCCAAATAGGATATGAATCTTCCCAGGGCTGTGATTTTACGATTGATCTTTTGTATTTCCTGAACTATTTTAGGAGGTTTTATATTTAGGATAGCTCGAATCTTTTTGGGGTTTGCTTTTATTCCTCGCTTTGAGATCATAAAACCCAAGAACTTTTTCGAATATACTCTGAAGGTGTCAGGATTTAACTTAAAGCCTACTTTTGAGAGTAAGGAATGTTTCTCTAAACTCTTTAGGAAAGTCTGTTGCTGTCTTACTCTTCACAATCATGTCATCTACATAATTCTCCATGTTTCTTCCTAACTAGTCAACGAAAAGCTTGTTCATCAACCTTTGATGTGTTGCTCCTACATTTTTTAACCCGAAGGGTATAACTTGATAGCAGTAGGTACCTCAGTGGGTGATAAAGGCATCTTTCTCTTTATATGAGGGGTTCATTGGTATCTAGTGATAGCCTATCGAAGCATCCAAGAGTGCATACTCTCCAAACCTCACGATGGAGTCAACTAGTAGGTCAATGTTCGGCAATGGTTAGCTATCTTTAGGGCATGCCTTGTTTAGGTCTGTGAAGTCTATGCACATCCTCTACCTTTTTTTTGGCTTTTTTCACTAGTACCATATTGGCCAGCCAATCCAGATAGAGTATCTCTCTGATGAAGCCGTTCTTTAGCAATGTGTTTGTTTCCTCCTCTATAGCCAACTGACGCTCGAGGGTATGATTACTCTTCTTTTGCTTCACTAGCTTACACCTAGGTCGTATATTTAGAGAATGAGTCATCAGTTCTCAAGATATACCTATTATATTCAATGGCTACCAAGCAAATACATCTACAAACTCTATTAGAACTGACATAAGGGCTTCTTTATTTGACCCTTTTTTACTAGCTGATATTTGTATCTTCTTTCTTAGGAAGATTTCAATGCTTTGCAATGATTCCCCTGCTTTAGCCTTTTGATCTCCACTACTCAAGGTGTCCAAGGTGTCTAATAGTAAGGCTTGATTGGCTTTTTTTATCATTTTGATTTAAGTCTCCCAAGCTAATTTTTGGTTTCCTCTGAGAACCATTATTCCCTCCTTTATCGGGATTTTAAGCACTAAGTTCTGTATAGATATATAAACATCTACTATGGCCAATCAAGGCTAGCCAAAAATTACAATATAAGAGAGGGAAATGTTAACTACCATGAACTCTACTTTGCATACCCTAACTATGGTGTCACCTCCAAGTTGGACAGGTAGGCACACTAATCCTTTCACCTAGACGGATTTCCCTGATATGCCAATGAGACGAATGGTGACATCTTCTAAGAGGTTTTCGAACACACCTAACACTTTGAAGGTTTGTAGTGTGATTAAGTTTACCATGCTCCCTGTGCCCACCAAGATTCGATGGACTAAAAAGTCTCTTATAAGTGCCTCGACCACTAAGGCATCTATGTATGGTTGTCGAACATGGGATCCATCATCAGCTGAGAACTGGACAGCATATGGATTTCCAGATATGCCTATCTTGATAGCAAAGAACTCCTTAGATTTCCCCTTCTTAGAGTCACTGGTGTCACCATAATGTTTTTCCCCTGTTATCATATGAATGACCTCTGTAAGTGCCTTTTTAGTTGAGCTAGCTCTACTCTTATTCTGCTGAGGCATTGGTGATCTGTTTCTTTTTTCTTTCATTTTGCTTCATGAACTGTGACAAGTTACCTTTCTATACCATATGTTTTATCTCTCTTTTAAACTGGCAAAACTCCTTTGTTTCGTGGCCTTTGTCTCTATGAAAAGCACAATAGAGGCTCTTATCCCTATTTGGATCTTCCCTCATTGGTCTAGGCCAGCTAACTCACTTATTTTGTTTGATCCATGCTAGAATGATGTGAATTGATTCATGCATATTTTATTAATGTTTTTTGTTAAGTAAATGTTTAGTTTTAGTTAGGTTTTTATGTGAAACATGGTGTTTTATGTGTTTTGTGTTATAAGTGTGTGTAGGGAGTTAAAGGATTAAAGCTAAAGAAAAGAGGAAGAAATCAAGCTAATGAAGAAGTTCTATCGTGAGAGCAGAAGGAGTTGTGACCGCGACACAACAAGGCTTTAAAGGAGGAAGTCAACGTAGGGAGAAAAAGTCAAAATTATGGTATGTGTTATGCTTTTTCCAAAGCTTAAATACCGCAAGTATACAGTGTACCGATTATAGTACTTCAAATATCGATCCCACGAGGAATGTTGATTAATATTGTACACTATTACTACTTAATTTTAACCTTGTTTACAATGCTCATTAATTTGCAAGTTAAAACTATTATTAACACTACACTACACTAAATTAAATATTATTCTACTTTAATGATGATCAGAGAAAACTTATGAATGTGATGAATATAATATATATATATAAATATGGAATTTGATATTTTTCTCTTATTGATAATTCAATCTTTATCATGCAAGCCAAGTTGGAATAATGTTCGATGTCGCAGCTCTCGCATCTAGACTAGATTATGTCTTAAACATGCATTTATGGTTCTAAATCGCAGCTCTCGTATTTAGACAAGAATTACATAAACACACATTCAAAGAATAAAAACCAACCTATAACAACTATCTCCACATGCGATCTCTCAAACTATGCTTTGATAATGAATTTCCTATTAACTTTCAATAAGACGTTGCTCTCGATAACTCCCTTATTTATGACAATTTTGTTGATTTTCAGAGAAGGAATAGCACATCTAAGGTTGTCTTCCTTAACTTATAATGATACTAATAAAGTTTTAATAGTAAATACTACATATAAAGATAAATGAAAGAGAAATTATTAAATATGAATGACAATATTCAAGTTGCTAAAAAGAATTCATAATAATAACAAAGAAGAAATAAAGATTAGAAATAGAAGAAGGGGATCTCTCATCCCTTCTTCCTTCCACCAAGTATAGTCTTCTTCCTTGTATTTGCCTCCTCTTCAAGCCATAAAACTAAAACCTACAACTATATTCTCTAATTACACTTTCAAAATAAAATAAAAATGATAGATCTTTCTCTTTTGATTATAACTTCCAAGGCATTTATAGATTTTCAAGCATTAAGTCCCTTCAAGTGCCTCTCCATAGGTATGCAACCCTTGGTGAAAAGTCATGCCTCTTTAAAATTTGATTTGAAATTTGAATTGCATGACCACCATTTATATTTATAACTTCCTTACCAAGCATTGTGACCCTTCAAGCACCTTTCCATAGCAACATAACTCTTCAAGTATCCCTCTAGAAGTATACATCATTTGGTGAAGAGTGGTGTCCCTTTGAAGTGCCTTTTAAAAAATTAATTACCCAAATGTTTCTCTCTGTCCCGCCCGCGACACCTGTCGTGCTCGCGATAGGACACGGAGCTCTAAAAGTTGACTTTCATTTGGTTTGACTCACTTTTACTCCTTCTTCAAATTTTTCTCCCTTTTTCTTCTACATAAACAAAACTTGACAAAATACATTAAACACACCTAATTCTAGCATAATTTAATACAACTAAACATTATTTTGGTAACAAAATATGGATTAAATATGAGCTATTTAAGCTCATATCAGTATGTGCTCTGTCGCAAGCGCGACATTCTCTTGGGCATGAAAGCAAGGGCAACTTTGGTGGTTATTTCGAAAAATGTATTTGAAGACTCATGTCATTTCATCAAGGTTTGTCTACTTTGGGAGGGACATTTCTGAAGGACATAATGATAGGAAAATTTCAATACTTTGTAATAATTCCCCTACTTCAGCCTTTTGATCTCCACTACTCAGGGTGTCCAGGGTGTCTAATAGTAAGGCTTGATTGGCTTCTTTTAGCATTTTGATTTAAGTCTTCTGAGCTATTTTTTGGTTTCCTCTGAGAACCACTATTCCCTCCTTTATTGGAATTTTAAGCACTAAGTTCTATATAGATATATAAGCATCTACTATGGCTAATCATGGTTGGCCAAAAAATACATTATAAAAGAGGGAAATGTTAACTACCATGAACTCTACTTTGCATACCCTAACTATGGTGTCATCTCCGAGTTGGACAGGTAGGCTCACTAATCCTTCCACCTTGATGGGTTGCCCTAATATGCCAATGAGAGGAATGGTGACATCTTCTAAGAGGTTTTCGAACACACCTAACACTTTGAAGGTTTGTAATGTGATCAAGTTTACCGTGCTCCCTGTGCCCACCAAGATTCGCAGGACTAAAAAGTCTCTTATAAGTGCCTCGACCACTAAGGCATCTATGTATGGTTGCCGAACAAGGAATCAGTCATCAGCTGAGAACTGGACAGCGTATGGATTTCTAAATATGCCTGTTTTGATAGCAAAGAACTCCTTAGATTTCCTCTTCTTAGAGTCACTAGTGTCACCATTATATTTTTCCCCCGTTATCACATGAATGACCCCCATAAGTGCCTTTTTAGTTGAGCTAGCTCTATTCTTGTTTTGCTGAGGCATTGGTGATCTATGTCTTTTTTCTCATTCATTTTGCTTCACGAACTGTGAAAAGTTACCCTTCTATACCATATGTTTTATCTCTCTTTTAAACTGGAAAAACTCTTTTGTTTTGTGGCCTTTGTCTCTATGAAAAGCACAGTAGAGGCTCTTATCCCTGTTTTGATCTTCCCTCATTGGTCTAGGCCAGCTAACTCACTTATTTTGTTTGATCCATGCTAGAATGATGTGAATTGATTCATGCATATTTTATGAATGTTTTATGTTAAGTAAATGTTTAGTTGTAGTTAGGTTTTTATGTGAAACATGGTTTTTATGTGTTTTGTGTTGTAAGTATGTGTAGGGAGTAAAGGGATTAGGGCTAAAGAAAATAGGAAGAAATCAAGCTAATAAAGATGTTCTGTCGTGAGCACAGAAGGTGTCACGAGCGCGACACAACAAGGCTTTAAAGGAGGAAGTCAACGCACAGAGAAAAGTCAAAATGTATGGTACGTGCTCTGTCGCGAGCATGATATTCTAGTAGGCACGAGAGCAAGGGCAACTTTGGTGGTTATTTCGAAAAATGTACTTAACATAACAAAAGTAGGCACAGGGTTGTCTACTTTTGAAGGGACATTTCTGAAGGACACAATGATTGGAATCCAAGATATAAATTAACATAAGAAATAGTTAAAAAGGGAGTAGTTGAAAAACAAGAATAATTATTCTACTTTTACATTTTTACTTAGTGTTTTAAAGAAGAAGACAATCAAGAAGAAGATTATCTACTTGGAGAGTGGAAAAGGGTTGAGAGATTTCTTTTACTATCTCTTATCTATTGCTTCTTCTTGTAATTAGAAAATTATATTTTCTTTGTGAAATTGAACAATGTTATCTATATTTTCTATGTTCTTAGTAATATACATAATCTTAATTGCAGAATTCTTTATTAGTACTTTATGTAAGATTATGAGAAGCGAGAATATGATTGAGAGATGAATTCTTCCTTATAACTAATAAAGATTCATTATTGAAATATTGCGTGAGAGATCATAATATTGAGATAATTACTATAGGTTGGCTCTTAATCTTAAAATAAGTGCGTGTATTAACTAACAATTAATGAGAGTTAAGAAGTTAGAAATATATATGTAAGTTTTAAGAACAACTACTTCAATTCGAGAGAATGAATTAGGACATTAATCCAACTTGGTTTGCAATAATAGATTTAAAATTTAAGGTAGAAGAATAAGTTCAAGTTCAATTTATAACTTAAATTAGTAATCTTTAATTGTTTTTTTTATTAACAATTAAGTAGGTTAAATTAGTATATTTAGTTTTAGCATAGACTTTAGTTAATTCAATAACACAATTTATGAACGTTGTAAACAAGATTAAGGATTAAGTAATAGTGCATGATCATTCATCCTTTTTCTCGTGGGAATGATATCTTAAATACTATAATCGATGAACCGTGCGCTTGCGAATTTAGCACTAACAAGTTTTTGGCGCCATTGTCGGGAAAATAGGAGATGTTTTGTGTTGATTTCCATTATAATGCTTGATTCAAGATTTTGGATTACAATATTTAATTAGTGTTTGTTTGTTTATTTGTTTTGTATTATAGATTTAGGAGTTCAAGTGTATGCTTAGGATAAGGAGTTCTCAAGAAGAACTTGAATGCTTATATTCCGAGATAGAGAGATTTTTATTGAGTAACCGGAGACAAAAGAAGAAGAAGACTAAGAGATCAACCATGGCTGAAGATAATCCTCCTCATTTGATGGATTATGCTACGCCTGCCTTGAGTGGTACACAACAAGAAATAGTAAGACCTACGGTAAATGCTAACCAATTTGAGATAAAACCTTCTCTTTTATAAATGGTTACAAATAGTATCCAATTTTATGGGTTGCCAAATGAGGATCCTAATGCTCATTTAGCAAATTTTCTTGAAATTTGTGATACTTTTAAAATAAATGGAGTTTCTGCGGATGCAATTAAGCTTCGGCTTTTTCCTTTTACAATGAAGGATAAGGAAAAAGCTTGGTTGAACTCGCTTGCTAGAGGTTCGATCACCACTTGGGACCAATTGGCCCAAGCATTTCTTTCTAAGTATTTTTCATTGGCTAAGACTGCTAAAATTATTAAAGAGATTACTACTTTCATGCAACATGATAATGAATCTTTGTATGAAGCATGGGAAAGGTTTAAGGAATTGCAGTGGAGTTGCCCTCATCATAATCTATCGAAAGAGTTACTTATGCAGACATTTTACATTGGTGTCAATCCCACCACTAGAGGGACCATTGATGCGCCTGTTGGAGGATCTCTTATAAGGAAGACTATAGATGTAGCTTTTGAGTTGTTAGAGGAAATGTCAATAAATAATTGTATGTGGCCTATGGAAAGAGCCAAGGTATCACCACCTTCCCCTACTAAGGGAATCCATTCTATAGATTCAGTTGCAGCTTTGCAAGCCCAAGTTGCTGCATTGACACATAAAATAGATAATTTGAGTATAGGAGGAGCTCCACCACATTGTTATACCCTTTATGGTCAACAAGGTCATTTGAGTGAGAGTTGTGGGTAGGTTTGGTTAGTACGGAAGAACAAGTGAGTTTTGTGTAAGGTTAAGGGCGTGGGAACCCGTATTCCAACACTTATAACCCTGGTTAGAGGAATCATCCTAACTTTTCTTGGGGGAATGGGCAAAATAAAGGAACCATAAGTTTTTAACTGGGGTAAGATAGATTTGGTGCTTTGGAGGTCAAAATTGATAGGTTCTTAGAGGGGATTAATTTAAAACTTAACTCTTAAGATGAAAACTATAAAAGGTTAGAAGCTAAGTGTGCTTAAATAGCGAAAAACCAATCATCATCCATCCATAATTTGAAAGTTCAAATGAGTGAATTGGCAAGTGCACTACCTTCGAGACTTCAAGGATGCTTACCAAGCAACACGGAGGATAACCCACGAGAGCAGTTAAAAGTTGTAACCCTCAGGATAGGTAAGTTTATGTTAATAATTTTTTAGCCAACAAGAATGGGGTTTTGCAAGAAATTCATGAGGAGGATGAAACTCATGTTGCGAGCGGAACAAATCCCATAAATGTGACAAAAAGGAATCCGAGCAATGTCGCGAGCACGATAAAACCCACAAGCATGATAGAGGGAAGTTCTAAAGGCAAAGTGTATCAACCGCGTCCGCCATTTCCATAGCATTTGAAACAAAAAGATATGGATAAGCAATTTCTTAATTTTTTTTATAAATTAAAGAATTTGCATATTAACTTGTCATTTATTGAGGCTATTACCCAAATTCCCAATTATGCTAAATTTTTGAAAGATTTAATTTCTAAGAAAAGAAATTGGGAGGATGTAGCCACTATTGCTTTGACTGAGGATTGTAGTTCAATTATCACCAATAACTTGCCAACTAAATTGAAAGATCCTGGTAGCTTTACTATTCCATGCACTTTAAGGGATATAAAGTTTCCTAGGTGTCTTTGTGACTTAGAGGCTAGTATAAACCTCATGCCATTATCAATCTTTAAGAAATTGGGTTTAGAAGATGTGAAATCAACTTCTATGGTGTTACAACTTGCTGACCAATCTTGAAATAAACCATATGGTATTATTGAGGATGTTTTAGTCAAGGTTAATAAGTTTATATTACCTGTTGATTTTGTGATATTAGACTTTGCTTATGATGCTAATTGCCCATTAATTTTAGGTAGACCTTTCTTGAACACTAGTAAGGCTTTGGTTGATATGTCGAAAGGTAAATTAATCTTAAGATTAGGGAATGATAGTGTAGAGTACCATATGGACAAGGCATTAAAATACCTAATGGAAGATAATGTATGCATGAAAATTGATGTCATTAATGAATGTGTTTTGGAAGTGTTAGGAATTGAAGATTCCATGGTAGACTCTCTAGGTGAAGAGATCAATGCAGAGATGGATCAAAGTGTACTTAAGCCAAAAATTTTGCAACGAAGTGAGGATTTATTACCTCCATCAATTGTAAGTGCTCCTAATGTAGAGTTGAAAGAGTTACCTACTCATTTGAGGTATGCATTTCTTAGAGAGAATTTTACTTTACCAATTATCATTTCTAATGGACTTTCTAATAAGCAAGAGGAAATGTTATTGCAAGTGGTTAGGAAAAGAATTAAGAGTATAGGATGGCAAATTTCTAATTTAAGGGGAATTAGCCTAACTATGGTTATTCATAGAATACATATAAAGGAGGACTATAAACCTAAAGCTGATAGGCAAAGAAGGTTAAATCGTAACATGAAAGAAGTTGTTAAAAAGGAAGTAATTAAGTTGTTAGATACTAAAATTATTTACCCTATTTCAGATAGTGAATGGGTTAGTCTTATTTAATGTGTGCCAAATAAGGCAGAATAACTGCAGTAAGGATTGAGAATAGGGACTTGATTCCTACTAGAACAACCACGAGGTGAAGGGTATGCACTGACTATAGAAAATTGAATGCAACCACTAGGAATGTTCATTTTCCTTTACCATTTATAGATCAAATATTAGAAAGGATTGCTGGTCATTCTCACTATTATTTTCTTGATAGTTTTTCGGGTTATATCCAAATTTTTATTTACCCTAGTGACCAAGAGAAGACTACCTTCACCTGCCTTTATGGTACTTTTGCATATAGGAGGATGTCCTATGGTTTGTGTAATTCACCTGTAACTTTTCAATATGATTGAGGAGATTATGGAGGTATTCATGGATGCTTTCTCTATTTATGGAGATTCATTTGAGCTTTGCTTGCATAACCTAGATAAAGTTTTGTCTAGATGTGAGGAGAAAAATTTAGTGCTCAATTGGGAAAAATGTCATTTTATGGTTGAGGAAGGGATTGTATTAAGACACAAAATTTCAAGGTAAGGGATCGAGGTAGATAAGGCTAAGACTAAATTGATTGAGAAATTGCCTCCACCTACTTCATTAAAGGGTGTGAGCTCATTTTTAGGACATGCTGATTTTTATAGAAGGTTTATTAAGGATTTTTCTTTAATTGCAAAGCCATTGACAAATCTTTTAATTAAAGATGTTCCTTTTAATTTTAATGATGTATGTTTAGTAGCTTTTGAGAAATTAAAGAAAGCTCTCATAAGCGCACCTATCATAACTTCATCGAATTGGAACCTGCCTTTTAAAATAATGTGTGATGCAAGTGACCTAGCAGTAGGATGTGTTTTAGGTCAACAGAAATATAAGAAGTTACATGTTGTTTATTATGCTAGTCACACTCTTTCGAGTCCTCAAATGAATTATACAACTACAGAAAAAGAGACGTTAGCTATTGTTTTTGCATGTGATAAATTTAGATCGTACCTGTTGGGATCTAAAGTTATTATTTTTACAAATCATGCGGCTTTAAGGTATTTATTTGCTAAGAAGGATGTTAAGACTAGGTTCTCTTATTACAAGAATTTGACATAGAAATTTGACATACAAAGGGTAGTGAGAACTTAGTGGCTGACCATTTATCGAGATTAGAGAATGAGGATGTACCTATAGGTGATGATGATGAAATAAATGAAGAGTTTACTGATGATTCCTTAATGTTAGTTAGTCATCTTAATACTCTATGGTATGCGGATTATGCTAACTATATTGCTGCAGGAGTTATTCCTTATGGTTTGTCTTTTCAACAAAGGAAGAAGTTCTTCTATGATATCAAACATTATCTATGGGAGGAGCCTTATTTGTTCAAAATTTGTGGAGATGGAGTTTTAAGTCGATGTGTAGGTGAGAATGAATATCTTGAAATTTTATCTCATTGCCATTCATCTTTGTATGCAGGACATAATGATAGTGGGAAGACGGCAGCTTGTGTTCTTGAATGTGGATTCTATTGGCCAACATTGTTTCAAGATGCAAAGAAGTTTGTGGCCCAATGTGACAAGTGCCAAACAATTGAAATGTAGGTAAGAGGGATGAAATTCCCTTAACAAATATTTTGGAAGTAGATGTCTTTGATGCATGGGGAATAGACTTCATAGGCCCTTTACTTACATCGTTTGGCCAAAACTATATCTTAGTTGGAGTAGATTATGTGTCCAAATGGTAGAAGCCAAGGCTACCCCAACTAATGATTCCAAAGTAGTTGTTAAGTCCTTGAAGAAATTATTTTCAAGGTTCGAAATGCCTCGTGCATTATAAGTAATAGAGGTACACATTTTATAAATCGATCTTTTGAGTCATTATTGCATAAGTATGGGGTGCATCATAGGGTGACCACACCTTATCATCCACAATCAAGTGGCCAAGTAGAAATCTCTAATAGAGAATTGAAATGAATTTTAGAGAAGAGTATCTCTAGTTCATGTAAAGATTGGGCGCATAAGTTGGATGATGCACTTTGGGCATATAGGACAGCTTTTAAAACACCTATCAGTATGACTTCATATAGGCTAGTGTATGGTAAAGCATGTCATTTGCCTGTTGAGTTAGAGCATAAAGCTTATTGGGCTATTAGAGCTTTAAATTTTGATCTTAAATAAGTTGGCATAGAGAGATGTTTGTAAATAAATGAATTAGATGAGTTACGTCTTAATGCTTATGAGAATGCTAGGATTTATAAAGAAATGACAAAGAAGTGGCATAATGCTCATATTAAATATAAGAGTTTTAAAGTATGGGATAAAGTACTTCTTTTTAAATCTAAATTGAGGCTATTCCCTGGAAAATTAAGATCTCATTGGAGTGGGCCATTTTTTATAACCCAAGTATTTAACCATGGGTATTTAGAGCTGAAAAATGATAAGGGTGAACTATTTAAAGCTAATGATCAAAGGTGCAAGGTGTATTTGGAGAGTAATTTTCCTACTAGAGATATTTCCTGTGTTTATCTTGATATGGTTGAAGCTGAATCTTTTAGTAGCAGTACTTAATCAATCTTTCTATCTATATTCATATCTATATACATATCTATTTTTGCATTTGTTGTTTTATATATATATATATCTACTTTGGTTTTACTTTTTGTTTGATGTTCTTGTTTAAAATTTAAATAGTGGAGTGTTTTGTATATTTCTTAATGTTATAATGTGGCAATTTTCAATTTTTATTCCTTTTTGTTTCTCAAGAAGTTTTCAAAAATTGATGTCTGTCACAAGCACGACATTGTCGCGAGCGCGACCAAGTAAGAGGAAATTTTTAAGTTGCTTCTATCGCGAGCGCGACCTTTACTGCGAACGTGATGCTTAGCGGGATGGCATTCTGTCACGGGTGTAACGGTTGTCATGAGCGCGACAAGACGCGGATTTTGAATTTTTAGGCAGTTTCCAACCGTTGCAAGTGTTTAAAATTGCCCTATAAATAGTTTTTGTAACCATAAACTGCCACTTTCAGTAGTTTTTGCCCCTACTTCTTCAAAATCCTCTCCATTTTTTCTTTCTTCTTCATCTCCTATCTCTAAATTCTTTCACTTTGTTTTGAAATTTTTCCAATTTTTTGAGTTTTCACTTGTTATTTTATGAGATTGCACACTTGTTGTTAGGTAACAATAGTGAGATTGAAGACTTTGGCCAAGAAGGATAAAGGCAAAGGAAAGGCTACTGGGAGTTCTTTCCAACCAAAACATGGATCCACCATTCACCAAGAAATGTACGATTACCCATTTCTGATTTATAGTGAAGATAAAGGTCAGAAATTTCAATTTTTTCTCTAAAAAAGACTATGTAGGTATGTGGCATTTAGATTTTGCTTTGTTAGAGGATTTAGGAATTGATCAGGAATTTGAAAAATATATTAAATTTATGAAATGGGAGAAATTTGTTAACATGAAGTTACTGTTAGTGTAAGCCCTAGCCCCAATGCATTGTAACGAAACACTTGAAATTAATAAAATGAGGCATTAGTTTTATCTTTTGTATTCCTGTGCATATCAATTGATAAAACTATCCAAGAATGTCGTTTCGGTTTAAGTTATCATGTGTGAGGCACATGGATTGTAAGACCTTGAAACAAATGAGACATCATTCTAAATATCCCTAGTCAGTCATTGTTATGGGAATAACAAATGAATTAAGACTAGTATGCTCTCTCTGATCTTATGAGTTCTGTCTTACGGATCATTAGGACAAGAGTGTCAATCAGAGATCATAGATACATGTTAAATAACATGGTATCTGGATTCGATCCGCTCATGAGAACACTACATGGTACAAGTCATAAGTGTTTCTCATATGCAAGTTTTGTATCGGAGTTCTTAGACCTGAAATCTCTATGAAACTCTTTATGAATTACTGTGTACTTTGACATACACCTAACGTGCTCGTAACAGAGTGACAAGTACGGGTATGATTGGGTATGCACTGATTCATGTTAGAGAGCATGAGAGAAGTGAAGGGATTACCCCTCTCGATAAGAGAGAAAAATATCACCGGCCACTTGATCAGTGAACTGAGAAGTGTATGGCCATACCGAGATGAAATAATGAGTAATCATTATTTATCTGAGAGTTCAGTGTCACTGGAATATCAAGAAATGAATTAATGTATATAAGGATGACTAGTTCCATGCCTTATATTAATTCTGATATTTATGGGTAAGGGACTATGCGAAATTGTATTAGGTCACCAAATGCCATATGCATTTTCATTTAATTTGGAATGCTATAATATCTTGCTAGAGAATATATATAGCCTTTGAATTAATTTATTAATTCATTGCCAACATTAAATGGACCTATAGGATCGCACACAAAGCATTGGGCTTAAAATATTTAAATTAAGTATTGGACATTAATTTGGGCTTTTAATTAAAGTCAAATTAATGTATGTAATGGGTTATAATATTGCTATTGGGCTTTGGTCCATGAGAGAGAGAAATTCAGCCCATAAGGTTTAATTTCAATTAATTAATTATCTTTTGTTAATTAAGTTAATTGAATATTAAAGCCTAAAGGAATTTAAATTAAATTAAATCACTTATATATTTAATTAAGTGATTTCATTTATTTAAATGTCTTATGTTTTATTTCAAATTTGAATTTAAATTCAAAGGAGTTTAATTCAAAATATATTACTTATCTTTAGGAAGTGATAGAGTTTGAATTAATTATCTTAGGATAGTTGAATTTAGATTAATGACTTGCCAAAGGATAAGCATATATATTAAAAGAAATAAAACCCTAAACCTAATTTTTTTGTGGCATGAATAGTAACTCATGAATAGTGACTCTCTCTCTCTTAATTCTTTTGTTCAATTTTTCACAAGGAGAAAGGATTGTTCCTCATTCTCTTGTGTTATTGAGCAGTAATAGCAATCTAAAGAAGTACAAAATCAAGTTTTGTAGCTTCAAACTATAACCATTACACAATACCGAAAAAGAGAGCTAGCAATCTCGTTTTTAAGCCGACGGTGTAATTGTGTGTGTGAGAATAGAGGGAGTGGCACAAAAGGCTGTTCCTTGGCATTGGTGATCGAGAACTAAGGTGGATAAAGGCATCTTGGTTGCTGGACATCACAAAATCAAAGAATAAAAAGGCATCATCTATTGTAAGTTTCAAAACCCTAAAATTGCATGTTTTCGTTCCTATCTTTGGATATGTATGGTATGTATGATAAAATTTTTGTTTTTCCGCTGTGCTATCATGATTATCATACCATGTCATATTCCATCAGTTACCTGTTAAAAAGGATTGGGTTGTTGAATTCTTTGTTACCTTATCTTATATGGATGATAGGAAGGTGAACATGAAATTTAGGCATGAAGGCACTGAGTATATTTTTGGTTTTGATGGAATGCATGAGTGGTTTGGTTTTCCTTTGAATGGAAAATTTTTTGTACCTCAACAATTTGCTGCTATTGATGTGTGGAAGAGGTTGTCTGGTTTGTTTCATTTTGCTAACAAAAATTCTACAAATAGGCAAATTAAAGATAATGTTTTGTTATTGTTTCATAATTTTTTTATGCCATGCCTTGTTTAGTAGAGTAGAGAGTAACAAGGTTCAAGCCAAGGATTTATTTATTTTGTCCCTTATGCAATCTAAAAAGACACCTTGCTCTATTGACTTTATTTTTTATGGTTTATATCATGCTACAAATGCTAAGACCAAGAGTGTAAAACCCTCAATGGAAATAGTTCCTTCCGATGAGAACTTAAATGATTTGCCTGAAATTTTTTTTTTACACCGATAACCCATCTTATACAACAGATACATAACATTCCATAAAATGCATACAAATCATAATCATTTACTGACATAATAAAAATTACTATTAAGAAAATAATCCAAAATACAGTCAAGTCTTACATTCCTTAACTGAGTATATACATGCCAAAAATACTTAAAAGTCTGGACAATACTTTTCTTCAAGCTTCACTCCACTGTGTACTATGTTCCAGCTTATCTTCAGAACCTGCACGTAGTAAAAACTACGTGTTGAGCACTAGATATGCTCAGTGGTGACTATCAATCCTAGAATTTCCAAGCTACCCATAATTATCATATTTATGCTAAGTTTTACGTTAACTTGTCAATTTTTATTTTGTCTTATCAAAAATCCTTAATAATTTTGACAGTCTTTTCAGTTCATCAGTATCATTTTTGGCAAGCTTTTTACTTTGGTTTTAAACAATTCAATCTACTTCAAAACACTTTCTTTCGTAATTTCAATTGCAAAAGTTATGTTTCTTTTCTTACTTTTTCTATTGCTCTTACTTAACTTAAGTTTGACTTTTTCTATTCAATTTCTTTTTTTTATTTATCACTATATATTTATCAAACGACAATCATTAATTCTTTAACATTTAATGTCTAGTAATATTATTACTTAGCAACTTTGCAATTTAATCTTTATTTTAATGGCAAATTATATTTCAGTCCTTATTATAATCTTTAAACTACTAGTCGAAGTAATTTACGTTTCTTTACACTTAATGTGAAAATTGTGAATTAATTAGTGTTTCCATTTTTATGAATAGTATTTTTGAATAGTAACCATATATGTGAATAGTAACCGTATACGTGAATAGTATCTAAGAAAAATATAAGAGATGGTTTTATGTTCCTTTATATGTAAATTTACATTTTAGTCCCTATTCACAATAAAATTCACTTTCTGAATACTTTCACTATTATTTGACTGTTTACTACCTTTTTACACTTTTGAGAAAAATTACCATTTTACCCCTGAATATATATATTCTTTTACTTTAGTCTTTTCTTTTTAATGATTAATCATTAATTTAGCACTATAGTTTCTTTATGTCTCTAGTGCAATATGACAGGACTCTCAAATAGGATACTCGAAACTGGACCTAAAGGTCCCACTGAGAGAGAAGTGATCCCCAAGGGATCATTTCTTGAAAAATATTTCACTTTCAATTTCACTGAAAATACTGAAGCCATGAATATCAAAGATCCTACCCATAGCAAAGCAAGTCGCCATGACTTGCACTGCGGTATAAGGTGTTCCTATGGCTAGCCAATTATATCCTGAATAAGAAAATCACTACCTGGCTATTGCTAAGGGCAAAAACAATCAATTAATTTTTCAAAATAAATTTCACACTTCAATAATTTTTATAATTTCTTTTATTTTCTTTAAACAATACATCTTCGTCAATTACACTCTTTTTAGTGTTATTGACTATACAGTAAATTTTTCTTTTTAATTTCTTTTTCTTTTCAATCACTTTTGCGTGAATTATTTTACTATAATTCACTATAGACATTAATTATTCTTCCAATGTTAAGCTAATTATTTTCTCAATATATTTTTCATATTTTGTGAATTATATCAGGATAATTCACTCTTTTGCTTTCTTAGCACTTATTGAATTATTTCGTTATAATTCAAAAATTTACTTTTACAATCATTTTATTTACTTTTAGACTTTTAGCTAATTTCTTACTTTTTCTGTCTGAATTTGCGATTATTCGAAAATTTCAATACTTTATAAAGATTGTGAATTATTTATAATAATTCACCATTTTATTCGAATTATGAATTATTTTGTAATAATTCAATATGGTTACTTAACTGACTATACTTTTTATTTTCCTTAATTTCGTCATTTAACTTTTTTATTTTCTTTGTAGGGAATATAAATTAATTTGTATTAATTCACTAACTTTTGCTTGTTTATTGAATTATTTTTCAATAATTCAATATTTTTACTTAAGCATATTCACTATTTATTTTTCAAAAATATTCTCATAAATCACATAAATTCTATAAAAATTTATGTGAACAATATTCTTCATTTATTATCATTTTTCCTCATTTTATGAATTATTTCACTATAATTCATCCTTTATCTACTTATACTTGTTATTAGCGTCAAAATTCTTAAATAAATTCCATAAATCTTCTAAAAATTTATGGACATTATATTTTATGTTATACCTTAATTTATGGCTTAATTTCATTAAATTGCATATTGTACATATTTTTTTCCTTTAACATTGAATTTTGGCCCTTAAGGAATTTCTCCTTAAAAACTTATTTTAATTTAATTAAGCTTATATTTAAGCTTAATTAAGGTTCAATAACATTAAATTATGGGAAATTTCAATATACATATACTTTTCTGATTTTTCTTTAATTACATATTCAATAAATATTCTAAAAATATTCACATAATTTCTATAAATTTCACAAAAAATTATACATGCATTATTACACATATACTATTAAATTAAGCCTTAAAATCACTAAAATACTTAACATACAATATTTTTTCTTCCTCAAGAAATTTGACTACTTCAATAAAATTCCCTATAAATTTTTTTCATTCGAATTAAACCTTCTAACAAACTTAATTAAGGTCTAATTACACCATTATGCAATCAATTTCAAATTTAATCAATTATATAAATTTTTCCTTAATAAACCCTAAGAAAAATTATTAAATTAAATGAAAATTACTAAGATTTAGTAGTCACTAACCTTTTTTTCATGTATAATCTTCCCTTGAGCTTCCTTTTATTCACTTGAAAGCATGAAAATCATTAACTATCAATAATATCCTTCTTTGGCTGAAATTTCCCCTCATAAAATCACCAAGATAACCATCATTTTAACTCAAAATAATTACAAAAATATACTCTAGGCACCTAAATCTATCTATAGATGCCTTGAAATTAAATTAAAATCCAAGAATTCACTTACCTATTTTTTACCTTCATGCCTTTAATCCTTATTTTCCTTAGCTTTTCTCCCTTCAATCTCTAGTTTGGGCTTAGATCTAACAACTAGAGAGGCTAATAAATATTTCTCATGCTTGGATCAAGGTAAGAAATTGAAGAAATAAGGAAGAAAATGGTGAAAAATAAAGAACTAAAGAAGTTGGCCACCAAAGGAGGGAGAGCTGCTGGAACCAACGTGAGAGTTTCTGGAAAATTGAAGAGATTTCATCCCTTATATATGCCCTCTCAATTGGGCTTGGGCTTGGGCTTGGCTAAGTTTAATGGGCCTTGATTAATTAATCAAGCCCATTAACGACCCATTAATAAATTTTAATTCATTTCTTTCACTTCTCAATTCCAAATTACTTAAAAAATGATTTCATAATTTTTATTACCCCAAAAATAGGTTGCACGTAAATTTTCAGCTCAATCGAAGTCCATTTTCGGTCCAGTTCAATTAAATCGGTCCGATCCAAAAATATCGGTATTACAGAGAAATTTACTTTTTACACCCAAAATAATCTACATATAATTTTAGGCTTAACTGGAATTTTCTACAATTTTTAAGGATTATTTACTATTTTTAAAGCCCTGGTCAAATTGTAGTTGACCGATTACTATTGAAATCGAAATTATTATTTTTCTCTTACTTATAAAGGTCAAATATCCTTAAAAATACTTCTAAAATTCTCAAAATATATTCAATTGACTTCATGAATATTTTTGAGTCATTCGAAGACTATTTTTCGGTCTGATACATTTTTACCAATCTGATATTTCAATTTTCAAAATTACCGTAACATTAATTTTTTTATTACCATATGATTCTACATCACATTTAATGTAGATCTGAAAAATATGATAATTTTTAAAGATTATTTGTTATTTTTAATGTCCCAAATAAACTCTCAGTTAACACAAGTATAATTTTAACTGGAACCGTGACTTTTTCCTTTTTTTGACTTTTAATGATCCATTTGATCTCATTTTCAGTCCAAATTATATCTTTGGACTCCAGCTAACTTGCTCTTTTCAATGGTCCAATAAAATATTTTTCGACTCAGGAAGATACTATTCACCTTGGTGTCATTATTCACTTTCGAAAAGTACTATTTCCGACTAGCCTGGTATTTGGGCCATTACAAATCTCCCATACTTATAAAAATTTCGTCCTCGAAAATTTTTTATAGGAAAGAATAAAGGACGCAAGATTATCAGCTTATCAAAAATTATTCCTCATTTGATGGTTGCAAAGAATGCTTACTTATAACACATATTCATTCTTGGGCTGACTACTCTTTAAGTCAAAAATCTTTACCAATCTTACTTCACAGGTCATATCATCCTGTATACAAATCTCATTTATACCACAAATCAAATCACCCTTTATTGACTTCTTGATACTCAAATATGCCCTATATTAAGGACCTCTACATTTCCTTTCAGATAATACCCCAACCAAAGCTATCTTCGGTTGGACTGATAGCTATCATCATAAGTAAACTCTGCTAAAAACGAGTACTTTCCATAATCATTACCAAATTCATGTATACAATTCTTCTAATATCTGAAGTATCCACTCTGATTGACCATCAGTCTGAAGTGACATGCTATGCTAAAGTAGAGATTATCAAAAATCTTACTCATAGCAACACATTCTTCTTTTTAAGGCTGAGTACATTAGCCAATTCATTACTTCTCTGGTGGTACCCGGATAAATCCAGGAACTAATCTCAACAAACGGTTACTTTTTCTTCAATATCGGCAGAACTAAGCTCGAATACTTATCACATTCTTTTAGTGTCTTAAAACCCATCAGAATAATATCAATAAAAATAATTATGACCAAGTCCAAATAGGAGTAAAAAAATCCTATTTATCAAGTCTATATAGGCAGTCAATATTGACATGACCAATAACTCATAATGGCCACATCAAAATCGAAAAATAATCTTGGATACACTATTCCTTTTTACTTCATCACAGTATAATGGTAATCTTTTTTTTTTGCTAGTAGGTCATTTTTACGCTCATCATATCTCCTGTCAGTTTTTCCATATCAGGTGGGGTCTATACAACTGATATGATGTAAATCAGATGTTGTCACACAATATGAAATGCTATGCAATGAATGAATGATTTCATGTATGCAATGGAATACTGCCAAGTATTCTCATATAATGCAGATATCATAGTCCATCCCAGAACTATGAAACATCTAATCAAATGCCCCCACCTGCAAGGAACCACCGACAGATATATATATATAGCATCTTAAATGACCTCAACTTATTATCAGAACCATTTCAACTATCAGAAACCTTCTCTGACAGTATCACTTCTAATTCAATAACCATTTAAACCATGACATAGAAGTCAAGATTTCTCTATGTCCCTTACAATCTGTCTTAACTTAATATACAATTGCTTTCCGAATTTTTAACATATCCTTTTTATTTCACTTAACAACAGACTGATTCTCATTCACAATGACACATAGGCATTCGGGTCACACTCAAATTCAATCAGAAATTCGTCATTCTACTTTAGCCTCCATAAGACTTTAAACAGCAACATTTTCATTCTGACTCTCTACTGTTTTTACTATGCAGAATCAATCACTTTACACTTAATAATCTTGGTCAGATGTCAACTTTTCACTTTCAAACATAATAGGGAGCAAGTACACATCAAACTCCTTAACACTTCTTCACTTCTAATTGACATGTATATACAGATAAACCTATCACTTAGTCTTATCCCACTCCGATCTTAGAACCGTCTAAACCATCGTTCTGATACCATTAACTATAACACCCTCAACGGAAACAGTTCCTTCCGATAAAAACTTAAACGAGTTGCCTGAAATTTTTTTTTACACCGATAACCCATCTTATACAACAGATACATAACATTCCATAAAACACATACAAATCATAATCATTTACTGGCATAATAAAAATTACAATTAAGAAAATAATCCAAAATACAGTCAAGTCTTACATTCCTTAACTGAGTATATACATGCCAAAAATACTTGAAAGTCTAGACGATACTTTTCTTCAAGCTTCACTCCGCTGTATACTATGCTCCAGCTTATCTTTAGAACCTGTACGCAGTAAAAACTACATGCTGAGCACTAGATATGCTCAGTGGTGACTACCAATCCTAGAATTTCCAAGCTACGCATAATTATCATATTTATGCTAAGTTTTACGTTAACTTGTCAATTTTTATTTTGTCTTATCAACAATCCTTAATAATTTTGACAGTCTTTACAGTTCATCAATATCATTTTTGGCAAGCTTTTTACTTTGGTTCTAAACAATTCAGTTTACTTCAAAATACTTTCTTTCGTAATTTCAATTGCAAAAATTATATTTCTTTTCTTACTTTTGCTATTGCTCTTACTTGACTTAAGTTTGACTTTTTCTATTCAATTTTTTTTATTTAATCAGGTCAATACAAATATTAGTTCTTTGATAATTTACATTAGTATTTGCCACTAAAATGACAAATTTTCTAATCACTACTTGATGTCTTCATTAGTCACAATTTATCCTTTTAATAGCAAACCTACAATTTTGCAATTTATTTCTTTATATCACTATATATTTATCAAAAGACAATCATTAATTCTTTAACATTTAATGTCCAGTAATATTATTACTTAGCAACTTTGTAATTTAATCTTTATTTTTATGGCAAATTACATTTCAGTCCTTATTATGATCTTTAAACTACTAGTCGAAGTAATTTACGTTTCTTTACACTTAATGTGGAAATTGTGAATTAATTAATGTTTCCATTTTTGTGAATAGTATTTTTGAATAGTAATCATATATGTGAATAGTAACCGTATACGTGAATAGTACTCAAGAAAAATATAAAAGATGCTTTTATGTACCTTTATATGTAAATTTACATTTTAGTCCCTGTTCATAATAAAATTCACTTTCTGAAATACTTTCACTATTATTTGACTGTTTATTACCTTTTTACACTTTTTGGGGAAAATTACCATTTTACCCCTGAATATATATATTCTTTTACTTTAGTCTTTTCTTTTTCATGATTAATCATTAATTTAGCACTATACTTTCTTTATGCCCCTAGTGCAATATGTCAGGACTCTCAAATAGGATACTCGAGACTGGACCCAAATGTCCCACTGAGAGAGAAGTGATCCCCAAGGGACCATTTCTCGAAAAACATTTCACTTTCACTTTCACTGAAAACACTGAAGCCATGGAGATTAAAGATCCTACCCATAGCAAAGCAAGTCGCCATAACTTGCACTGCGGTATAAGGTGTTCCTATGGCTAGCCAATTATATCCTGAATAAGAAAATCACTACCTGGCTATTGCTAAGGGCAAAAACAATCAATTAATTTTTCAAAATAAATTTCACACTTCAATAATTTTTATAATTTCTTTTATTTTCTTTAAACAATACATCTTCGTCAATTACACTCTTTTTAGTGTTATTGACTATACAGTAAAATTTTCTTTTTAATTTCTTTTTCTTTCCAATCACTTTTGCGTGAATTATTTTACAATAATTCACTATAAACATTAATTATTCTTCCAATGTTAAGCTAATTATTTTCTCAATATGTTTTTCAAATTTTGTGAATTATATCAGGATAATTCACTCTTTTGCTTTCTTAACACTTATTGAATTATTTCGTTATAATTCAAAAATTTACTTTTACAATCATTTTATTTACTTTTAGACTTTTAGCTAATTTCTTACTTTTTCTGTCTGAATTTGCGATTATTCGAAAATTTCAATACTTTATACAGAATGTGAATTATTTATAATAATTCACCATTTTATACGAATTATGAATTATTTTGTAATAATTCAATATGGTTACTTAACTGACTATACTTTTTATTTTCCTTAATTTCGTCATTTAACTTTTTTATTTTCTTTGTAGGGAATATAAATTAATTTGTATTAATTCGCTAACTTTTGCTTGTTTATTGAATTATTTTTCAATAATTCAATATTTTCACTTAAGCATATTCACTATTTATTTTTCAAAAATATTCTCATAAATCACATAAATTCTATAAAAATTTATGTGAACAATATTCTTCATTTATTATCATTTTTACTCATTTTATGAATTATTTCACTATAATTCATCCTTTATCTACTTATACTTGTTATTAGCTTCAAAATTCTTAAATAAATTTCATAAATCTTCTAAAAATTTATGGACATTATATTTTATGTTGTACCATAATTTATGGCTTAATTTCATCAAATTTCATATTGTACACATTTTTTTTCTTTAACATTGATTTTGGTCCTTGAGGAATTTCTCCTTAAAAATTTATTTTAATTTAATTAAGCTTATATTTAACCTTAATTAAGGTTCAATTACATTATATTAAGGAAAATTTCAATATACATATACTTTTTTGATTTTTCTTTAATTACATATTCAATAAATATTCAAAAAATATTCACATAATTTCTATAAAACTCCACAAAAATTTATACATGCATTGTTACACATGTACTATTAAATTAAGCCTTAAAATCAATAAAATACTTAACATATAATATTTTTTCTTCCTCAAGAAATTTGACTACTTCAATAAAATTCCCTATAAATTTTTTTCATTCAAATTAAACCTTCTAATACACTTAATTAAGGTCTAATTATACCATTATGCAATCAATTTCAAATTTAATCAATTATATAAATTTTTCCTTAATAAACCCTAAGAAAAATCATTAAATTAAATGAAAATTACTAAGATTTAGTAGTCACTAACCTTTTTTCATGTATAATCTTCCCTTGAGCTTCCTTTTATTCACTTAAAAGCATGAAAATCATTAACCATCAATAATATCCTTCTTTGGCTGAAATTTTCCCTCACAAAATCACCAAGATAACCATCATTTTAACTCAAAATAATTACAAAAATATACTCTAGGTACCCAAATCTATCTATAGATTTCTTGAAATTAAATTAAAATCCAAGAATTCATTTACCTATTTTTGACCTTCATGCCTTTAATCCTTATTTTCCTTAGCTTTTCTCCCTTCAATCTCTAGTTTGGGCTTAGATCTAACAACTAGAGAGGCTAATAAATATTTCTCATGCTTGGATCAAGGTATGAAATTGAAGAAATAAGGAAGAAAATGGTGGAAAATGAAGAACTAAAGAAGTTGGCCACCAAAGGAGGGAGAGCTGCTGGAACCAACGTGAGAGTTTCTGGAAAATTAAAGAGATTTCATCCTTTATATATGCCCTCTCAATTGGGCTTGGACTTGGCTAAGTTTAATGGGCCTTGATTAATTAATCAAGCCCATTAATGATCCATTAATAAATTTTAATTCATTTATTTCACTTCTCAATTCCAAATTACTTCAAAAATGATTTTATAATTTTTATTACCCCAAAAATACGTTGTACGAAAATTTTCAGCTCAATCGGAGTTCATTTTCGGTCCAGTTTAATTAAATCAGTCCGATTCAAAAATATCGGTATTACAGAAAAATTTACTTTTTACACCCAAAATAATCTACATATAATTTTAGGCTTAACTGGAATTTTTTGCAATTTTTAAGGATCATTTACTATTTTTAAAGCCCTAGTCAAATTGTAGTTGATTGGTTACTATTGAAATCGAAATCATTATTTTTCTCTTACTTATAAAGGTCAAATATCCTTGAAAATACTTCTAAAATTATCAAAATATATTCAATTGACTTCATGAATATTTTTGAGTTATTCAGAGACTATTTTTCGGTCTGATACATTTTTACCAGTCTGATATTTCAATTTTCAAAGTTATCGTAACATTAACTTTTTTATTACCATATGATTCTACATCACATTTAATGTAGATTTGGAAAATATGGTAATTTTTAAACTCTCAGTTAACACAAGCATCCTTTTAACTGGAACCGTGACTTTTTTCTTATTTTTGACTTTTAATGGTCCATTTGATCTCATTTTCAGTCCAAATTATATCTTTGGACTCCAGCTAACTTGCTCTTTCCAATGGTCCAATAAAATATTTTTCGACTCAGGGAAATACTATTCAATCTGGTGTCACTATTCACTTTTGAAAAGTACTATTTCTGACTAGCCTGATATTTAGGCCATTACAAATTGTCCCTAAAAAGGGTGGCTTAACTGTAATTTGTAATGATAACAATGATTTAATTCCTACTAGGACTATCACGGGTTGGCGTATGTGTGTGGACTATAGGAAATTAAATAAGGCTACAAGAAAGGACCATTTCCCTTTGCCTTTTATTGATAAAGTCATAGAAAGATTGGCTAAATTTTTTTATTTTGTTTACTTAGATGGTCTAAGTGGTTTTTATCAAATACCTATACATCCACATGACCAATCTAAGACAAATTTTACATGCCCATATGGAACTTTTGCATTCAGGCAAATGCCTTTTGGTTTGTGTAATGCACCAGCCACCTTTCAAAGATGCATGTTCTTTATTTTTAGTGATCTCATTGATCAATGTGTAAAAGTTTTCATGGATGACTTTAGTGTGTATGGCATTACATATGAGAATTGTTTATCTAATCTTTCTAAGGTGCTTGATAGATGTATGGAGAATGGTTTGGTTTTAAATTAGGAAAAGTGTCATTTCATGGCACAAGAGGGTATTGTCTTAGGACATTTAGTCTCAAATAGGGGGATTGAGATTGATAGAGCTAAAATTAAAATTATTGCTAATTTGCCTCCTCCTAAAAATGTTAGAGATGTTAGAAGCTTTTTAGGTTACGCTAGATTTTATAGAAGGTTCATAAAAGATTTTTCTAAGATAGCTAAACCTTTGTGCACATTACTAGGCAAAGATGTTGATTTTCATTTTGATGAGGCATGTCATAAATCTTTTAAAACTCTTAAACATGCTCCTATCACTTCACCGGTGTTGTAACCACCAAATTGGGAGCAACCATTTGAATTGATGTGTGATGCTAGTAATTATGCAGTTGGGCCTGTTTTATGACAAAGAATATATGGGAAGCCTTCTGTTATTTATTATACTAGCAAATTACTAGATGATGCCCAAATTAACTACTCCACAACTGAAAAAGAACTCTTGGCCATTGTATATGCATTTGATAAATTTAGGGCTTATCTTGTAGGGCAAAAAGTCATTGTTTATTCTAATCATGCTGCCCTTAAGTACCTCTTGAGTAAAAAAGATGCTAAGCCTAGGTTGTTAAGATGGATTTTAATGTTACAAGAGTTTGATTGGGAAATAAGGGATAAAAAGGGACAGGAGAACTTAGTTGCTGACCATTTATATAGGTTAACCTAATGTGTTTTGAAGGATAATGATGATAGGGTGCCTATTGATGAAGCTTTTCATAGGGAACACCTTTTTAGTGTAGTTTCCAAGGAAGTTCCATGGTTTACTGATATAACAAACTATTTAGTAAGTGGTATGCTTCCATATGGTCTAGATTATAGGCAAAGGAAGAAATTCCTTCATGATGTGAAGTTTTACTATTGGGAAGAGCCCTTGTTATATAGGAGATATGCTGATGGGTTGATTAGGAGGTGTATTCCTCATGAAGAAGTTGGTGAGGTGTTGGCTCATTGTCATTCCTATGCTGTAAGGGATCACTTTGGGGTTTCTAAGATAGCTTCTAAGGTTTTGCAAGCTGGTTTTTGGTGGCTTACATTATTTAAGGATGTCAAAGACTTTGTACTTAGTTGTGATAAGTGCCAAAGAATGGGAAATTTGTCTAGGAAGAATGAAATGCCTTAACATGGCATTTTAGAAGTCAAATTGTTTGATGTTTGGGGTATGGACTTTATGGGGCCATTTCTTTGTTCTTTGGGAAATAGGTATATTTTGGTCATGGTTGATTATGTATCTAAATGGGTGGAAGCAATTCCAACCATTACTAATGATGCTAACGTGGTTAAGAAGATGCTTAAGAAAGTTATATTTCTTAGATTTGGAACACCTAGGGTAATTATTAGTAATGGTGGGTCTCATTTTTGTAATAAAGTTATAGAACAATTATTGAAAAAATATAATGTGACTCATAAAATTGCTACACCTTATCACGCCCAAACAAGTGGACAAGTTGAAATTAGCAATAGAGAGCTTAAGTAGATTTTGGAGAAAACTGTCTCTAGATCAAGAAAAGATTGGGCACTTAAGCTAGATGATGCTCTTTGGGCATATAGAACAGCTTTTAAAACTCCTATAGGCCTTACTCCTTATCAATTGATTTATGGTAAGTCTTGTCATTTGCCTGTTGAAATTGAACATAAAGCTTATTGGGCAACTAGGGTGTTAAATTTTGATATGCAACAAGTTGGTAGGAGGAGATTGCTTCAATTGCAAGAGTTAGAAGAGCTTCGTATGAATGCATATGAAAATGCTAAGCTATATAAGGAACGAACTAAATCATGGCATGATAAGCATGTATTAAAGAAAAAATTTAAAGTTGGTGACATGGTTTTGTTGTATAACCCTAGATTGAAGCTATTTCCTGGAAAATTAAAGTCAAGATGGTCGGGACCTTTTAAAGTAGTTCAAGTTTTTCCTTATGGGGCTGTTGATATTGCTAATGAAAAAGGGGAGGTTTTTAAGGTTAATGGACATCGAGTAAAGCCTTATTTCATTGGTGATGTAGTAGTTCCTACTCAAAAAGTTTCTTTATTAAATTCCTCTCTTGCACAATAATATTTTTGTTTAAGATTAGCTCTTTTAGTTTCTATGGTTTGTTTTTGGTTAAGTTTTAAGTATTTTATAGTTTTTATTTTTATTGATTTATTTTCTTTTGTAATCTTTACTTTTGGGTCGAGGATTGGTATGTTTTACAGGACAAAATTGTAGCACTGTCATATATTCACGAGTGCAATTCGACTCGTGAAGCTGTTCACGAGTGATCCAGAGGCAGCAACATACCGAGTCGTGCATCCCAGGATCGAGTCATGAAGCAGTTCACGAGTAACACAGAGAGGAATGCTTCACGAGTCGTGAACTTTTGTCCAACTCGTGAACATTTGTATCCATTTACCCACATTCAGTCTTCACGAGTCGTGAAGTTATGTCCGACTCGTGATGTACTGTTTTCGATTTTACCAAGTTGAGATTTTTACCTCTTCTTCTTTCTTAATTCATTTTTCTTTCTTTCTTAAATTCAAGTCGAGATTTAAAATTCATTCTTTGCGGTTTTAATCTTGATTAATTGCCTTAATTATTTTAAACTTGATGGGGCGGAACGATTATAAATCAAACTAGGGTTTGTGAAACAACATACCCTTTCACTTTCTCCTTAATTTTTCTTTAAATACTGTAGTTACACTTTTCTTCCTTTTCACAGTTCTTTTCCTTCACTCGTGCACTTACTTTGGTTTTCTCTTCGCTACGACATACATTCCTTTTTACGTGTTTTTCTCTTCACTACGACATACATTCACGTCATTTACTTGGTGTTTTTTTCCTTCATCTTCTTCTTTTCTCTTTATTATATGGTTTTGGTGTCTTTCTTCTTCATCTTCTTCTTCTCTTACTTTTCCATTCCTGCATTTCTTTTCTTTCTGTCTTTATCTTTTTCCCACTATGGTGAGAACCAAGAATGTTTTAAGGGGCCAGCAAGGGGCAGAAGGAGTAGAGCTTGAAAGCCTCTTAACACAGTTTGGTGCTCCATTTCCACTTTCATCCGTGCATAAAGGTAATAGATTCCTTGCTCTCAAGGATAGAGCAATTTCTCAATGTAAGTATTTTCCAGATTCCTTACTTGAACAAGTGAGCTTGCTTGATACAGTAAATGAAATGCTATCTCAATGTGGCTTATTGCATTTTGTTAATATGCATGAACAATTTTATACTGATTTGGTCTTGGAATTTTACACCAATTTGAAAGAGAATGCTGAAAATCCTAGGCTAGTGGACTTTCGTTTGAATGGGATTGATTATACACTAACATATTTCATGATGCATCGCATTTTTGGCTTTAAACCATCTGGATTATGTGATCCTCCTAAGACTTATAGGCCTAATGCTTTTTGAAATTTTCTCACTGGCTTAACTACACCATATAGGGCTAGAGAGGCTAAATCAATGTTTATTTCAGATTTAAAATATTGGGTTTTGCATAAGATCCTTGCCTCTGTTGTCTTTAACAAGCCTGAATTTAATTGAGTCTCTCGTCATGAGCTATTTTTGATGTGGTGTGTGCATAATCGCAAGTCTGTTTGTTGGTCTTTTTGGATTTTCAATCAGTTATTGAATTGTGTTGGTCGTTTGGAGTCTCCTATTACCTATGGACATGTAATCGCTGCTATTGCTAGGAGTCTATACATTGATTTGTGCACTTATGATCCTGCCCTTCCTTGCTTATATTTTTCCAAACATCTGTTTGTTAGAGGTGAAGTGGTTAATAATTCTTTTCAATTCATACCCCCACTTTCACGATCTTGTTGGAAGGATCTTACAGGAACCTCTACCCCACAAGTGGCTGCTTTGGAAAGTACTTCGGATGAATCAAGGCCAACGGAGCAGGGACAAAGTGATGATCCTATAGAGGATGTCCCTAGTGATGAGGCTGCTTTTTCACCTACTGCTGGATCTTCTTCAAATATTACCCATTCCATGTTCAATCAATTACTGCACAATCAGTCCACCATCCAACATCAACTCACTTCCTTGGAGCAAGTTACCTCCTAATTGGTTCGACGTCAACGCCACCTTGAGAACAAGGTGGATGCCTTCATTGCCCAATCGGGCTATGTGGTGTCTTCACCTCCGCCTTCACCATGATCTTTAGGGGAGTTTTCTTTCCTCTATTTTGTTTAGTTATTTCTTTTTATTGTTTGTTGTTGTTGTTTATATTTTTTGTTCCTTCACATTGAGGACAATGTGTGTTCTAAGTGTGGGGGAGCATATTAACTATATTGTGTGTTTTGTTTATGTTTGTTTGGTTATGTGTTTTTTTTTCTTTCTTTCTTTATCTAGACTAAACTTTTTAGTAAGTTTTATTATAAGTATTGCTCATATTGTATATAATATAGGTTGTTATGAAGAGTCATTTGCCTTTTATGCTCACTTTATTAGTTTTTTAAAGCTTTGACATGTGTTTTATGTTTTCAAGTTATCTCTTTTTACTTCTTTCAACATTTTAGGTTATTTAGTCTCTTTACTAACTATGCTTTAAGGTTAGAGTTTTATCATTTAGCTTAAGGTTTTAGGATTTTGTTGCCTTATGGAAACTATAGCCATAATACTTACCTTTACCTTTCAATAATGGATGAGGACTAGCAAAAGAAACTAAATGCTAAAATAAAATAAAAGCAAGATGCATATCCAAAAATTTCAATAAAGTACAGGATGGAGCATAAAACGCACCCATTACTACATTTTCTTGCTACTCTAATTACTGGGATAAAGTTTAAAAGTATACCCATGCTAATTACAAAAAAAAAGAAGAAAAGAAAATGAAAAAAAATGTATGTAGTATAAAAATGCCAGGAGATTGGTTTAAAGGTATGAGTGCTTACATATTGTCTTAGAAGGCAACCATAGTTTTAGAATCTTAAGTTCTATGATCAATATTCTCTCTTGAGCATGGTTAGTTGTGAGACTTTATTATCTTGATGTTGGATTTAGTAAACTTAGGTGACTTGGTAATTTAGAATACATGTTTTAAGTTATAATTTACTGATATTTTGAGTGTTTAAGGTGTTTGACTTCATTTCAATCTTATTTAAAGTAAATATTGAGCAATGCTTTATAGTATAACTTACTTAGTTTAACTTGGAATTAAATTTTCTCATTCGACTCTTGCTTGAGGACAAGCAAGGTTTAAGTGTGGGGGAATTTGATGCCATGTAAAATGTATGCTTTTTAGTATGTATTTTCTTATGTTTAAATAGTTTAAGTATATAATATTATGTGTATTTTATGTGTTTATGTTTAGTTTATGTTTTTATGTGTGTTTTTAGGTTAAATTTGGTGCAAGTGTGAAGTAAAGTGAAGAAATGGTGAAAATTTGAGGATGAAGATCAAGAGTCGTGAAGTGGCTCACGACTCAGACAAAATGGCACGAGACGGAGGGCAGTTCACGAGTGAGGTAGAGAAGACTTGCTCACAAGTCGGCAAAAATGTCACGAATCGGAGGGATATTGCACGAGTAAAGAGGGCTTGATGGGATTCACGACTCGTGAAGGCATTCACGACTCGGACAAAACACTTGTTTCCAAACGTTGCCACCTTTTCGCACCCGATCCTTCAACCAACCATCAAGACTTTTCAAGGCAGCTTTCCATGATTAACAATTCTTTTGAAGGCACATATCTGTTGAGTTAAACTCTCTAAATATAGGAGAAAAGCTCTGGAAAGGGGATCGAAAGAAAATTTTCATTGTTTACTTAAGAACATTTTTAGTTACTTTTGGATATTTTCTCTACTTAGTTTTTAGACGATGACCAAAGAACAAAGTCAAAGGAATAAGAGATATATCAAAAGGTCTAAATAGAAAGTAAACCCTGGGGAGTGATGTTGTTCTTTTCTCTTACTTCATTTTTATTTCAATTGTGTATTTGACTAGTTCTTTTGGTACATTATGACTACTTAATTCAATTTGTTTTTCATCTACTTATCTTTGCTTTATGAATGTTTATTTTCTTTATGTATGAAGTGTGATTTAAATTTATTTGGGTACTTTGATTTGCTTATTATGCTTGATCACCATAATTAGCATGTTAGTCATTTAATTCACAATGAGAATTGGAATTCTTTGATGGAAAGACAAATAAATTTACTTGAAGCATTGAATTCACTTAGAGATAAGGAATTCACTTTAAGGGGTTAAATAATTGGCATAGAACTTCATAGTTTTTATTTATCTCTATAATGTCATGAGAATGCTTATAGACTCTAAGTAAAAACACCTTTAATGACAATGAGAATTGCTTTAAAGACACTTGGCTAAATTCTCCAATCATATTATTAATATAATTGATTAACTGGTTCATAGATGAATTATTTCACTTAGTTATAATGTATGTTCAAATCATTTTTTAAGTTATCTATTATCCAAAATTAACTCACTATATTTAAAATAGTTTAGTCTTTAAATTAAATGCATGATACCTATTTTATTTGATACCTATCCATTTACTTATTGTTATTTCAATACAAAATTTACCCCGTTCCCTTTAGAACGATACCCTACTCATACTATACGTGGTCTAGTGAGACTAAAGGTTCAATTAAATCCTCATCAGCTAGTAGTGGAGATGTTTATTCATTTACAAGCTTATGGTATGCAATGGCATATTAAAGGAAAGAGTGAAACACTAACCCCTAAACATGTGAGTGTAGAAATAATAAAGTGTTTGAGTGAGAGTTACTTTAGGCAATGTTTTGTATGAAATAGTCTATACATGTGTTAAGATATTGAATTTCTTGAGTACTTATATTCTTGTGCTTTGCAACTTCGTAATTTTCCAAATGTGCATGGTCGTTGAGTTGAATAGGCAAGGGTATTACTTGAGAATTTGCAAATTAAGGCTAAGATATATACAGATAAAGGTTGTGACATGATATTTCCAAATGGTCATTAAATATGAATGCAAGCTCTATTATTGTGTGAATGTCTTGTAAGTGTTGTTTTCTTGCATTTGAGTTTTGCTCGAGGACAAGTAAAGGTTAAGTGTGGGGAATTGATGTGAATTGATTCATGCATATTTTATGAATGTTTTCTATTAAGTAAATATTTAGTTTTAGTTAGCTTTTTATGTGAAACATGGTGCTTTTATGTGTTTTGTGTTGTAAGTGTGTGTAGGGAGTAAAGGGATTAGAGCTAAAGAAAATAGGAAGAAATTAAGCCAATGAAGAAGTTCTATCATGAGCGCGGAAGGAGTCGCGAGCATGACACAATAAGGTTTTAAAGGAGGAAGTCAACGTAGGGAGAAAAAGTCAAAATGTATGGTGCATACTCTGTCACGAGCACGACATTCTCGCAGGCGCGACAGCAAGGGAAACTTTGGTGGTTATTTCTAAAAAGTCACTTGAAGACGCATGTCATTTCATCAAGGGTTGTCTACTTCTGGAGGGACATTTCTAAAGGATACAATGATTGGAATCTAAGATATAAATTGACATAAGAAATAGTTAAAAAGGGAGAAGTTGAAAAACAAGAACAATTATTCTACTTTTACATTTTTACTTAGTGTTTTAGAGAAGAAGACAATCAAGAAGAAGATTATCTACTTGGAGAGTGGAAAAGGGTTGAGAGATTTCTTTTACTATCTCTTATCTATTGCTTCTTCTTGTAATTAGAAAATTATATTTTCTTTGTGAACTTGAACAATGTTATCTATATTTTATATGTTCTTAGTAATATACATAATCTTAATTGTAGAATTCTTCGTTAGTACTTAATGTAAGATTGTGAGAAGCGAGAATATGATTGAGAGATGTATTCTTCCTTATAACTAATAAAGATTCATTATTGAAATATTGCATGAGAGATCATAATATTGAGATAATTACTATAGGTTGGCTCTTAATCTTAAAATAAGTGTTTGTATTAACTAACAATTAATGAGAGTTAAGAAGTTAGAAATATATATGCATGTTTTAAGAACAACTATTTCTGTTCGAGAGAATGAATTAGGACATTAATCCAACTTGGTTTGCAATAATATATTTAAAATTTAAGGTAGAAGAATAAGTTCAAGTTCAATTTATAACTTAAAGTATTAATCTTTAATTGTCTTCTTTGATTAACAATTAAGTAGATTAAATTAGTATATTTAGTTTTAGCATAGAATTTAGTTAATTCAATAACACAAATTATGAATGTTGTAAAAAAAGGATTAAGGATTAAGTAATAGTGCATGATCATTTATCCTTTTCATCGTGGGAACAATATCTTAAGCACTATAATCGGTGAACCGTGCGCTTGTAGATTTAGCACTAACATAGAATCTCTAATATGGTGGTGTTGAGAGGTGTGAACCTATCTTCCATCCTATCCTCTGGGTGAGGCGTACTAACCATATAAACCCGGTTGGATGAGTTGTTACTCTCGTAAGCTTTTGATCTACTTTGACCTTAATTTCCCCTATCCTAGCTTGCTCTTCTCATATCATCCCTCTCCGTGCTCTTCTCCTTATATGTGTCATGTCATAAATAGCAAGCTTTATCCATCCTGATATACTTATAAGCTTGGGACATGAGCTCGATAAAATCATTTAAGGGCTTCTTGCTCAATAAATCACTAAAGTCTTGGCATTTTGTGTTTTGAATTGGTGCGTTTATAACCACTTTGATATTAAGTTCTATATGTCCATCGCCACCATGTTAAACCGCTACACATAAGCCCAAAGGAGCTTCCCCCTTTTTTGTAGTACCTGATTCAGATCAGCCGAGACTTTTACAGGTCGTATGGCAGCTACGAACATTACGATAAACATATCATTGAACTATTTAAAATTCTCCATTGAGTGATTGAAAAGGTTTCAAAACCAAATTTGAGCAAAATTCGTTAATGTCTATGGTTAGTACTAACATTATGTGATGAAATTAATTTAGATAGGCTCAAGGGTTAATGTTTTGATTGTATTTGGGTAGGTTGGGGAGTGAAATTTTTGGAAAAGGAGTGGCTAGGATTTCTCAGGATAGAGGTGATTAGAAATTGCCTTGGTATTGTAGGGTGTTCCTCTTTAAAAAGCCTCTCTAATTGTTTAGTTGTTAGGGTGCTGGTGGATCTAGGGACAGGGGGGATGACTGAGGGGAAAAGATCCCTGGCGAGCAGCTGGGAAGGTTGTGAGGGTGCGAGCTAAGGTGCCTGGGCAGCTATGGCTAACAATGTTGCTAGGAGAGATTGTACTATTTATGGAGTAAAGTCGGGGATGTTAGGAATCACTATTGTAGAGGATGTCAAGTTTTGAGCATTGGCTGGTGGAATGAATTGTTGTATGGAAGGGGGAGCTTGTTGACTTGTTAAATCTAGAAACAGGTCCATGTTCTATGCTCACTGCACCAAATGATGACTAGGCGAAAAAAGGCAAACTCTCCGACACTGTTGGTTACCTGAAAACACAAAAACTAGTAGGGGGTTTTTGATAACGGAGACTCCAACACTCAAGTTAGTTATGCAATGATGAGGAGAATAACAGGGAAAAGCTTGGTCTACATACCTGGTCCAAACTTCTTTTATAGGTTCAGAGTTCTTTTCTCTTTAGGAAGGAGAAAGTAGAATCCCTGTTTAGGAACAACTCCTTTCTTTCTTAAATAGAATCATATCTATCTTTCCTGATCTGGTATAAGAGATAAGGAAAAACCACCTCTTTCGGATAGATCAGGATATCTCCAGAACCTAATTGATTTAGGCAAGGTCCTTAACATTTGGCGTGACCAAACATAATAAATGTATTTGTTTAGGCCCTTACCGAGTTAATGGGCTGAACTGACCTGACTGTCCGAGTAATCCGAACTGCTAGTTAGGCCATGTTTTCAGTTAGGGTCTTTCTAATTTCTTGTAAATTTCTAACAACTCCTTTGCTATGATAATGTTTAATGAGTTTGTTCATTTTATCTTGTATTTCTTTAAATAAAGTTAATTCTGAAATATTATTTAAATTTGGATTCTTGATGGGCCCTTTTTTATTGTTAAAAAGGTCAAACATTATCGGACTTTTTGAAGTCTTTTTATCCCTTAAAATGATAAAATTTAATAGTTTTCATGTAATTTTGAGGTGATTATATAATTAATTACAAAATTCTAAGTTTGTGAGAGACTAAATTTGAAGTAAAAACAAATTAAAATTCTTAACTTATAGAAATTAAAGTTTATGGATTAAATGTTAAAAAATTAAATAATTCTAAGAAGTAATTAGGTTTAGGCTTTACTTTTTTTTATTATTCTCCGTGATCATATATATATATATATATATATATATATATATATATATATATATATATATATATATATATATATATATATATTATCATGTTTCATGGTAACTTTTTATTGTATTTGTATAGTGAATGGTTAAAAAATTGAGTTTTTTTTCCAAAAATGGGAAAAAAATGACCTTAAATTAAAATTTAGTTGCAACATTTTTTTTAAATAATTATAAATTTCACTTTCTAGCCACTTTTTAATTGACTAGAAATTAAATTGTACTCTTTTCACTTCTAATAATAATAATAATAATAATAATAATAATAATAAGTAACAATGAAAACAATTTCGTATGGAAAGATGAATGTGGGCACAATTTTAATTGAACCACAATTGCATATCCAGAGTAGTAGTGAGAATTAAAATAAGGCAACTTCTCCTTAAGGACCTTAACCATATCGATACAACTTTTATGGTTTTGATTTGATAAAATGAATAAAGTACATGTATTAAGAGATGTACGTGAGTACTAGCCTAGTAGCAATAGCATACTATTACAACTCAAAACTTGCAATTTATATATATGAAGTAATGCTTTTCAAATTGGAGGATTTGAGTGCTTTTTTGTATTCGCTAAAGCACTAGTGGGAATGTATGTATTTGGTAAGGTAGCACCTTACTGGACCTTCAAAAGCCCTGGTGGGGGAACATGGTTAGGAGAAACATCTCGAGTTGCTCTCAAACTTGAACTAAGGGAAGCCTCAAGAGGGACAAGTGTATTAGAGACTAACTTGATGGGATAAAATTTAGTGACTTCCTCAGTGCCTTCGTCCAAACACATAATATCCTGTATTGTAAGTTGATGATATTCAACCACCTCCCTTAGGAATCGATTTTCACGGGCATATACTGAGTTTTCATATGCTAGTCGAGCCTTCTCTGATAACAATGTTTCCAACTAAAGCAGTATCTAATTGCAAAAAAAAAAGGAATCAGAATAGAATTATTTTATAGTAAGAAAATAACTGGACTAAAGAAGATAATGACGTTCCTCTACCATCACAAGTAGTAGCAAAAATGGAAAAAAGGGGGAAAGGAAAGAATCATAAATAATCAGCATCCATTTAATCCCAATTAAAAATTTGAAATAAGTGATCTTTGCCCTTTTATATCCATTTTTCTTTTTCTTTTTTCAATTTGAAAAGCAAGAAAAGAGAACCACTTAGGAAGGTGGCATCTATATACTTTAGTAACAAATTTTCACAAAGCTAGAGTGGAATCAAATAAATTGTAAAATTCACAAGGAACTTTATGAATAGTATATCCCATGAAGTTACAAAATTTTGATTCCACCATCTTGGCATAAATGGAATATCATGGAGAGAAGATGGAATATTCTTAAGCCTTTCTAATTTTTTCCATATAAGTGGTTCATGCAATCATAACTTTACTCCAGTCCAGACAAAATTAAGCTTTCTAATAGCTATCTAGTTCATATCAAGAAAAAAAAAGTACACAGTTGTCTAAGAAAAAGCATATATCATTTTGATGACATATGGATATAGACAAGTAATCCAACTTGGGAACCCAAGGTTAAATCTATTTACAACACACTGATAAAGAAGGCAATTTCAATAGAGGAAAAAGAGCACCATATTTGTTTAAGGCTTTCTTTATCTTGAGAATTTTCTTAGTTATGATTAAGTTAATCAATATATGACAAAGCAACTTCCACGGAGGGAAGACTGGCACCATTTTTTTTGGTTTAACTATTCTTAGGAATTATCATGTTTTCTTCATCTTTTGCTAATTGTTAAGACTTTCCTACTTATGATTAATAATCCATAATATTTTAGTTAATTTGGTTTGTTTTATTTAGTTAAATAATTCTATTTGGTTTGAAAAATTACAAAGTATAACTCTACAATGATAGAGTATTCTACTCTAATTAGAAGTCTCATATTATTGTATTATATTATAGTTAGATGTCTACATTTGTTGTAACAATAATACCTCTGCTGTGCATAAATACTTTATTTTTGAAAATAATAGAGTTATCGTTTTCTCCAAAACTTACATGGTATCAGAGTATTATTAGGGTTTAAAAACAAAAATCACCATGAGTACTTTCTCCACTAAAATCTCTTTAACTAGTTTTGTGATTGAATCATCAACTAGTCTTGCAATAGTCTTCTCCCAACCAACAACCATATCCTCTCCTTTATTATTTGCAAGTCTCTCAAGTCAATTAACCATAAAATTGATCAGCTCCAATTTCCTTCTGTGGCGAACCCAACTCATGTCATTACTCATTGCTTGCATAGTTCAAACACATATTGATGGCAATAGTGCTCTTTCTCCCAGCTTGCTATGAAATGGTCAACCTAATCCTGAGTTTGTGAAATAGAGATGCCAGGATCAATAGGTTTTAAGTTGGATTGTGTCTTCGTTATCTAAAAACATACTTTCACAAATGGTTAGTGCAAATACAGCTCGTGATGCTTGGAATAAGCTTGTCACAGCATATTCGATAGGTTCAAAATCTCACATCCATAATTTGCAAAATCAGCTACACTCTTTACACCGAGGGAATGATAGTATCTTGATTTTTGTTCAAAAGGCAAAGGCATCACAGATCAACTTTCAGCCCAGCAATACTAGTGAAGAACATTAGTTGGAGGCTGATACAATCGACCCTATTTCTCCTTATATCAACTACAATCGTGGTAGTGGTTAGAAAGGGCATGGTCGAAACAACAATTGGTCTAATAGAGGCTAGGTAATAATTTCAACTTCCAGCTAAATGTTGGTATAGAACGGCATATTTTAGGCCATGGTTCTGGTAATATCAATAAAAATCCTTATAACCACAATAACTATAATACCTCTCAATTTAGTAACATGGACACTTCAACAATTATTTGCCATAATTGTTGTGGTATTTGATATATTGCTCCTGTAGGGCAAATCTACCCAAAACAACCCTTCTATCAAACCAGTTTCTAACTTCACATCTCAATCAAGGGTAGTGGACTCTAGAGCTACTCACCATCTCACTAGAGACATGGATAACCTTTCCATTCACTCTGAATATCAAGGTTCAGAAGAAGTCACCTTAGGTAATTGTCTTTCTCTTCCTATCTCTAATGTTGGTCACTCTATCCTTAAATTAAATAATTCTTCTCTCTATCTTTATAATATACTATATGTGCCTTTTTTTCAAAATAATCTCTTATGTGTGTTTGCTCTCACTAATACTAATCCCGTTTCCATTGAATTTTTTGCTGATTATTTTCTTATTAAGGATTTGGAAACGAGGCAGGTTTTTCATCACGACTAGAGTAGTCATGGTCTTTACTCACTATGCTTGCCTTTTTCTCAAGTTGCTTGAATTAATTTTGCTTTTTTATCTACATGGAATGCTAGATTAGGCCATGCTTCTATTCCAATTGTTTGAAAATTATTGTCTTTTAATAATATTTCTTGTTCTTTCAAGAATGCATGCTTGTTCTGTTAGTAAAATCCATAAATTGCCTTTTGTTTCTTCTAATTTTGCTGCACAAGCACCATTAGAATTAATTTCTTCTGACATTTAGGGTCCCTCCCCTACACTTGGGCATGATGGTTCTTGCTATTATTTTATCTTTTATGAACATTATAGCAAGTACACATGGATTTATTTTTTGAAATCCAAATTTGATGTTCTTTCCATCTTTCATTCATTTAACTTGTGGAAAAATTTTTTGGTTGTCCTATAAAATCATTTCAATCTGATGGGGGAGGGGAATTTCAAAGTCTCACAAAATACCTAAGCACAAATGGTATTAATCATCGTATCTCTTATCCTTATACACCTGAACAAAATGGATGTGCTGAACACAAATATAGTCACATTGTTGAAATCGATTTTGCCCTAATACATCATTCTAATGTTCCATCAAAATTTTGGCCTACTGCATTTGACACTGCTGTGTACATAATTAACCGCATTCCTGTGATAGTCCTTTTCACAACCTATTTGGTCTTGTTCCTGATTATAATTTTCTCAAGGTCCATGGTTGCTTATCCTATCCTTGGTTGTGTCCTTACACTCATAACAAGCTTAACGTTCATTCTAAACCTTGTGTTTTTCTTGGCTATTGTAAACAATATAAAGGTTATAAATGTTTTGATATCTTTACTTCTAAATTTTTTTTATCATGTTCTATTTGATGAGCATGTGTATACTTTCTCTAGTGAGCAATGTGATATTTTAGCTACCTATACTACTGACAAGTCTTTGCCTAGTCCTTCTATCATTTTCCCTCCACCGATTATATGTCCATCACTTCCAACACCTGACCCTATCTCCTCTTATGAGTCACCTCGATCTCCCACTCAACATGTCCCTATGCCTCCTATACTCGCCTCACCAACAACCCTACCAATTGAATCCTCACTACCTCTCAATTCTTCCCCATTTCTTACTTTTCCCACCTCATTTTCACCTAGGCTTCCTTCACCTATTAACTCAGAATCTTCCTATCCTCTTATTATTTTACGACAGCATCGTATGATTACCTATTGTTAGACTAGGTCTTTAAAACCAAAGGTGCTTTTTCATTTCACGGACAACACTACAGAGCCTACCCCCTCTACTCCAGCTCAAAAGTTTCCTGAATGGTATCAGGCCATAGACATTAAATATAATGCTTTTGTTTCCAATAGTGCATGAGAGCTTGTACCTCCTTTTTCTTCTTAAAATGTTATTGGTTATAAATGGGTGTTTCACATTAAAAAAAGGTTGATGGGTCTATTGATAGATATAAGGCTCTTCTTGTTGCTAAAGGGTTTCACCAATACCCTGGCTTTAATTATTTTGAATCTAAGTTAATAGACTCACCACCTGTGTAGAGTGCTCCGATTAAAGAGGTTGAAGATCAATTTTATGCTTTTTCTTTAGAGCATTAATCTCTGTTGACTGTTCTCTCTCTGATCGGATCACTTGCTAAAGTCTATCCTTCAATCCTAAATTTTCACTGTAAAGATGGAGAACCCTATGATTAGCCTAACAAAAAAGAAGAATAATATAAAAAATAGAGGAGAAAGAGAGAGAAGAAGGAAGAAAGAAGAGGAAAAAAAGAACAAACTTACAATAGCAAAACAACAAAAAAAAATCATTAAATTCTTCTGATGGTGACTGAACTGGTCCCATTTCTCTCATATCCTTATAAGACATAAAGAAATACATGGTAAAATCTAGCACCCTACTATCCTTAAAGGAAAAGTCAGAACCAAGCTTATTAGACAAAAAAAACCCTTTAGAGTTAACGAATCAATTGAAGGAATAGCAGCATGAGGAGGAGGGGTGTCAACAAAAGCCTTAGTAGTTGCAAAAACTATGCAATTAGTAGTACCCAAAGAAGTGGTTCCTACTAGCGCATTACCGCTCTTAACTAAGGGACATGCGATTAGCCTCTCAGAGGAAATAGGTGTGGTTAAAATGAACATTGGCCCAATCACCAAAGCTGTTAGTGTAAGCCCTAGCCCCAATGCATTGTAATAAAGCACTTTGAATTAATAAAATGAGGCATTTGTTTTATCCTTTGTATTCCTGTGCATATCAATTGATAAAACTATCCAAGAGTGTTATTTCGGTTTAAGTTATCATGTGTGAGGCACATGGTTGTAAGACCTTGAAACAAATGAGACATCATTCTAAATATCCCTAGTCAGTCATTGTTATGGGAATAACAATGAATTAAGACTAGTATGCTCTCTCTGATATTATGAGTTCTGTCTTACGGATCATTAGGACAAGAGTGTCAATCAGAGATCATAGATACATGTTAAAGAACATGGTATCTGGATACGATCCGCTCATGAGAACACTACATAGTACAAGTCATAAGTGTTTCTCATATGCAAGTTTTGTATCGGAGTTCTTAGACCTGAAATCTCTATGAAACTCTTTATGAATTACTATGTATTTTGACATACACCTAACGTGCTCGTAACAGAGTGACAAGTACGGGTATGATTGGGTATGCATTAATTCATGTTAGAGAGCATGAGAGAAGTGAAGGGATTACCCCTCTCAATAAGAGAGAAAATATCATCGGCCACTTGATCAGTGAACTGAGAAGTGTATGGCCATACCGAGATGAAATAATGAATGATCATTATTTATCTGAGAGTTCAATGTCACTGGAATATCAAGAAAGGAATTAATATATATAAGGATGACTAGTTCCATGCCTTATATTAATTCTGATATTTATGGGTAAGGGACTATACAAAATTGCATTAGGTCACTAAATGCCATATGCATTTTCATTTAATTTGGAATGCTATAATATCTTGCTAGAGAATATATATAGCCTTTGAATTAATTTATTAATTCATTGCCAACATTAAATGGACCTATAGGATCGCACACAAAGCATTGGGCTTAAAATACTTAAATTAAGTATTGGGCATTAATTTGGGCTTTTAATTAAAGTCAAATTAATGTATGCAATGGGTTATAAAATTGCTATTGGGCTTTGGTCCATGAGAGAGAGAAATTCAGCCCATAAGGTTTTATTTCAATTAATTAATTATCTTGTGTTAATTAAGTTAATTGAGTATTAAAGCCTAAAGGAATTTAAATTAAATCAAATCACTTATATAATTAATGAAGTGGCCGAAATTCCAAGAGGGAAATCAAGGAATTTTGGCACATGTTGTTTATTTAATTAAGTGATTTCATTTAATTAAATGTCTTATGTTTTATTTCAAATTTGAATTTTAAATTCAAAGGAGTTTAATTCAAAATATATGACTTATCTTTAGGAAGTGATAGAGTTTGAATTAATTATCTTAAG
>CM075821.1:16454974-16641962 GCA_037975025.1 Excoecaria agallocha | reverse complement strand
GTCGATCTTAGTCACATTTCGATCTATGTTTCCACATGCTACGTTATTCTGTTCTTGCTAAACTTGAACTATGATTGTTACTTATTTGAATTATTTTATCTTATGTAGTGGCTCTTAAGAAAGCTAGGCATGCTGAAGCTTTAAGCTCTTTCGGTTGGAACATCTGAGCATATATTGATAAGGGGAAACACTCATTATATGAATACTTTAATACATGCATATATGTCAAGCCGGCTTACTTGACTGACTTCTACCATAATTCAAATAGCCTCTATATCATTTACACTCAATTTCTACTTTTTAAACATAGAATTAAAAAGTTTGGGATTTCGTTTACTTTTGATGTCTAAGAAATTCTCTTAACTTCCTTGACAACTTCTTTTCCTCTTTTCTTGCTAAAATCTCCTCCAATAATTCATAATTTATATTTACTTGTAAATCCCCATAATTTAACTTGTTGATATTGAGAATTAAGAAGAAGAGAACAAACCTTTACTTATCTTTAATACAATCCTTGATTCATCAACGTGAGAGGGAACTTTGAGAGAGAGAAGTGGTAAAAAATGAAATGAAAAAATGCCAAAAAGGGAGTCTTTATAGTTGACTGCCTCATCAGCCTCTTAATTACCCACTTCAACTAGTTTCTAGAATAACAAATATCACTCTCCTATTGGTCCACTTGTGACCATTAGGAGAAATTCCCTCTTAATTACTTGAGTATTTTGTTTTCTTAACTTAATATCACACTTGTCAATCAATTCAACTAGGTCCTCACTCAATACTTCTTAAATACATCAATACATGTTAATTCACCAAATTACCAAATTTCCCTTGTCTTATGCTTTATTCCCCTCTATACATGTCCTTTTTTGGTTTCTTTATTACTCCAAATGTGTCATCAACACGCATTTCTCCTAGGGTATATGTTAGGAACTTACAAAAATAATAGTTTCGTAGACATTTTTGCTTTATTCTTCGCGGTTGTTGGAGGTCGCCCTGACAATCTTAAATTAAAAGACTATGTATGGATGGTATGAGTTGTTTAAACAAGAATTCTTGAACAATGAACAACCCATTCAGATATTCACGACCAACCAATAATGGATTCTCTTTTAGGAAAGCTGGAATGCTAACAAACATCTACTATTGAATTAACTCGACCCTTGATCAAGTGTATTATTTACTGCTATAGTTAGTGCTAGTGTTGTATAGCTAGTGTTGTATTAGTGTATTGCTAGTGAACTTACAGAGTAGTTATTGCACTATGTATCATCATTGCTACTTCTAAAACTCATTGTACTAGTTACTGCTATATATATATATATATTCATCATTAGTAGTAGCTATTATTAAGGTATTTTAGTTTTAGTATATTTCTTACAGTAAACCATAAAATTTGTCAATTTTGTTGTTAAAAGCAACTGAATTAGCATATATCACTAAAATGTATTGTCTAGTTTGATTTAGCAATTAATCAAAAAGATTCCTTTAATTGATTCTAATTGAAAATAAAGTGAAAGTTTGTAGTGCTAATTGTCCCATTTTTTAATTTATAGGATTATTGTTAATAAGATCAGAGTTTATGAGGAAATTTATAATTTTTTTTATAGTTAAACATTTGTAGGTAATTTGCACATTTTTTTTATTCAAATCAGCATTTATTGGATTGAGTGCACATATTTCAAGTGAAAGTTGACATGTTATCGTACTTCAGGTAGAGAAAAAATAAACTATTTTTTTAAATGGAAAAAGGGCCAAATTTTCCACTCAAGTTTGTGAAGTGGTCCAGATATGCCTTCCAAGTATTTGTTTTCTTAAAAAAATGCAATTATTATTTTACAATTGGTCCAATTTTGCCACTTTAATCCACATCAATGGAGGAAAATATGAGTTGGCAACAACCTAATTGACACATCAGCAAAAAAAGACATATGGCAATGTAATTAATCAGACCTAATTTAAACCAACCCGAATTAAATCAAATTAACCAAACCCCTTCTAACCAACCACTTATTCCTTCTCTCTCTAATCCATTCTCACCATGAAGCTCTGGAACTAATCTCCCATTCTCTCACTAACCGCTCAAATTTCAATCTCTGTTAAGCTTCTTCCTCTTCTCTTTATTCTTTGATTGTTCTCATATCCACTCAAATTTGAGGATTACGGTATGCTTGGTGGGTAGAGCTAAGAGATTCGAGCTCATAGGGGAAGAAATAGTTTGCTTTTCCTTGAAATTTCCCAATTCCAATCCCAACATGATTCGACATCTTGAACCCTTCGGGCAAAGCTATATAGTTCTCTTGTTGGAAAAAATCCTTGAATCTCAGTTCCACTCTTTGCTTGTTGGCTCAAAATTCCAATGATAAAGTCTATTTCTCTCTCTTTTTTCTTCTTCCATTTCATTTTTTCCTCTGTAAAATGAAATTATCAATTGATTAATTTTTAGTACTAAAAGTTCTTTGAGGTAATTTGAAATAGAGATTGCTAATTTCTTTTTCCACTGCTTCAAGTTTTCTTCCCTTTTATTTGCTATGTTCTTTGCCAATTATCTTCTCACGCATTTTATCAAATAGGTTCATAGATTTGCTTTTGTAACTAAAACTATAGCTAGCCATAACTTAGAACCAACTCCTTTATCCTTCAATGTTCATTTTGGCATGAAGAATAGGACATTCCAAGATCGGGCAAATTGATTTTCCTGAATATACATTTCCTTCTCACTTTCACTAAAAAGGGTAATCAAGAGACTAAGGGAAATATTTGTAAAATCAAAATCAACATAGTAACCCCTAGGCTAATGAAATTGGCCTCTCCTTCCTCCTATAGACTTGTTATGTCCACACTGAAGATAAGAAGGAACAACATTACATCTTGTTGTATCATATGTTATTTCTATTTTTAGTGTGTCGTATATTCTCTTATTCTCTATAACTCACTAAGTACACTTGCCTTGGTCGTTGTTTGATGTTAAGAAAATATAAAGGTAAAAGGATCCAAGTTTAAGCATCTTTTGATGTTGGTGTTCTTGTTTGCAAATGGGTTATGAGTAAGAGACTCGTGCTTTTCAACAGTGGAATTCTTAAGAAGTGGCTGGGAACTCTAAATCTTGGAAAGAATTCTGTTGGTTTATTATGCAATCAAATATGATTGGAAAATGATGATCTTAGATAGCTAGCCACTTAGACAAATAGGGAATGGATCCTCAAGATCAAGATAAAACTTCAAGCCCAAATTCCAATGTCCACAAGTTAAGTGAATTTATGTTGTTTCCCAAGATAAAATTCATGCAACTTTCTAGCCTTGAGCAAAATTTAGAGTTTATATGATTCTAAAGATTTGTCAAGTTTCTATTTGAGATTCTTATCAATTCTTGGACATACGTAGATGATTGAGTGTTGAATTTTTTCCAATAGGATGCAAGGACTTCTATTATGGGGGGATTTGAATATGAGTTCTAGTTTATATTATTTAGAACAAACTTCTATATTGTTTAGTCAATTCGATTTATGGCTATATTGAGAATTTGTTTGAGATAAAATTAGCAATAGTGTTTTATAGGCTTTCTATTATGGGGGGATTTGAATGTGAGTTCTAGTTTATATTATTTAGAACAAACTCCTGCTATTGTATTACTTTTTTGGAATTAAGAATGAACAAAATGCTCATCACTATTATTCTGCTTTTAGATTTTTTGTCATAAAATTTTGAATGAAATAAGAATGGACCATAAATATGCAATAAGTACCAATTGGTTATTTGTTGTTTTATTATTCAAGATGTAAGTTCAAGACATCATATGGATAATCTTAGAAACAATATCAAGCAATATATAATTGGTTATTCTAGTGTAAAACCACTAGCCTTCTTCATTTTGAGCTTTCCAATCCTCTTCTCCCTTTCAGCTTCTAACTGACTACTACTAACTGCAAGTTTTCCCTCTGAGGTCAATTTTTATGGTGAAAAAGGCAAGTCTTTGGGCATAGATGCTCCATTTGCATCTCCAACAAAGCCTATCACCTGGGTACCAATGCTCTTTTGCAGTCTTTTTCGAATTTGCAGCCTTGATTCTCTTTCATTAGGGATAAGATGTTTAATTTGATGATTTGTATCTTGCATAATGGAGTCTTCAACAAGTAAATCAGCCATTGAACTCTCATAAACAAAATCAAAGCCTTGACTTTGCTGTATATATAATTTAATTAAAAATTAAAACATTGAGATCCATATAAAGCATAACCAATTAGAGAGTTAAATAATCTTACATCTGAGACCACAAGTTATCGTCACAAATAAAACTTAATCCATTTGTAAATAATATATCTAGAATAGAACTCATATCAATAGATTAGAAACTGTTTTTTTTTTTTTTTCTTTTGATAAAACTAGATACTCTGAATTGGTTAGAGATAAAGCATAACAATTTAAGCAATAATTGGAAGATTAATCCTAAAGTCCAAGCAACTAAATAGATTGAAATTTTGCACCTACTCCTCTCCCTATCATACTTAATAAACCAACAAATAAATAAATAAATAATTACATTAATCAGAAAACCCGTGCAACCTTTAGCTCCTCACGTGATGACGTGTCTTGGCTCTATTGGCTCTACTCACCTCTAACCATATAAATGTAGTAAGGCCGTGATGTTGGTTAATACAATTGGCAAAGGCGCGCGGTTTGCAGTTACTACTCTCTCTCTCATTCTCTCTCTCACTCTTTCTCTGTCTCTGCTTTTCTCCATTACAGCTTTCTTCTTTTGACGATGAGAGTAAAATGAAAGACAGTGAAACTTTTATGCTACTGATCCAAATCTCTCAACAGGGTAGTTTTTGAATAAGGTTTTCATCTTTTCTGGTTTCAAGTTGTAAAATGGCGTTTTAGTTTGAATTTTCTGTTGATTTTTTTGAAATTTTCTGCGGATATGTATCAAACATAAAGCTGATATCTTTAGCCGGAAATGGGGAAGAAAGGAGGTGGCTGGTTTTCATCAGTGAAAAAAGTTTTCAAGTCATCTTCTGCTTATAAGGAGTTACCTGCACAAAGAAAGGTATTTTTTTTAGAGTAATATTGCTAAATAGTATTATGCAATATTCTAGAGTTTTATGACCAGCATTTTGTTTCTGGACTCTTTGTTTATTCTATATTCATCTTTATTAAATGTGTGCCTAATAAAAGTCATATGAACCAGACATCATGCATGTAACAGTGTTACTTGCAGATTTCTGTGGGTTCACTTATACAAATATGTAAAAATTCATGCCGTTTCTCTGAGAATTATCAAAGTAATTAACGGAATTAAAATTTATTTTCATAAATTAAAAAAAAAAATTGAACGTTTCTGTAATTAAGGATTAATGAGTTATTGCTGGACCTGTTTCAATCCAGAATTTATTCAGGTAATTATGGTAACAAGCATTAGAGTGAATTTGATCCATTTTTTAATCTTTTCAATAATGGGTTTCAATTGAAAGAAGATTATTTTCAGTCCCCAATCAATTAATTTAATTTCCTTTTCTCCTTAATTCAGTTGCAATTATGTGTTTGTGTGTGTTGTTGAGTTGATAGGGTCACTTTAAAGACGATGAACTACCCATTTACTGTATTTAGGACCAGGGTCCCCCAGTCACTTTGAGCTGAAACCCTATGACATTTTATTATCATGACACCAATTGCAAAGCTATCACATCATCTATCTTGATCAACACATGTGCTTTGTTGTGTTAGATCCCTATCATGCCAAAAATTTTCCTCCATCTTTTGTCTTTTTTCTGTAATAACAGGGGGCAACTCACTAAATGATATGCTTATCCTTTAATGATAATTGATAATTACATAAGCATGTCTCATTATTGTCCTGTTATGGTCATAAATTTGTTACTAATACACCAATTAATGTTATCATAGTGATGATTAAAGGATTAATGATGTAGTGGATGTGTTTCAGAAAGAGGATTTAGAGAAATGGCAACATGAGGCACCAGAGGTTGTATCATTTGAACATTTTCCCGTAGAAAGTTCACCAGATTTAACAAATGAAGGGAGCACAGCATCTACGCCAGTCACCGAAGATAGAAATCATGCAATTGCAGTTGCAATGGCAACAGCTGCAGCAGCAGAAGCTGCAGTTGCAGCAGCACAAGCAGCAGCTAAAGTAGTTCGATTGGCTGGCTATGGACGTCACTCTAAGGAAGAAAGAGCTGCTACCCTTATACAGTCTTACTACAGGGGCTACCTTGTAACTCTCTTTTTTCTCTTTCTTGTAATTACGTATATATATACGTACAAACAGAAACAGACTGTGTTGGTTGCCTTTCACTTTCAGTAGTTGGTTGCCTTAATTCTTAATTTGCCTTGCCATCCAGGCCATTCTAGCTATAAAGATGTCCTTTTCCTGGGTTGTTATGTTTTCTAGAATACTATTGTTGCGTTGACCTTAAAAGAGCTATGGCAAGTTTTTGTTTTTGTTGGAAGTTTCAAATTTCTATAAGGATGGATTGCATATATGACATGAAACGTTCTGACAGTTTGCGATTTGATTGGTTATGAATTTATTCATGTAATTGAAATAAGCATTAAGCTATTTGAATTGATTACCTTAAATGTAGTCTCAATTAGGATTTCGATTTGCGCAGGCACGACGAGCCTTACGTGCATTGAAGGGACTAGTTAGGCTACAAGCTCTAGTGAGAGGGCATAATGTAAGGAAGCAAGCACAGATGACGATGAGGTGTATGCAAGCACTAGTACGTGTGCAGGCAAGAGTGCGAGCCCACAGGCTTCAGCTGGCTCACGAGAAGCTGCAGAAGAACTTTGAAGGGGAAGAAGAAGAAAGGCCAAGGAGATCCATTGATGGAAGAAGAAATCAGAAAAGCCCATTATTGAGGAGTTATGGAACTGATGGTTTTGATAACAGCCATCAAAGTTCAGAGAAAATCAAAGAAAATTCATCAAGGAAACATGATGCTGTGATGAAGAGGGAGAGAGCTCTTGCTTATGCTTATGCCTATCAGGTTGGTGATCTATTTTTAATAGTAGAAATTGAGGGATCAAAAGTGCATATTTGTATAAGAAAATGATTGGGGTAATTGTATTGTTGGTAACAGCAACAACAGAAGGAAGAAGTGATGCAATCAGAGTCAAATGGGAAAGAGTTAGGATATTATGGAGATGGGGAGAAGGCAGAATGGGGTTGGAATTGGCTAGAGAGGTGGATGTCATCACAACCTTATTACCATTCACATAATTTGGTGCCACCAAATGAGGCATCTTATGCCACCACTATCACCGATGACATGTCTGAAAAAACAGTAGAGATGGATGTGATGACACCCCCACAAGGCATGAACATGAAACATCATCAAAGACATTTCCCAAGCTACATGGCCCCAACTCAATCTGCTAAAGCCAAGGTGCGTAGTCATATAGCAATGAAGCAGCAGCAGCAACAACAACGTGGGCCAAATGTCCCTCAATGGAACTCCTCCACAAGAAAAACATCAGTTTGTGATTCCTCGAGTTCAGGAACTGGAACAGTTTCTTTCCATGTTGCTCCAAGGAGTCCTACTCCTACCGCCAACAACCATGGAAAGCAACTCCACTCTAGGAGGGTTGCTGTTGGGTATAGCCCAGAAACTAATGATGCTGAGGATTGGAGGTTGCCTCCCATTGATGGTAATGGCTGGAGGAATGATCTTTAATTGTTGAGTGTTTTTCTTTTTTTCCTCTGTTTATAAATAATTTATTTGATTCATGTTTGCCATTTGTTGATGTTGTAACTTTAGTAGCCCTTTGAGGTTGGCAACTATTATTTGTTCTTTTTGGTACAAGTATCTACAGGAGTTAACATGCTCTTGTTGATATTGATTGATTTTGTTCTTATCTTTTTGCAATTTTTCTTACCTCAATTGAGTTTACTAATTCATTTTTTTTAATCAAATCACTACTAACTGACATGTAGAAATCATGTTAGTTTCGACGGCTGCAATTTTATGTATACGATGAAGTTTGCACCGGCTACAATATAATCAAATGCAATTTCAAACAAGTATTCAAACTTTTTTTTTATTAGCTTATAAAACTTGAATATTATATATGCACATAACTGTTTTTTTTCTTTTAATTAATCAATAATATGTTAGAAAAGCAGCCAAATATTTAAATTAAATTAGAAATAATTTTGTAGCGAGAAATTTATATTATATATAAAAATAGTACGTGGATGAAAATCAGATTGACAATTTTTTGACCCGGTCCGAAACTAAAGAAAATCCGAAAATTTTAGAATATATATATATATATATATATATATATATATATATATATATATATATATATATATATATATATATATATATATATATATATAAACACTACACCATTTTATTAATATTTTATATATATATATATATAAACACTACACCATTTTATTAATATTTTCATCTCAATTTATATAAAAGTTTGATTTAATTGAAAAAAAATATCTAAAAAAAATAAAAGAAAAAAAGTGAAATGTAAAATAATATTTAAGCGGTTATATCATATTTTACTATTTAATTAATTTTTTTGCATATTTCCTTTTTTGCATCATTTTCTAATTCATCATTGTTCTGTTGCTCACGACTCATCCATCTTGTGTTGCCAGCATCGTTGTTCAGTTGTGCTTTTTCAATTTTTACCCATCGAATCATAGTATTTCAAATTTGAAAGAGAGTGTAACATTTCGAAAATTTTGAATTTGTGAATAGTACATTTTGAATCATGAATAATATTTTTCGAGATGAATAGCGCCACATAAAATATGAATATTATTTTTTTCTGAGCCATGAATAGTATCATTTGAGACAAATCAACAATCAAATTTGATACGAATATAGGTTTATTTATGGTGCTTAAAACTGAAACTAAAAATTGGGTCATAGTTTTATAGTGAATCATGAATAATATTTTTCAAGATAAATAGTGCCATATAGGATATGAATATTATTTTTTCTAAGTTATGAATAGTGTCATTTGAGACAAATTCAATCATCTAATTTGATATGAAAATAAGTTCATTTATGGTGTTTAAAATTGAAACTAAAATTCAAATCACAGTTTTTACAGTGAATAATGACATTTTTTTTTTACCAAATTTGACCAATGGTCAAAATTAATCTGAGGTGCCAAAAAAAAAGAAAAAACAAACTTACCAATATGATTAGTTATGTATGATATCAATTTTGTATTTAAATAATGAAAAAATTTATTAATGATATCATAATTTATTTTAAAAAATTAAATTATAATAAAAGAAAATAAGAAATTTTGATAACTCTTATATCAAGTAGCAGCACATTCAATCACCACCACTGGTTTAGTTGAATGAAAGAGATTTTTGTGTATAAGAGGTTATAAACCATCAGATGAAATAGTGCAAAAAAATATGCTAACCCTTAAATTAATTAATATTAAATGGGATGATATATATATATAGAGAGAGAGAGAGATGAATATAAGACCCTGAATATAATAGTAACTAAATTAATCTTTGCTCTTGGTTAAGGTGTATGTAAAGACTTGTGTGTAAAATTCAATTTTGGCAATTGAATGAAATAGTATTTAGATAGATTTTGAAAATTAAAAGCTGTGAATAAAAAAATTAAAAAAACAAAAATTACTAAACACTTGGACGAAATAGTGTAAATGTGCATTTTAATTAAAAAGAAATTTTGTAATTCGAATGTTAAGGTTCAGTAGTGCTTTTTATATGAGTCTCAGTTTTTCAAATAAGAGATGTTACAGAAATATGTTTCTCTGATTTTTCTAATAAAACTTTTTATTGTAATTACCAATTCAAATTTTAATTCAATTTATTTTCTTCTACCAATTGAGAGGGAGAGACGGCACACAAGTAAAAATGAGAACAAGAAAATAGTAGGGTCAATATATATATATATATATATATATATATATATATATATATATATATATATATATATATATATATATATATATATATATATATATATATATATAATACAAAATGACATAATTTTATCAATAATTTGATTCGTTCGATTTTGACATTTTTTGATACTAAAAATGGAACTGAAAGTATTTCAAAATCGAATTGATTAAACCAAAAAACGAATCAAACAATTTGATTTTTAATTTCGGTCTAATTTTTCATTTCTAACTGCAATCCGAGACCTAAACCAAACTTTTATGAAAAATAAGTGATCCAATTGAAAAATGACCAAGAAAAGAATGACTAGAAAATTCAAAACTAGAAAATACTTATCTGAACCTGTTCAATTTGACCCATTTGCTAGATCTAATGAGAATTGTTTTAGACAAAAATGCCATTTTTTAAATATTATTAGCAACATTATTCTCAGAGTTATCTTTAAATAAATAATTATTATTGATAATGCTTAACATTATCTTTTATTAAGCCTCAACTATACTTGCCCTAGAGGACCACTGGACAGGGAGGTCTAACCTGACATAAGCCCAATGTTAGAGAGTATGCCCTATAGCCCATATAAATTGTAATGTATTTCATACGTATGAACTCATTTTATTTATGAGAAGGCAACATTCATTTATTAATGTTATATTTAATTATATGTGTTTGTTTATCTTAAATTAATAAATGAAGTTCTTAGTATTTTAAACACAGTGCGAAGGCAATCATGAAGGAGTTCATGATATGAGATGTCTATTGCATGTAAATGTGATCATACCTAAAAATTTCTAGTCATAGTATTAACAAGATATGACATTGTTAATACAGATGAACTAGCATATGTTATGCTTCTTGAAAGGTTCAAGCAGTGGTTCTCATAACTGTGATTATAAGAGATGATCAAAGCTAACATATAGATGCTTGTTAGAAGAACAAGTTCATTAAAGACCTACCAAGAAGATCCTCACATGGATATTAAGTCTATGTTAGTAAGGAACATCTTCATAGCAGTGATGCAAATATCCTCAGATTTGAGATTACCAAAGTTATCTTAAGTAATGAGTGGTATACTTTGACTCTATAATTGCTTGCCTCCAATAGGGGGTGAATATAGTTAGGAGGTTGGGTATATCATGACCTACTTGAAGGTAGTTGAGTAATCGATAAAGGATTCACCATCCCAGGTTTATAAAGGAAAGTTATCTCGCATGATTCTATAATTGCCTTGTTGAAAGAATCTCTAGCAAGAGTAGAATGCCAAGGTGGATAGGGATCCACGATGGGGCATTTTTGAACAATGGTTAAATTAATAAAACATTCATTTTTTAGGTTCATATGAGTTGACATATATCCATATTCAAAACCTAAATGAGATAAGTATAGTGAAAGAAGTAATTGCACGGTAACTATTCTATGGAAGGATATAATTAAAATCACTTGATTTTTCTGACATTTAGGTAGTCATGATGCTTAGCTAGAGGCCGCTCATGACTTGTATAATAATGTATTATGAATATCAATTTGGAATTGATAAAATAGTTTAAAAGAGTTTAAATCATAAGAGTCATGGTTCAACTAGGATTCTTGTTGAAAAGTCCCAGTTTGAGTAGAACTCTTAATTACGTATTATACTGCCAATATGGACAGGAACCCAATAGGTCATATACATATAAAGTAGGAAATAAAATGGTAAAAATGACAAGAATAATAATATTTGATATTATTATAGGAGAAGAAAAATAAATAAGAAAATAATTAATTAAAGAGTTTAATTAATTATGCATACGCAGAAAAGTTCACGAAACTTTTTAAAAATTTTCTAAAATAATGGATCTAATTGAAATATTGTATTTTATTATTAAATATTATTAGATTATAATTTTTATAGGGCTGAAATAATATTAATAGGTCTATTAGAGAAATAACTACTAGCCTAGAAAATTAGTTTCTATGCAAAAGCCCTCTAGAGAAAGGTTTCTACATAGAACCTAGATAGAAGGCTTTAGAGGCCTAATTTTTGGACTAAAATAAATTAAATATGTTTCATAATAGTTATAAAGGCTACATATTTAATTTGGTTGGATTTGAAATTGATTTGGGTAATTAAATCTTAGTGTGTGCACAAAGACTCATTTTTATGGGTTAAGTGTAAGGTCATTTATGAAAGGGCCTAAACTGGATTTTAATTAGACCCGAATTAATTAGTTATATTCCAACAGTTGATTTAGTATTTCTTTAGAAGTTTGAAAGGCCAAATCCCATTAAAAGTAGGCTTTTATATTTAAAATGCCCAAACCCATTAAAAGTGTTCTATAACAGCCTAGCACATGTGGGATTAGGTAATATAAGTATTATCCTTATCTATTTCTCCATCCCTATCCAGATTTCCTTGCTAGCTTCAAGGCAATTTCGTGGTCCTTGTGTTTTCCATCAAATTTGGTTCATTTAGATCCTCTTTAGTGTGGATTACTGTTGGAGGTGTTCTAATTTGGACGATGTGATTTGCGACAACCTAGTGAGAAGGAAAATCAACTATTCAACAACCCTTAAAGGTGATTTTCATTATTATCTTTAACATATAGATTGTATATTTATGGCAAGATCCTTTTATTGGTTAAAAATTTAAAATTCCGCTCATACATGTGATGTATTTAACTAATCTAAAACCAACATGGTATCAGAGCAAGGTTTTGCTATGGATCTACAATTTTATGTTTTCACGAAATATTTTTCTTATTTTTGAGTTATTAAATATTGAATTTTGATATTCATAAACGAGAAATGTTGATTTCTGTATGTGTGTGATTAAATAAAAAAAAATTAACAAGAAGAAAATGGTTTCTCCTTGTACAACGGTGTAGGGAAATTTTGTTCATATAGAACAATGGGCTGTTCTAAATCAATTTTTATTTGGTCCATGATAAAATTATTTTGATGATATTTTATGTATTTAATATGAGATATTAAGCCATTGGATCAAACAAAATTAAATTTGAAAATGTTTTGCATGAAAACTAGTTTAATCAAAAAGTTCGATAAATTAGTGTTCTTCATGTGTTCTTGGTGTGTTCATGGTTAGAATGGTTTTTGATCTTTTAGAACTGATATATCTGATGTATTAGTGTGTTTTTAATTAATTGAATTAATTAAAATGGCCTTAAATTAATTGGATTGGATTTAATTCAATAAAGTCACTTAATGAGCTTAATTGAGTTTATAGGCTTGATTTAAATTAGTACATGACTTGGTAGCCCCAATGAGCTAATTTAAATTAAAATAAAAGACTCTTATTAAGTTTTTTAATGGGCTTTAAGGGCTGGAGTGGGCTTAATAAATATTTGGTTCATTCACAAAGCTTAAATGGACCAAAACACACAAAACTTGTTTGTGCATTAACACACTTTAGAATTTTATATGTAGATTTCAGCCCACCTATATTTTTAATCTTAAAATTGATTCTTTAATTATTTAATATGATTAATTAATTAATTATCAATTGAATTGATAATTAAGACAAAACCTATGTATGGAAAAGGTTTCCTACTATTGAATAATTTTCCAATTTGATCACACTATTATAATAACTCAAAAGTAAATTTCAAGAGTTGAAATAAAGTTAGTATTCCATAGTTAGGCTCTAAATTTATGCATTAGAATTGTATATAAGGGTGTATTATTGATATAATGGATAGTTATGGACAAAGCCCAATATGATTGAGTATAATGCATATTTCGGCCCAATAAGAACTTCCATGTCCCGACCACTTTTTTTTTTGTATTTTCTTTTCAAATTGTAATATGTAATTATATTATTTAAATTAGAATTAGAATTAGTAAAGAAGACCACTAGCAAGGAGCAAGATGGGTCGAATAGAGATCGAATAAAATTAAAAATAATGTATTTATCTATTTTTGTTCGACTCATGCATATTACCTAGGTTTGACCTTTTGATCTCCTTTTTGCTCAGGGAGGTCAATGTAGTAAAGTCCATAACTATGCCATATTTGTATGCTTATATTTATGTGATAGATATATGATGCATACCAATGTATGCCAACCATGTATGATGAGATTTAATTAACAAAAATCCCTCAAACTAGTACTAAGGTATAAAAGCTTTGCATTAATTAGAGGAGAACCAGAGTTCCTTACAGTATGGGTTGTTGACCACAGTCAAGCTCATATTATATTGAATATGTTCAAATTCAATTAAATGGGTCATCTTAGCTATCCCATTGGCTTATTAACCACAATCAAGGCTAATGGTTCTAGAGGCAAGATTGGGGAATACATATATGATATGCACATATCAAGAGTTGATAACCTAATTATTCAATAGTTGTGTATAAACACAATTGGTATTGAGATACCTACCTTTCAAGGGTATGGAGTTTGACTTGTTGACCATAGTCAAGGTTAAATTTCATATCAAGGATTGGATATTAGCCCACCATGAAAACTATGGGTTTTTTTGGATCATATAATGAAGGCTATTTATTCGCAATAAAATAGTGGAAGTAAATGGATTAATTAAAGACCTAATTAATACATGCATATATATAAACATACTCTTATATATTTTCTTTCTTCACATCTAGGTCAACACCATGAGCACATCGAACATAAACCTACGCTCAATCTTGGATAACAAGCTGGTTGGCAACAATTATTCTGATTGGATCAAGCAATTGAGAATTATTCTCAGGGATAAAAAGATCCACTATGTCTTAGATAAAGATCCATCACTACACCATCAGATAATGCCACTGATGAGATTAAGAGCATTTATAAAAAATATATAGAGGATAGTGAAGCAGCAACATGTGTGATGTTGAGTGCTATGTCCCCAAAGCTTCAGAGTAGCATGAGAAAATGGATGCTAGAACTATCATTTTACATCTAGTGGAGCTATTTGCTTCTCAAGCTAGAATTGATCAATATGAGATTGCTCGAGATCTCTTTAGCTATAAAATGGTAGAGGGCACTTCGGCTGCTATACATGCATTAAAGATGTACCCATATTGAGCATTTGGGAAGGCTTGGTTATGTTATGGATAATGATCTGTACATAGACTCTTACACTTATTGGCTCTAAGTTTTGCACCTTTTGTGCTTAACTTCAACATGAATAAGATCCAAGCAACTATTCCTGAGTTAATCAATATGCTTAAAATAGCTTATGGATCCTTCAAGAAGGATTCAAAAGGGGTCATGGTTGTCACTCCTGCTAAAGGCAAGAAGCAAAAGAAGAAGGCAACCAAGACACAGCCCAAGCATGGTGGGATTTCTAAGAAAAAAGCTTTCAAGAAGGAGAATTCCAAGGGGACTTGCTTTCACCGTGGAAAAGATGGCCATTAGAAGTGTAACTGCAAGGCCTATCTAGATTCTCTTAAAGAGAAGAAGCAAACTGGTGCTTCTACTTCAAGTATTCATATGATTGAAATTAATACTTATTCTATTAGTTCTAGAAAATCCTGGGTATTAGATACTAGATGTGGATCTCATTTGTATAATGATCTATAGGGGCTTAAAAGCACTAAAAAAGTTGGAAAGGCAGAGATATGTCTACAATAAGCTATTGGATAAAATATCTCTACAACAGTTGTAGGGATTTATTATTTTCCTTTTCCAAGTAGATTAATACTGGAATTAAATAATTGTTATTATGTTCCAGTATTATCTAAGAGTATTGTTTCTTTCAGTTGTTTAGTAAATGATTATGACATCACTTTTAAAGACAAAAGTTGTTCCATTGTTAAGGACAAAAGTTGTTCCATTGTTAAGACAAAAGTTGTTAAGGACAATCTATTTTATGTTAAAGCTATCATTGAGAATTGTATATTTGTTATTGATTTAAACAAAGAAGTGTATAATATGGATACTAAGAGAATGAAACAAGATAATCTAAATACCTCATATTTATGGCATTGTCGTTTAGGCCATATAAATGAGAAACACATGGCCAAATTACATAAGTTAGGTGATTTGGGATCATTTGATTATGAATCATTTGACACATGTGCATCTTGTTTATTAGGAAAAATGACTAAAGCACCCTTTACAGGTAAAGGAAAATGAGCTAGCGAGACATTAGACTTAATACATTCAGATTTATGTGGTCCAATGACTACACATGCTAGTGAAGGCTACTCTTATTTCATTACCTTCATAGATGATTACTCCAGGTTTGGATATATGTATCTAGTGAAATATAAATTTGAAGCTTTTAAAAAGTTTAAAGAATTTAGAAATAAAGTAGAGAAACAACTTGGCAAGCATATTAAGACACTTAGATCAGATTGAGGTGGATAATACTTAAGTTAAGAGTTTAAAGATTATCTTAGAGATAATGGGATTTTATCTCAATGGGCTCTTCCATATAAACCATAGCATAATGGTGTATTTGACAGGAGAAATCAAACACTATTAGATATGGTTCGATCCATGATGAGTCGAGCAGACTTACTTAGTCTTTTTGGGGATATGCACTGAAAACTGCTGTTTATATTTTAAATAGAGTTCCTAGTAAGTCGGTTGATGTTACTCCATATGAAATGTGGAATAACAAGAAACCCACACTTTCTCATATGAAGGTATGGGGTTGTCATGCTTATGTAAAGAGGATAATGTCAGACAAACTAGATGTTAAGTTTGACAAATGCTTATTTGTGGGATATCCAAAAGAAACATATAGATATTACTTCTACCATCCCTTAGAACAAAAGATGTTTGTTTCAAGGCATGCTTTCTTCTTAGAAAAAGAATTTCTTCTACAAGAAGACAATAGGAGTAAAATTGAACCTGGTAAAGTTCGAGATCCACAAATTAAAGCACATAAATCCATTAAACTTGAAACCGAATCTCATAATGATGAGATTATGGTTGAACCTAATTATAAATAACTTTTCAAGAGATCTACTAGGATACATTCTATCCTAGAGAGATATAGATTTCACATGAACTCGAATAGGAACATAACTGTAGTAGAGGATGATGAGCCTACAAGCTATCAAGAAGTTTTGAATAGTTCAGAACATGATTTGTGGCTTAAGGCTATATAGTTTGAAATGGACTCTATGTATGAGAACAAAGTATGAACTTTAACTCAATCACCTGAAGGAATAAAACCCATTGGGTGTAAATGGGTCTTTAAGAAGAAGACCGACATAGAAGGTAAAGTAGTTACCTATAAAGCTCGCTTAGTAGCAAAGGGCTATCGTCAAAGAAAAGCAATTAACTTTGATGAAACCTTTTCTCCTATAGCAATGCTTAAGTCCATAAGAATATTTTTAGCCATTCTTGCTCATTATGATTATGAGATTTGGCAAATGGGTGTGAAGATAGCTTTCTTAAATGGAAATTTAACTAAGGATGTGTACATGACACAACCTGAGGGCGAAAAGGTATGTAAGCTTCAAAGATCCATCTATGGATTGAAGCAAGCCTTTAGGAGTTGGAATATCTGATTCAATGAGACAATTAAAGAGTTTGGCTTCTCACAAAATGAGGATGAACCTTGTGTATATGAAAAGATCAGTGGGAGTGCAATAGTCTTTTTAATTCTATATATGGATGCCATATTGATCATAGGAAATGACATACCTCTTCTTTAATCAGTTAAAATATAGCTATCCAAGTAATTCTCCATGAAAAACCTTGAAGAGACATCCTATATTCTGGGAATTAGGATCTATAGAGATAGATCCAATAGGTTGTTAGGTCTTTCTCAAAGTACATACATAGATAAAGTATTAAAAAAGGTTCAATATGGATCTCTATAAGAAAGGTGTTATACCCATGGTGCATGGAAAGTACCTTTCTAAATCTATGTGTTTACAAACACTAGAAGACAGAGAGAGCATGAATAGAATATCATATGCATCTGCGATTAGTTCTATCATGTATTCTATGTTATGTACACGTCTAGATGTAGCATTTGCTTTGAGTGTCACAAGCACATTCCAATCCAATTTTGGACAGGAATATTAAGCAGTAGTCAAGAATATCCTTAAGTACTTAAGAAGGAAAAATGATGTTTTCTTGGTATATGGAGAGGGTAATTTACAGGTAAGTGGGTAAACTAATGCCAATTTTCAGTCAGACAAGAATGACTGTAAGTCACAGTCTGGTTTTGTGTTTATAATAAGAAGAGGAACAGTTAGTTGGAAGAGTTCCAAATAAAAACAACTACTGATTCCACAACAAAAGCTCAGTACATTGTGGCTTTAGAGGCAGCCAAAAAAGCATTATAGATCAAAAAGTTCATATTTGAACTAGGAGTGGTACCTAGTATTATTGATCCAATACCATTCTATTATGACAACAATAGAGCCATTGTTTTCTAGCCCAACCCACTAAAACATCATATCAACTCAACCTAAAAAGCCATTGTCTGTCCTTTTTTTTTAATTGCTCAGCTTCATATTAGGCTATGTATAATCGATTGTTGATTTAGTATGCTGAACTTACTATATATAGTTGATATGGATTGTTCAATTAAAAATAATAATTTTTTATTTTTTATGTGGAAAAAAGGTGAGTAAGGCTGACAAGAGAAACAAACTAATGCACATAATAGGTGTCTACAATATCATGGTATAACCAATTTTTAATATCAGCAAGGGGCAGTCTAAATAAGATGGAAACCAGGAGAATATTGATACGCCAGTTCGAAAAAAAAATAATTTGAAAAGTATGCTTCATGATAAATATGAGAAATGGAAAAAGAGTCAAACCTTGAAATTTTATCTTCAATATTGCGAATAATAGCAAAACAATCAGCGTTCGGACGATATCTGCCAAGAATCATATCAACCACAATTTTATTATCACAATTTGCCAACACATGTTTATAACCCATTTAATGAGCAAAAGTAATGCCATGAAAAACACCCCACATCTCTACTTTAACATTCGAGCAAACTCCAACATTGGCTACAAAACCATTACACCAACGGCCAAGATAATGTCTAATGAGGCCACCAAAAATTGAGAGATTTTTATCCTCAGAGAAGGAGGCATCCGTATTGACTTTAACAAAACCAAATGAAGGATAACTCCAAGCAAAAACTTGATCAAGAGCAACAGGAATAGCCCTAATGGATAAGTTTTCAAAATCATTCACAACTGAAATACCCTAAGAAACAACCTCATCACATAGTACTTGAAGTGGTTTTTGGTTCCCATTAAAAACAAAATCCTTTCTATGTTTCCATAACAAGCAACATGTAATCCCAAAAGAATGGGCCAATTCACATTATAAGAACTCAAAGCGTGACAACTAAGATTGAAAATAATCCAATCCTGGACATGATTGATTGCAAAAAAATCATCAAAAGCAAAAAGAGGAAGGAGAGTTTGCCAAACCTAGTAAGACACGGTGCAATGTCTCAGGAGATGCAAACTACTCTCAGCTTTAATGTTACAAAAAGTGCACAAAGTAGAGGAAGCAAGATGTCTTCTATGTGAGACCCCTACCATGACCCTAGTTAGTAATGCATGGTTTTATTAGAGTTATAATTAATTGAGATTAAATTTAGATTGTGAATTTCACTTAAGGTGTGGGACAAGTGATAAATTCATTATATTATAGTAATTGCATAAAAGTAAAGTTTATAAATGTAGTTTAATAATATTTAAGGATATAATTGAAGTATGAAGAATTAATTGTGGGGTAAATTTGTAATTATAGCATCTTAAGGGTTAATTATGATTAAAGGTATAAATTAAGAGGTTGATTTAAGAGAAGGAATAAGTGGGAAGGTCATTTTATAACATGCAAAAAGGTGAGAGACCTTAGTGAATCATGCAAAAAGAGAAAGGATTGAAGAGGGAATTTTTCATAGCCTTTATAAGTAGTCATCATTAGGCTAAGAGAGAGAAAGAGGGACAGCTAAGGCTTGAGGAATTACAGAAATTTCTCTCTCATTTCATCATCTTCATCCATTGTTAAACATCTAAGAAAATCCTTGAAGAAAACATTGCATGTGGAAAATTAATCAAGGGAAATTTGTGAAAACATTAAGGTAAGCATATCTATTTGTTAGTTCTTCTTCTTCTTCTTCTTCTTCTTCTTCTTCTTCTTCTTCTTCTTCTTCATATTCTTCTTATTTTAGTTGGGGTTTGTGTAAGTAAAATGCTGGAAATTCTTGTTGAATGGATGAGTTGTTGTGAACGGAGAAAAAGAAGCTAGGAAGAGCGAAGGAAAGGGGAAGGCACAAGAGTGAGGCTAGGGGATATTCGGCCAAGGTAAGGGATTCTTAGGTCTCTCAAGTATGTATGTGGCTAATTGGAAAAGTAAAATGTATTGTAAGATTGGTTGAGCATTTAATTTGAGCATAAACTTTGTAGGAGGATTGATAGGAAGAAGCATGTAAGCATCAAGAAAAAAAAAGGAAACTAGTTGCTGTAATTTAAGCATAAATTGAGTTAGAAAGCTCGAATTGAAATAATTTTAACTCTATAATTTACATAAGTAATATACCTACAACTTTGTAGAAGCAACTTAGGGCTAAATATGTCTATATGATGATCTTAATTTTACTTGAAATTGTAAAGAGCTGTTAATTTCGGTTTTAAAATAGATTCTGGAAAATGTGTTGCAATTCATTTTATAATGGTCAGAATGCTATGAGGTTGAATCCTATGCAAAATAGAATTATAAATGAACATTTTATATGAAGGAAGATTTGTCTAATTTTGTTTGTATGAATGTCTAATGTTAGCTTGAAATTTGTGAAAACCGGTTGCATTGTTAAGGAATAGATTGTGGTATTTTGGGCATAAATCTTGGTAGAAGAGTCAAAATTCTATGCTGTAAAATTATGGGTAAACTAGATACCTAGGAGCAGAACGTTGTTGAGGGAAAGTTAGGCTGATTCATTGCCTATTTTATTCTATAAATTTTACAAATGGTAACAATAATTGTACTTGAATTTATGAACAGCCTATGGTGTTTCTTGAATATCTCAAATTATGGATTTGATTTTGTGATGAATTTTGTTGTTTTAGAAACTGGACATATAGAGGAATGAATTTTTATAAGGTCACTTGGTCTAAAAATAACATTTGCTAAACCAAAAAGGGCACTTAAGTTGGATCCAGAATGTTGCCCCTGTGCAGATTTGTGTAGGTAGAATTTTTCTTTGTTCTCTATACTTGGTTTAAACATAGTTATGTTAAATATATGTTTATATGTGCAGATTTGTGTAGGTAGAATTTACTTTGTTCTCTATACTTGGTTTAAACATAGTTATGTTAAATATATGTTTATATGATAACACCTTTGATTGGATATAACATGTGATATGATTATTGATAAAAGTCCCTATATATATATATATATACATGTTCACATATGTATTTAAGTAAAGATTGTTGACAATTATATTAAATATGCATATGTGATTGAACTTAAATACTTACTTGTTATATGCAAAGTTATATATATGTATATACTCCCATGAAGAGTAATTGTGTATTTCAACATGCACTTATACTATGAAATACAGAATTATATTAGTATGATCATGTTCACATATATTGCTTTATTAATAACATGCTAAAGTACATAATGTGATGACATGTGCTCAATAGTAAGTACTTGTATTGTTATATGCCTATATGAATGCATGTGTATATATATGTACTTGTGATTATTCATCTTTTTACATGATCACATCCTACGATGTGCTATAGTGCACAGTTCTTATAACAAGGCATGTTTTATGATGAGCACTTGAACAGGTACGACACATTACGTGATTGTCATAGTATGATAATGTTAAATGTGATATTTGATGATAGCATGATTTTAAAGTATGTGAAGCATTATATGAATTTGTGTATATAATTACGCCATGGCAATGATATAGCTATCCTATTGATGTACATGTGCAAAATGATTAGTTAAATGCAAGCATGATATATGAAAAGAGAATTAAATAAGAGTATTGCCTGCACTTAGAGTTCAATCGTGGATAGATAGGTGCTTATAGGGATATTGCAGCTGCCACAGTTGACCTGTTTAGGTCTAAAGTACAGTTGATCCTGTTGGATCACGAACAGCCATTCGGGTTGCTAATTGATCTGTTGGGGTCCATTTGACCAGTCCACTATATAGTCGAACTTGTTTGGGTCTATAGTTTTGATATCTTCGGATGTCCAAGGTTTTGATACCCTCGGGTGTCCATCGATCCCATTATCCACCTTTAGAACTCAAGCAGGCTAAGTTACGGTATAAATAAATCATAGTCAATTATGGTATAATGAGATATATGAATTATGGAATATCATGATTTATTGAGTTTTCTAATGCATGTATTATATTCTTTTGCTTATTTATATATGTATAGATTATTTTATGAAGTGTTGGAATTTATGGAGACTACTTTGAATGTAGGAATACATTGTTGATTAAAATCATTATATTGTTATCATATGCTTATTGTTTATATGTTACTTTAAATGATTTTAAGTTATATATGACTTTATGAAACTGGCAATCACTATGAGTGGTTGTCTTCCATAGTTATTATCCCCGCTAAGCTGTATAGCTTAGCACGAGTTATTTTGATCCGTGTAGGTTTTATTGTCAAGACTTTTGCACAAGAACATTCTCTGCATCAGAACAGGCCAACACCAGTCTATAGAAGTTGATGTAGGGATTTTGATTAATTTTTTATAAGTTACTTACAAGTTTAATATGTATAAAGGTTATATAATATATGTATGTCATATGGAGGATAGTGTTGTAATAAGCTCATAGTGAGAATGCTCGTATATGCATGCATCTAGGAGCTAGAATGATTATATTCATATGTGTTGGAATGCGGAATGCTATGCATGATAGTAAACAAATCAAGATAGTTAAATTTAACATGACTATGATAATGGGTTGCATAAGGAGTCATTATGCATATGAAAGAAAAGTACATGAAAGATGTGAGAAGTACCTGTCTAATATACAGGTTAGTTGATTAAATGGATCAGGTGGTATGAATGCATGTAGATGTTAATCGGGTTAATAACCTAACATAACATGACTTATATATATATATATATATATATATATATATATATATGATAGAGATACTAGAATAGGGTGTTTCATTCTAACTCTCAAAATTAGTGAGCAAACCATTATTCATAATAAGTCAAAAGCGATTTTTTTTTATCCAACGTTACTTACACACTAGTATGAACAGTCAGAGTATCTAATAATCCTTTGGCATATCCAAGACTTATATGATTAGATAAGTTAATAATAGATTGCAATCTAACATGAATAATATTCACTTTCATATTTAAAATTCTATTATTGATTTGATTCATAAATATTATTATTAATTAAGCTTATACAACATGATAGATTTTTAAATAAAACTATTATAGATACCATGACTCGAGGCACCTTAAATTAGGATTACCCATAATAAGGAAATATTATATTTATGACAGCAAGTGCAGATCTCGAAGCTTTGATTGTGAATTTCTCATATTTTCTCAAAGATTTTATGATTTTTCAAGTGTTTTCACAAAAGAACATGAAAAACCTTGATGTTGGCCTTTAGAGGTGACAGACGGTTGTCTGTCAAGTGAGGGACAGTCATTTATGACTATCTCTCTCCTGTCTAGGTGGTTAGATCAGGGGCATTTTTATAAATTTTAAGAATTTTGCCTAAAGGATGGCAACCTATCTTGAGGGATGACTATCTGTAGTTAAAAACCCAGATGTTCCACGTTTTTGGAAATTCAAAATAGAAAGATAAGTTTTTAAAGATTTTTAATCCAGATTTTAAGGGAGAATATCTCTAGATTTAGAAAGATAGAGTTAGGATTCAACTCTAACTCTATCCTAGGTATAAAAGCAAGATTTTTATGGTTTCCAAAGGAAAAAATCACAATTGATATAGAGGTATTCTTAAGGAGGAAGAAAATCGATTTCTCTCTCTCTAAAAAGGTTTTGCTCAATAATCTTTGATTAAAACACACACACATGAATAATCATTCGATTTTCTGGAAAACAAAGAACACAATTAGAGTGGAGATTTAAACTTCAAGGAATTTAGAGTTAGAATATCTCTTGAGCATAGAGGTGGCAAATAGGTGGGTTGTAGTTGGGTCATTAATGGATGGGTCACTAATGGGTTAGGTCATAATTGGATCAAAAAATATGAATCATAAATAGATCAATATTCAAATAGATTGAATGGATTTGGGTCGATCCCATGGGTTTAATGTAAATTATTATAAAAATTTTTATTAATTAATTAATAGATCCGATAATAATAATATTCAATTGAAAACAAAATATAAATAATAAGTTGATATATAAATAGACAAAAATCTAATAAAATTTATTTGTGTCATTTTATCAAACATTTAAACTGCATTATTATTTTTCCATTTTCATAAAACCTAATATTAAAAGACTATATTATGTAATAGTAGATGTGAGGGAATATGAGGTCTCCTAGAATTACAGTAGCCATATAACATCTCAACCCATCATGCTACAATTATTTAGTATGTGTTTTAATAACAATAAAATAAGATTAGTCATCCCCCAACTTTACTGACCCTGTTGCCACATTATCCTTGTTCTTTCTTTTCTTTTTTTGGTACAGTCCTTGCTCTTTCTTTAAAACTAGTTTTTCCAACCTGTTGGGGATTAATAAAATAAATAAATAAATATATATATTTATTTATTTATATTTATGTTAATAGGCTAATAAACCTATTAATGAGCTTGAGACCAGAGTAGAGATTGGTCGGCCTAAAGAAGAGAAAAAGGATTAAGATTTTGGAAAGAGACGAAAGAGGAACAAATAGGGATTTTAGAAAAAAAAACCCATTGGGTACAAACCCAATGGGTTGTAAAATTAAATAGGTTAATTTTGAGTTGACCCAATAGATATTGGGTTGGGTTAGGTTGAAAAATAAAATGAGTTAGTTTTGGGTTGACCCAATGGATATTTATTTAGATTGGCTTGGGTTTTGGTCATTTTTTTAGGCGGATTTGGATTGAATTTTGGGTTTGGATCAATTTTTCCACCTCTACTTGAGCGTAATATTCTAGGCTCCTTTTTATTTTCTCCATTTAAAATTGCCATTCATGATCATGTTAATTTTTTGTTGAAAAAATTGTGTTTATGGGCTGACTTTTATTGATTGCTATGTTTAAAAGTATGATGAAATACGAATTTCGATCAATTTGTATGTTAATGGCATGAATAAATAAGATTCCTCCATTTTTGTAAAATTTCAAGTTTTGTGTTTATTTTGCAATTCTGTAAATTAATGAGTTTTTATAGTGTTTAATGCATGATTTAGGGTTATGTTCTTATTTTAATGTGTCTTAGGTCTTGATTTTTGAGTATTTAGGGTTTGTGATATTTTGTATGATTTTTAGTATTTTTTTTGCATCCTGTTATGTCTTACGAATGAAGGACGGGAAGAAACCCCATGGACAGCCATCTGTTAAAGCGACAAATCGGACGTCACAAGAGTTCCTCTTCGTCTCGTCCCTCATTCAGCTATAGCCATCCATCACCCTTTTAGGGGAGTCTATGGCTAATCTTTTAGGCATTTATGATTGTATTTTGTGCATTTTATGTTATTTGCATTATTTCTTTGATTCCTAAATATTTATTTATCATTTTGTATATTATTCTGTTTCTGTATGTACTCTTATTTTGTAATGCATGGCTAAATTAATGATTCATTTTTCTATATTTTATTTTTTATTTGCCTTTTTGGCAGTTTCTTATGAGTGTGTGATTTCATTCATATTTTGGAGATTTCGTGAGGAATTTTGCATTGGGATTCATGCCCCACTTTTTTGGAGGGTCTCTCTTTACCCATATGGTTATCTCATTCCATTTATTTTATCCAATTATTATTTATTTCATTATTTTTACTTATTTTATTATTTTAGTATTTTTTTGGATGTATTTTATTTCGGGAATGTAATAACTAGTAAAAAATGGCTTTTTGTACACATTAAAAATGAAAAGGTACTCAAAATGATTTTTATTAAATAACTTTGATTTTTCTTCAAAACTTAGATCAATGCCCAATTTTCTATCCAAAGCCAAACAAAGGATTAAAAGAGGATTTTTGTAAAATATACATAAGGGAACCAATGTCCTAACATAAATGGATAACCCAATTTATATATGTATATCATTTTATTTTCATTATTGGATGATTTGCTTCTGTAATAAGTTTAAGTGGTTGGAATTTATTTACTTATTTGTTTATCGCTTTATTGCTTGCTTATGATGTTTATTTAATTTTATAACTTTGTATTGTGCAAGAGAGGAGAGTGGATTAATATTTAAAATTCATTTATAAAATAACACATAACCATGCCTAATAAGAGTGATATCCCGAGCACCAATCTCTATTTAGGCATAAAAAAATATTGAGAGTCATTTCCCAATGTTCTGTTGGGTGGCGACTTTATGACACCTACCTCTTTTGGGCCTATTAGTAGACGCCTTTATGGGTTGAATACCAATAATAATTTGGGCTTAATTCCTTTTTATTGTGAAGTAGCCAATTTATGAGTTAAAGTGAGCCTCTTCTGGTCTCAGACCCTAAAAGTGGGCCTCCGAGAATGAGCCCGAAAGTGACTTTGGCTCTGATGCGTATCACAGTGGTGACTCCACTGGGGACCAAAGTGACCTTATTCATAAAAGCATCTTGGTTAAGTTCTTTATAATTGAGTTTTCCTTACTAATCTTATCTCTTTTAGAAAATTGCATACATTTTAGAGCCTTAGAATTAAGTTAGGCATCCCTTTTTAGCCTCGATGTTATCTTGAAGTATGCTCTATGTTCACTCAATGTAGAGAGGTGTCAAGGAGACCTATAAGCCCAAGTCTAGTACTAATTGGTATATAAAATGGTGACCTATCAGTCGTTATACTTGTGATGAACTAGACCTATTGGCAGGGACCATGCTTGGGTAGCCCTAAAGTTTCATCACCCTTGACTTAAGCCCACGTAATGACAATATCAACTTATCCTAGATTGTATAACCATAATAAATTTTGCTTGCTATATGGACCTTTATGTATTGACCAAACTCAAACTAATTAGGAGGGTACCAGTCAAAAGGCTGCTATAGACACCGTGACTCGAGGTAGCCTAGATCAGGGTTACTCGATGATGAAGAAATAGTATATTACTGACAACAGGTTAAGATCTTGAAGCTCTAATTGTGAATTTCTCACACTTTCTTAAATATTTTCATGATTTTCCAAGTGTTTTAACAAAAGATGCATAAATACCTTAATTTGGGCCTTCAGAGATGTCAGATGCCCGTCTATCATCTGAAGGGCACTCGTTTGTGGCTCCTTTTCCTACACAGGCCAAATTAGGGGTATTTTGGGACTTTCACCTAAAGGAAGCTCGTCCCTTCATGAGGGGCAAGCGTTCGTGGCTCAATTTTCAGGAATTCCCACATTTCTAGAATTCAAAAAATTGGACAAATCTTTAAAAGGATTTAATTCAAATTTTTGAGAAAAATCTCTCTAGATTTGTGAAGTTGGAGTTGGAGTCCAACTCCAACTCTAACCTAAGTATAAAAGCTAAAAATCTAGGGTTTCTAGGTAGGAATCACTTTTACAGAGAGCAAACTTTAGAGAAGAAAAAAAAATTTCTTTCTCTCTCTAAAGTTTTATTTTGTTCAAGCAATCTCTTTGATTCAAACACACAAAACATACATGAATTTCATTGGATTTTTCTTGAAAAACAAGAAGGAAAAATTGGAGTAAAGATCTGGACTACAAAAATTTTAGAGTTAAAATAGCTCCTAAGGGTAATATTCTAGGCTCCTTTTCAACTTTCTCTCTCTAGAATTTATCTATGTATGATTATGTGATTATTTGTTGTAAGGAATCATGTTTAAGTGTTGTATTTGAGTAATATGTATGTCTAAATTGAGATGTGACGTAAATCTGGATCAAAAGAACATGTAAAGGCATGATTAGAATTAAGATTCATCCATTGTTGTAATTTTAAGATTTTTTCCTTATTCTATGATGCCATATTTTAATATATTTTTATTAAATTTCAAGCATGATTTGATGTTATAACACTATTTTGGCATGATTTAAGGCCTGATTATCACATGTTTGAGGTCAAAATATGTTTTATATGATTTTTGCATGTTTTGGCTTCAAGGTTTTGCATCTCATTTTATCTAGCGAGTGATAGACGAAAAAAAGACTCGACAGATGCCCATTTGTCAAAGCAACAAACGGGATGTCATGGGGCTTCTCCTCGTCTCATCCGTTGCCTATTTAAGGGCGTTCATGGCTAATTTTTGGGTATATTTTTCATTGCATATTTCATGCATTTCATCTTTTTTATGTCATTTATTTGATCTCTATGATGTCTATACATTATCCTATATGATTCAATTTTATATGTAATCCGGTTCTACACTATATAATTAAATTCATGATTATTTTTGATCTATTTGTATTGGATTTGTATGATATTAATTTATTTGCCTTTTTGTGTTGTTTTTTCTAGTATGTAATTTCTTTTTCCTTTGGAGGATTATATGGGTTTTTTTCATTGGAAATTGTGCTCCCGATTGGATGACCACCCTTAGCCCATCCGGTTACCTCGTTTAACCACTCTCTTTAGCACTTTATTTTTTATTTATTATCTTAGTTTTATTTAGCTATGGTTTACTTTGTGTTTATTTATTTATTTGGCACTTTTGGATGTATTGTTTTTTTCGAGGATGTAATAGTTAGTAAAAAAGGCCTTCTTATGCACGTTAAAAGGAAAAGGCACTTAGAATGTTTATATTAATCAATTTGGAATTTTCTTTAAAACTTGGACCAATGTCCAATTTTTCATCCAAAGCCAAAAAAAAGAATAAAATGAAGGTTTTTGTAAATTATGCATGAGAGAACCAATGTTCCCAATTCAAATAAATACACCGATTTATGTATGTATATTACTTTACTCTTGTTGTTAGACAATTTTCCTCTATAATAAGTTTAAGTTGTTAATTCATTTATTTATTTATTTATTGCCTTTCATGATTGATTGGGATGTTTATTTAATTCTTATGCTTGTTGCATTATGAGAGAGAGGAGAGGGGATTAAGTATAAGACTCAATTATAAAACAACACCTAACAAAGATGCCTAATAAGAGTGATGTCCCGAACACTAATCTCTATTTGGGCATCAAAAGATTGAGATTCATTTCATGATGTTCTGTTGGGTGGCGACTTTATGACAGCTACCTCTTTTGGGCCTATTAGTAGATGCCTTCATGGGTTGAGTACCAATAATAATTTGGGCTTGATCCCTTTTTATTATGAAGTAGCCAATTTATGAGTTAAAGTGAGCCTCCTCTAATCTCGGGCCCTAAAAGTGGGCCTCCAAGAGTGAACCCAAAAATGAGGGACGGGTTTAGTGCGCGTCATAGTGGCAACTCCACTAGGGACTAAAGAGACCTTGCTTCTAAAAGCATCTTGGTTAAGTGTTTTATAATTAGGTTTTATTAATTAATCCTATCTCTTTTCTAAACTGCATTTATTGCGTTCATCTTAGAGCCTTAAAATTACGTTAGGTGTCCCTTTTTAGCCCTTGTGCTATCTTGAAGCATGCTCTATGTTCACTCAATGTAGGGAGGTGTCAACCCAAGTCTATAAAATGGTGACCCATTGGTCATTATGTTCATGATGAGCTAAACCTATTGGTAGGGACTATACTTAGGTAGCCCTAAAGTTTCATCACCCTTGACTCAAGCCTATGTAATAACAATAGCAATTTCTCCTAGGTTGTATAACCATAATAACGTTTTCCTGCTCTGTAGACCTTTTTGTATCGATCGAACTCAAACAAATTAGGAGGGTACCGGTCAAAAACTACCATGCCCCAGTAGGCCCAACTCGATATCGCTGTGTGAGTTAGTCAAAACACATAATGGTCAAAACCTATATGCTTGTGCTTTCAATTAGAGAGGTTATACTACTAGTTTTTCATCGTGCACCATACGCGTCCATTGGGTATCCTATTGACCTATGGGCTAAGCCCACCTAGAAAAGAAGCTGCATAACCTCCTGTGTAGGAGTAATAAGGATGGAAGGCTATTGCTATACTTGTGTTTGCTTGTGATTGACAATTAACAAAAGCATACATTACATCTATGCATCATGTACATACCATGCTCATACATCATTCACCATGCATCACTCCTAACATATAATTCTTATAGCCATCAAAGACTCATCTAGGTGGTCCAGAGGGTTAGACAATCGCTTAGTTTGAAGTTCTATATCTAAGCTATTGAGATCAAGTTCAGGTTCAGACTTTGGTTTAAAGGTCAGTTTTGAGTTGGATTTAAGTCAGTGGCCAGAAAACAGAAAAGAAATAAGATTAGAAATAGGAGATGATCAATTGAATGAGTCTAGAAGGGTGAATGAGACTGGGAGAATAACTAATGACACAATAGCAAGGTTTCCATGCCTGAGGGAACGACCAAATGTTACCCCTACTAGGCCTTTAATAGTGTGGGATGATTTAGACTAGAGATTGGATAAGAGGTTTTAGGATTTTAAAGAAAGCCTTATGGCTATGATTGGTGGAATGGTTGCTTCTGTAGCACTAAATGTGTGAACTCGACCTATAACACCCCTTTGCAAGATAGTGGAGCCATAACAGTTGGGAACACTACTGCAGCTAATGCTAATGTGCTTCGAGAGCGACCAAGGAGAGAAAGGAGGCATGATCTTGCAGATGATTTCATAAAAGAGAAGGATGAAGAATAAATCCCCCAGTGATGAACATAAGGATTAAGGATCCTATTGTAAGGATCCGATCCTCAAGAAGATGGAGGAGAAAATTGAGGCCATGTCTAGGTTGTTATCTGCTCGTAGAGGGATAAGCCTTAAGGACAGGGATTTGGATAGAGATGAGCCATTGCCCCAGAGATTCAAGATGCCTAATTTTCCAAGGCTTGATGGCACTTCAGATCCTTCAGCATATGTTAAACAATATACATTGATTATGAAAGGGACCACCTTGACTAAGAAACAGAAGGTGGAGTACGTTTGTCTGAGTTTGATAGGGCCTATGATATACTAGTACCACGAGCTAGAAAGGCATACTAAAAAAGACTGGGATCTATTAATTGAGGAGTTTCTTAAGCAGTATGACTGCAGTACTAGGATGGAGGTTACTTTGAAAGACCTCAAGCTACTTCAGCAAAAACATGATGAATCCTTTCATGAGTACCTCACTAGGTGGAGGAATAGAGTAATGGAGATGAAGAGAAAGCTTGACATAGTTGATCAGATCGGGTTATTCATAAAAAATGCAAGCTCGTACCTAAGAGATGGTTTGAAAATGAAGGGTTTAAGGGATTGGGAGTTATTGAAAGACATAGCCATAGCAGCTGAGGGAGAGTACCTAGCATGAAGGGCAAACAGTGAGAATCTAAGGAGGACCTTCAGCAGTAACAAGGTAATTGGAAACAGTAGTGGGTTAAACAGAACTAGAAATGCCATAGAAGTATCCGCTATAGAGGCTAGTCAGAAGCATTATTCCAACCTGGGTAAGTAACTATCTTGGGTAATAGATAGATAAAGCAAAGAAGGAAAGCTTCAAGTATTGCCCTAAGGTTTGCAAAGAGTCAAGGGTTACCCCATTATAGGGAAGATCAGTACTATGCATACTAGGCACCTGACTAATTACTTTTGCTTCCTGAGGAATAAAATACAGGATTTGATAGATAGTAAGTAGATTTTAGATCCTGAAAAAAGGGATAAGAAAAATATTGGAGGTTATAATGTTGTGTCACATCTAATGTTTATGATTAGGTCAGTATACCTGTATGGTACGTCATGAGAGACCTGTATGGGAATGAGTTCGTGGCTGCTACTAATTCCACCCCCAAAGCAATAGTGCCAAGTGAAGGAAATTGGCCAGTTTTCATAATTGATTATTGGGATACCCCCTATAGAGAGTGAGGATGAAGGGGCTTTAGTGCCTATTGATATTTGGAGTTCAACTAGTGAAAGCAAAGAGGAGGAAAGAGAAGAGAAGAAGGTTAAAGGGGTCACGAGGAGTGGGAGAGTGGTCCCTAGAGATTGAAAAAGTAGCTAACTCCTGCTGTAGTACTGAAGAAAAAGAAGTTAAGGAATACTAGATAATTAAGCATAAAAGAAAATAGATGCTTAGATTTCCATCTGGGATTTGCTAAGACAATCTCCCTCGCACAAGCATTAACTAATTAAAGCCTTGATTGAATCTACTGTTGCCACTACCATCTCGCCTTCTGAGCTGTTGGATTTAGTTAAAAAGGAGGAATATGAGAAAATGTTGTATACTCTGATACTGACCTACCTATGAAAGGAAGGAATCATAATCATCCTTTATTACATCAAGGCCCAAGTGAATGGCAAGCACAAGGCTTATGTGATGATAGACGATGGTTCTTCCATTAATGTTTGCCCTTTAGTAGCAATTCTGGCTTTTAAGTTAAATGAGAACATGCTAAGTAAGTTTGACTTAACCATTTATTCTTATGATAATTCCAAAAGGCAAGCTACTAGGACCTTTAAAGCTTTAGTAAAGATAGGGCCCATTGAGATAGAAGCCGAGTTTATGGTGATGCCTATTCTAGTTAATTTCTCTATGCTCTTAGGAAGACAATGGTTTCACAAGTTGGGTGGGGCACATTTTACATTGCATCAGATGATCAATATCCCTCATAATGGTCAGATCATCACTGTTAAAGCTGTAAAGGAGAATCAAGTGTTTGTACTTGAGATGATCAGATTAGCTTGCTCTGAAATGGGATGCTTGAGTACAGTGGGTTATCCTGATTCAATCTATTTAGCTTAAGATTAAATTAATTCACATTCAGGTATGAGGAGGATGAGTGAACCTAGACATCATTTTAGATTCATTAATTTCTAAAACAAATCTTTATGTTATTTTAGTTTAGTTGTTACTGGTATTTAGTTAGTTTTTAATCAACATTTTATAGTTACTCTTACATTTTTTGTATATTCTTAGTTTAGTCAACGTATCATTCAAAATGCTGGGAATTCTTTAACATACATTTAATATTCAATTTTTTGCAACCACAATCCCTAGGGTATAATAATCGTGGGTCTTAATTTAACACCCTATATTACTTAGCCGATCTAGTATACTTGCTAAGAGTCGGTCAAGTTTTTGGCACCTTTGCTGGGGATTGGCGTGTTTGTGAGTTTTGATTTTTATTTATATGTGTTTTTTTTCTTATTTTGTTCTTTTAATTCATTTTAGTTACTCATAATGCATGAATATATTGAGATGAGAATAATTAGCACCCTACAACCTCGATATTGAAAGGACCCTACATCAAAGAAAAAGAGCTAATCAAGACATCAACATGAATTCGGATCATCCTATTGGTGCGATTCCTCTTAGGAATCAACAAGTGTTAAGGGTACAAGAGAAAGTTCTAGGTAGGCAACGGGAAGAGATGCCTAAGTTGAGAACAATATGAGATTATGCTATAGCTAGGTGGAATAGAGAACATCGGATTATAGTGTTTCCTAAAACTGTGCAATTTAAGCTATAACCTAGCATAATTACAATGGTTCAGAGAAATCAGTTTTCTGGTTCAGAGTTAGAAGATCCTACTCAACACCTTGATATCTTCTTGGAAGTTAGTGACATAGTTCAAATTCAAGATGTATCAACAGATGCAATTAAGTTAAAATTATTTCCCTTCAAACTTATTGGCAATGTAAGAGAGTGGCTTTAGATGTTACCAAGCTAATCAATATGTGATAACTCTAATTTGGTGTTTATTTGTAGTGTAGTTTATTTGTAGTGTATTTGTGTCTCATTTTACATGTTTTTAGCATTTTAGGTATTAAATTTCTCTTTTTATGCGAAATAGGATTATATTAAGATTTGTGAATTTTTTGTGTTTAATGGTGCAATTTTAACTTTTGTGTAGAGAAATTAACTTGTACTCGGCTGAGACTATTTGTCCCAGCTATGTGCCTTATAGATTTACAAAATGTACCATTCTACTAAAGGACTCAATTGAGAACATTTGTCTTTGCTATGTCCAATGTAGAGTTCGAGGGTGATTCAGTCCAAAAGGGTGTGCACAGGCGAGACAAAAGTGTCTCAGCTATGTGCTGAAGCTATAGTAGCCTTTTAACTAATTGGACTCGGCTGAGTCCATTTATCCATGCTATGTCCAATGCAAATAAGTATAAAAGTTGCAATCTGTTTGGCTTTAAAAAAGGAGTTTTTAAAGATCTTTTTAGGTTTTTCTCTGTAGTTTTAGTCATAGTTTTCTCAGATAGTTTGGGTTTTATACTTAGCATACATAGTTTTACTTGTAAAAATTACATTTTTAATATAGTTGATACCTAAAATATAAATATAAATAGATATAGCTTAGTTTACAGAGCAAAGTTATAGTTTTCAATTAAGTTCATCTTTGAGAAGAAAATGAGAAGCCATTACAACTTTATATCTACATTCCAAAGTGGGTTTAAGAGTTTCTTCTTTCCTTTTCTTTGTTGTTCTCATTATCAGTAGTGAGTAGTTCTCTAGTTGTTTGGGGATCTTTGAAATCATTTTTTCTTTATATATTTTAGGTGTTTCTTTTCCCTTGTGCTCATTTTGTTATAGATGTTATTCAAGTGTTTATTCTATTAATCTTATTCATGTTGATAGATTTATGCTTGCTTAATTTATATATCATGAATGCTTTATTTTTGCAATATATATTTTGCAGTTTTGATGGCATTTTCGAAATGGGAGCTATTAGATCTAGGGTTTATATGTTGTAGATTCATAAATAGTGAGGAAAATGAATGGGTATTCAATTGATTGGCTCTAAAATGGAAAGCTAGTTCTTATCTAGGTTTTGGGACCTGTGTGTAAGAGCTAGGTCTTGAGGAGGCTTTTGTCAGGGTTACTTAATAAGGAAAACTGCTCCTTTAAAGACAATGAATCGAGGATGGTGAACCCTTTATGGTGTTGAAATTAGTTTCTAAAAGGCTTTTTAATAACGTTTTTGAGCTTGACTCGGGCAGCCGATTGGTATAGAGGGGCAAACAATGAAAATACCATTAGTCAAGAACTTCAAATTGAGTTACGTACATGTATGAGCCTCACACACTATGCATTTATGGCCTATACACCTGTACACTTGAAGGAATCTCATTATATGGCCAAAAAGTCAGGTTTTGCCTATTTTTGGAAATGTATGGCCCTGCAAAAGGAGTGTACAGCCGTGCACTTTAAAGAATCTTGCCTTTTCAAGTAAGTTGACCTTTTTTTTTAAAGTGTATAGCCATGCATTCCTATGGCATGGCCATACACTTAAAAGTTGATGGACTTTCCTATGAGGCAAGTGGGCAAGTGGAAGGTACCACTTGAGTGTACAGCTATGCATAGCTAATGTACAGCTATGCATAGCTAATGCACAGCTATACACTCCCTCCTTTATAAGCTTTCTTCAAATTCTCTTAAAAGGTTGGTTGGTCCATTTTTGGAAATTGTTAGATATGTTACATTGCTTTCAAAAGAAATCTTTAAAAAGTCCAAAGGCTTTTAAAGTTTTTTTAAGCCAAAAGGGGATTTTTGGCTTTTAGCTCTGAATTCTTCAACTATTTCTTGACTATTTCAACACTACAAAGGATCTACGAATCTAACATTTGACAATTTAATCAAGTAAGTACACTGAAGGTAATATAAAAGGCCTTCCTCAGTATTTTCATGAGTATAATAAATTTTGTTATCCTTTTCATCTATTAATATTTTTATTATATATTAATCTCCGTTAGACTTAGGTTATGAAACTCTTTAAAAGGGTATAATGCCATGTGATAGAAATTATTAGGTTATCTTCTTTAAACTCTATTTTGTCCATTTTAAAATCATTTTTATTAAAATAAAACCTAGTTTAAAAACTCATCTTTGTATTCAGCTTTTCCTTTTTGCTCCCTTTTGGATCTGCTGTTAACGAGAACTCTATTTTAAAAAGGGAAAGAAAACTCACTGTTATCAGGATAATATGGCCATGTATTGTTTGATGTGCCCCCACACGTTAAATGATGCAAAGCCCAAAATAGGTTTTTTTTTTTGCTTTTTTTAAGGTAGAAGAGCCAACCGTATGTTGTCGATCGTGCCTTCGTGCACTTTTTGAAATATATGTTGGATCCTTATCTGTTTGTCTGTTTTTTAGCTTTAAAAAGTTTTATGAATATTTTCTTTTCATTCTTATTATTATCATTGTTATTTTTTGTTTTTCTTGTCATTGTTATTGTTATTATTATTGCTCTCGAGGAATAAAACCGTTTATGGATATAACCAGAAAACTGCTACAGGTAAGTCCATTATCCTTTCTCTTTACTTAAAAAATAATTTTTCAACCATTAATGGAAAATATCACGAAAAATATTTATAGTATTTTTGCTCAGGAAACTCACATGTAAAAAATTAGCTTTCAGATAATGTAAATGATTTTGTATATAATTAAATAATATGAGATAGTTCATACATAAAACATTGACTTGCAAGTCCTTTTCTTCAAGACCTTGTAATGAAACACTTCTTCACTAATCCATATGCGAGGACCAAAGTCCTTACCTAAAAAGGTCATAATGAATTGCTTGATTTATAGATGTCTTTATCGCTTTATTATATGCCATGATTTATTGCTTTCTTATGTGATTGGGTGTGCCTTTAATTCCCATATTTGCTCTACTCTTGTACAAAAGAAAAGGGATAACACGATTAATTTAAAAGCCATTATGTCACATTTATCACAGGTAAAAATAAGAGCGAAATTCCAAATGCTCTTTGGGTTTTTGGTCTCGCGAGGTTGGAACACCCTTCTTTCCTAATGTTTTATTGGGTGGCGACTCCTTACTATTTAGCTTTGTGGTGCCTAACTCGACACCTCTCAGTCATCGATCATTAGCGATAAGATAGGGACACCTGTACATGCTACATCATGCCTTTTGAGGTTTTTGATCTAGCAAGTCGAGTTAAGTCTTTTTCCTATCGCGAAGTGACTGTCGGCCTGGTTGGGGAACCTCAACCTGGATCTGACCCTAAAAGTAGGATCGAATCGCTAAAGGTCAGAACTTTCCTCATTTGAACTCGATGATCCTTTGGTTCCAGGAGTGAATTTGGGTGTTGGTGACTCGAAAGGAAAAAGATCCTTATTGGGGACAAAAGAGCGCGCATCACAGTGGTGACTCCACTTGGGACCAATTCAAGATTTTGCACTGAAACTACTTTTGACTTATGTGACATAAAAGGCTTTCAATTAAGAAATTTTATCTATTCTTGAAATTACATTAAAATCATGCTAGAGCCTTAGAATAAGTTAGGCATCCTAATTTTCTAACCCCGGTGCATTCCTGAATCACTCGTTTGTCTTTCGTTCAATCGAGGGTATTGTTAGGGATAATCACCAGCCCAAGTCTAATACCTGATGGTATATTAAATGGTGACTCGATCGGTCGTTATGCTTATGATGAGCTAAACCCATTGACAGAGACCATGCTTGGGTAACCTTATAATTGAGTACCAGGATAGATATAATTCAATTAGCTACACGACATCAACCAATACATCCTGAGTTTTTCTTACAGCCAGATCTAAAACAAGCATAAAAAATATATACATAAAAAATATATATAAAAAGAGGGGTAAGCATAAAAGCCACTTGAATAGTTTGGCGTCCATCTCAAGCAAAAATTAGGCACATGGTCGTGTGAAAAATCTATAAAAAGACATCTGTCCCGAAAAGAAAAGCTAGTGTGAAAACCTACAAGAGGTGCACTACCTTAAATAAATGACTATGGGTACCTAAAGAAGCAAAGGGCTACCAGTGAATAGAGTAGTAGGATCAACTTGAATAGCATCTAGTCCAAGTAAAGTCTCCGTCAGGATCAAGGGGAATCAAGTAAGTCCTTCGCAAATATTGTTCACAATGTCAAACAGTTGATAGTCTCCAAAAATACCACCCCTACTGTTGATACATAGATAATGAGCCAAGCACACAAAAAGGGTAGCACCCACAATGTATGCCTCATTTCTATTGAAATAGTACAAATAGTCAAATAATAGATTGAGCGCCATAGGTTCAATAAAAGCCTTGATGTCGGGGGGAAAAATTCCTAAGGCACGAATAGCCTCTTGGAGATAATTGGGGGCATAGTTTGGCACACATGGAAGAGTACCTAGAGTGAAGAGGATGCTCAGGATAGTAGTAAATTCTTCATAGAGGGGGCAAATCTCCACATTGTTAAAGCGAGGGTCCTAATAACAAGTCGAAACCACCAACAGATATTCATCTAATTTCACCCTTCGAAGAAATTTCAAGTTGGAATAAAGTGCCAAAATAGGATTGTCCTAAGTGGAATAGTCATCTAATAGCAAGGCAAGGCATGCTTTATGTCTAGATTACCTCTTTCTTGCTTGGTCCAATTGATTTTGCTATTTCCCATGTTGGTACGAATTTAGGCTTTGTAACACCCTCTTATTATAACATGATTATGTCATTTTCATCATATATATGATTAAGCATGATTTATAATATTCTCATGTTAATACTCTAATTATCACAATTTTTTTATAAAGGTATTACTATACTATTCATATGCTTTCTCATCAAACACTGTCATGCATATTACAACTCATTTTACATACAACCATATATATATATATATATATACATATATATCATGTATTATATAAATTAGTTATTTACATGTTCCACCTATGTAGATATCTATACCTTAGCATGCATTTCACTTACTATAAAACTTATCATCATACATAAGACATTATGCCAATTTACCTCCATTTTCATGTTACTTTACTTATTATCATTTACCTACATTCCAGTTGTCTTTATATGTTACTATTACTGTATTCATACATACATATTATGTTTGATTACAAAAGTTAGCCTAAAAAAACTTAACCTTCCATATTAGATACATCATTTCATGCATATTACACTTAATAAAAAGTTCTACAAAATATTTTAAACAGGGACTTCCTACATCAAATTCTTTCACAGACATGTATTGGACTTTTTTGATGCAGAGATACGTTTTTGTGCAAAATTCTTACAATAGAATCTACACAGATAAACAGCACATACTAAGCTATAAAGCTTTATAGGGAAAAAATCATAATGGATAACCACTTACAGCGGTCATAAATAAGCACTCATCATGCAACACAATCATAACATACGATTCAATAATAATAACAACATAATAAAGTACATAATCCAAGAAATAAAATAGAAATTATCATTTATATTAGCATAAACTATCTTATGATTCATTAGTAACATTTGAGTATTTATGTTTTTGATACATTTACTGTAATTAGCTTGCCTAAGTTTTAAAAGTAGATAATAGGAAAGGTAGATACCTATAGGTATCGATCATGAAAATATGTATAGGTATTAATTTAGGAGATCTAAACAGGATCAAACAGTTGTCCCAAATGGGAACAATGGTAGACCCAAATGGTAGCAATTGCAACTCTATTCCTATAGGCGCTTATCTATCCACAACTGAACTCTATTAGCAGGCATTAACAAAATTCATAAAGGTTTCAATCAACTTGCTAGTGCCTTTTAATGTATATTTTTTTTCATATTACTTATTATTTACATAGATAAAGAATCTCAGATATTAATGCAAGTACAGTAATTGTATATAACATGATAACCATATACTTTAGCATGATAACATATAAGTATTAACTTATGAGCATAAACATTTGAGTATAAGCATGTGAGCACAAACCCATAAGCATAAACATATGATTTAAAATAAGCAATAAGCCACATGCTTGATCATGTGCTAGCTATATAAATATACATATATAGTTTCTTCAAAATCATATGTGCATAGCTTCACATAATGGTGTCATCATACCTCTATGTACTTATATTTTTTTGTATTATATCTCTTCTTCGTTAAATAGTCTGACACTCTTTAACTTTCCTTCTTAACACTTCAACCCCATAGTCATGTATAAATTATAGTACCATTATTCCTCCATAAAATTATATAATATTTAACATTCGTATTTTCATGATAAGTTGTTTTAAGATCATATAAATACTTATAGTAACCTTTACGCATCAAAGAATTAGGCTTATAAAAAATAAGGTAGGCAGATTTCCATCTCTATGTTACATCTCTATTTTGTCATACTAAATACCTAAACTAGCCCAATTGGTATTTTAAACAAAACATGGTCTATGTCTCTTATTTCTCATGCTTCAAATAGCATTCAATTTGAACATATATACTAGGAGTTATAACCCAATCATTACAGACTGTCCAAGAGTAATTTTTTTCGAAAACAGTTTGTGTGACCACTTTGAAAATTGGTGGAGTAAAATAGGTATAGAATTAAACTAACATTTATTCATGAAAGTTATACTCCTATAAGTATAGTTAATCTAGAAGTTTATCCCACAGCAGGTTGACCCCTCTACTATGATTTATGTCGAACATACTAAAACCTGTTCATTGAAACTAGGCAGCAGTTAACATTACCAAAACCAATTTTTGTTACAATTTTGAAAATTTGTAAAAGAAAATAGGTATAGAATTAAACCAACATCCCTTCACAAAAATTGTCCTCCTGTATGTCTAGTTTATCTAGAATTTTTCTTCATAGAAATTAGAATTCTCTATTAAGAATTATATCTAAAATACTGCAACCTGCTCACTACAACTAGATAGTAGCTCACTTCAAACTTCAAGTTAAAATTAAGAATACTTAGAGGTAGAAACAAACTCAGATTTCTTCTATAAAATTATATATCCATGTTTTAAGTGTAATTAAACACTAGAATTATCCAAATTAGAGTTATATAACTCTAGATATGCTCAAAATACATAAACCGGTTCAAAGTAAACTAACACAATTTCAACAATTAACTATTCTTTCTTTCATTAACCTTTAATTCCATGAACACAATTACTCTCATGAACAATCTAGCTAACAATACAACTCATTTATCGTGAATTCATCCATACAAGTACACATGCAAAGAAAAATTAGTTCAAAAATCCCTCACCTTGGCCTAATTTCACACAAGCCACCTTCACTCCTTCAATACCTATTTGCCTTTGTTCTTCTTATCCTTTTCTTTAACTACAAAGAACATACATTCTTAAAATCTAAAAAACCTCCTCACAAATTCCTTTCAAACTAAAAAGAAAAATGAAGATGAAAAAGAGTATTATACCTTAAAATCTCTAACTCAAAATCCCTTAATCAAACACATTAAAGTGGAATTTTTCTTTGAGTTTAATGAGAGAGAAAATTTAAATCTTTCATGAGAGAAATGAAGAAAAAAATCTAAATTTTCCTCCTAGGTGTTGCTGTCCTCCTTTTTCTAAGAACCATTAAAAAATTTTCTCTCTTTTATATGCAATTTCTTGGATTAAAGTGAGAAAGTAAAAAATTCCACTAACTCCTTCACTTTCTTACGTGTCAAAAAGTTACCCCCAATGTTTCTTTCTTTCAATAACCACACCTGAAGTCATATTTCTTTTTTTTAATTGAACCCCTATCTTAAACATACACAATAATTCACTTAACAACATAACATAAAAATTGCCAATTTGCCCTTCCATGAGCCTTATCTTTATTTCACATATTAATTAAACATTAAATTAACTATAATTTCAATTAATTCATGCAAATATCAAATAAGGTCAAAATTAGGGCCTTAAAATTCTCTCCCCCTAAAAAATTTTGTCTCTGAAATTCATACCTATTTTAAATAGTTGGGGATACTGCTCTTTCATGACTACCTCTGGTTCCCAAGTTACTTATTAAACTCCATGATGTTGCCAAAACACTTTAACAAGAGGAATCTGCTTGTTCCTTAATTGTCTGATTTCTCTAGCCAAAATCTCTTTAGGTTCTTCATCATATGATAAATCTGGATGAACTTGTATTGGTAGCACATGGGATTCTTTCAAATGATATCTTCGAAGCATAGACACATGAAACACATCATGTAATTTGGATAATTCCATAAGAAGAGCCAATCTATATGCTACCGGTCTAATTTTTTAAAGAATTTCATATGGAGCAATAAATCTTGGACTAAGTTTATCTTTCTTCCCAAACCTCAGTACTTTTCTCCACAGGGACACTTTTAAGAATACTTTATCACCCACTTGATACTTAATATCCTTTCTCTTTAAATTTGTATAGGACTTTTACCTATTACTAGCTACTTTCGGCCTCTACTTAATAACCTATACTTTTTCTTCTGTGTCTTTAGCAATGTTAGGACAAATCACCTTTCATTTAGCCAATTCAGTCCAAAAAACTGGAGTTCTACACTTTTGATAATACAAAGCCTCATATGGTGCCATACCGGTGCTTCTCTGATAACTATTATTGTATGTAAACTCTATTAAGGAAAGATATATGTCATAACTTCCTGAAAAATCTAGGACACGTCCTCTCAATATATCTTCTAACACTTGGATAACCCTCTCAAATTGTCCATTTGTTTTAGGATGAAAAGTTGTACTATAACGAAGTTGTGTTCCCAAATCTTGCTAAAAACTTTGCTAGAATCGAGATGTAAACCTTGGATCTCGATCTGAAACTATAGACACTAGAATTTTATGTAACCGAACAATCTCAATTACATAAAGTTTTATCAATTTATCCATAGGATAATCTATTCGATTTGGTATGAAATGGGTCACTTTAGTCAGCTTATCAACTATTACCTATACCGAATTATGCTTCCTCTGAGAGAAAGGTAACCTTGTAACAAAATCCATGGTGATGTCTTCCCATTTCCACTGTGGTACTGATATTGGATTCAACAATCCATAAGGTAATTGGTGTTATGCTTTCACTTATTGATAGATCAAGCAATTAGAAATGTAATCCACTGCATGTGTCTTCATACCAGGCAACCAATAAATTTGCTTTAAATCTTAATACATCTTATTACCACTAGGATGCATAGTAAATATTGTGTTGTGAGCTTTATGCAACAAAGTTCTTTTCCATTCTTCGTCATCAAAGACATATAAACCTTGCTAGAATCTAGATGTAAACCTTGGTTCTCAATCCAAAATTATAGATATCAAAATTCCATGTAACCGAACAATCTCATTTATATAAAGTTCTACCAATTTATCCATAGGATAATCTATTTGAATCGGTATGAAATGAACCACTTTATTAAGCTTATCAACTATTACCCATACTAAATCATGCTTCCTCTGAGAGAGAGGCAACCCTATAACAAAATCCATGGTGATGTCTTCCCATTTCCACTGTGGTACTAATATTGGATTCAACAATTCAGACAGTAATTGGTGTTTTTCTTTCACCTGTTGATAAATTAAGCACTTAGAAATGTCATCCACTGCACCTTTCTTTATACAAAGCCACCAATAAAATTGCTTAAAATCCTAATACATCTTGTTATCACCAGGATGCATAGTAAATACTGTGTTGTGAGCTTCATGCAACAAAGTTCTTTTGAATTCTTTGCAATTAGGGACATACAACCTGTTTTAATAATACAAACTCCCATCTTTCTTTACTACATACTTAGATTGATTCCCTTTATACAATGATTATACAATTTCTTGCAACCTCCCATCATTCTTTTGAGCATCTATCATCGCCTGTCTTACATTAATTCTAGCCTTCAACTGAGCTATCAAAGCACCATTTGATGTAAATTTCAATCTACACTACTGTAACATCATAGCTGCCATCATCTTAAGACTTAAGGCATCCGCTACCACGTTAGCTTTACTTGTGTGGTAATCAATTATATAGTCATAGTCTTTAAATAATTCTAACTATATTCATTGTCTCAAGTTAAGTTCCTTTTCAGTGAGCAAATCCTTGAGACTCTTATGATCTATATAAATTCTGCAAATTTCCCCATACAAGTAATGCTGCCAAATTTTCAAAGAAAAAACTACTGCTACTAACTCTAAATCATGTGTAGGGTAGTTTTGCTCATACAGTTTTAACTGTCTGGATGTATAAGCTACCACCTTGCCATCTTACATCAATACACAACCCAAACCAACTCTAGAAGCATCACTGTATATAACATATTCTTTACTCGAAACCAACTGTGATAGAACTGGAGCTTCTATTAACATCTTATTTAGCTGATCAAAACTAGCTTAACATCAATCAGTCTACTCAAACTTGATACCTTTACTCAACAACTTAGTAAGTGGTGAAGCAATAATTGAAAACCCTTCCATAAAGCAACGGCAATACCCTGCTAATCTTGAAAAACTTCTCACTTCAAAAATAGTTCGAGGCGGTCTCTAATTCACAATAGCCTCAACTTTAGATGGATCCACTCTAATACCTTCAAAAGGTATAATATGGCTAAGGAAAAAAACTTCCCTAAGCCAAAAGTCACACTTGCTCAATTTAGCAAATAATTGATTCTCCTTTAAAGTTTGTAACACAATCCTTAAATGTTCTGCATGCTCAGCTTCATTCTTGGAGTAGACCAATATGTCATATATGAACACCATAACAAATTAATCTAAGGTCTAAATAGCCTATTCATTAAATCCATAAAAGCAGTCGATGTATTTGTTAACCTAAATGGCATAACCAAGAATTCATAATGCCTATATCGAGTTCTAAATGTAATTTTTGGAACTTCCACATCCTTTACTTGAAGTTGATAGTACCCCAATCGCAAATCGATCTTTAAAAACACACCAGCAACTTTTAACTGATCAAACAAGTCTTCAATTCTAGGTAAAGGGTACTTGTTTTGCACTATTATTTTATTTAACTATCTGTAGTCTATACACATTCTCATAGACCCATCTTTCTTTTTAACAAATAGAGCTCGTGCACCCCAAGGTGATGCACTAGGCCTAATAAAGCCTTTATTAAGCAACTCATGTAACGAAACTTTTAAGTCCTTTAACTCCGTTGGGGCCATCCTATATGGTGTTTAGAAATGGGAGCTATACCAGGTAAAATTTCTATAGATAACTCCACATCCCTTTCAAGTGGAAAATTAGGTAAGTCTTTTGGAAATACATTAGGAAATTCATTCACCACTATTATATCCTAAAGCTTTCCTTTCTCCTTATTTGAAACAAGTTCTAAGGCCAAATATGCTTCACATCCCTTTCTAAGAAATTGCCTGGCTTGCATAGTAGATATCACATTGGCTAAAGGTTTAGTTTGAATGCCCTGAACTATTACTTTTTTACCACCAATATCTTAAAGTGTCACTATCTTTGTCTTACAACTAATCACTGTATAATGCTTTGACAATCAATTCATACCCAAAATAACATCAAATTCCTGAAATGGCAACTCAATGAGATCAGCTAAAAATTCTTTCCCTTTAATCGTAATGGGATAACTCTTTATATATTTATTAACATAGACACTATGCCCTAATGGGTTAGTTACACAAATATCATAATCCAATTAATGTACAGTTGACATGTTCCTACCCACATCCCTAATATAAACATAAGAATAGGTGGAACCAAGATTAATAAGTGCATGAATATCATAATCAAAAATAGAGAAAATACCGGCTATAACTTTTAGAACATCTCGATCCTCGTAAGCTTTCATTACATAAGCTCAACCAGGAACAATTGGACCTATAGGTTGATCAACTGTCTCAGATACATTTTTGGGTTAGGATCCATATTGGTTTGATTTTTCATGCCCTCTGTCTTTACCTCTTCTAGTTAAAGGTACATTAGAAGCTTGCCTACTATCCTACTGTGTATGCCCTTGCTCCTACTTTGAAGGACAAATTTCCAAGTAATGGTTAGTGCTACCACACTTGGAACATACACCCGTTAGCTTTCTAGAAGTACCTTAATGCTGCCTTGAATAGTGAGGACATTCTAGCGGCTGACCCCCACTCTATTTCACTAGTGTTTTTCTACCAAATTTAGACATTATAGGTGATCCTTGCCTTCTCTTCTTGTTCATAAGACTATAAACAGACTCTACTGGCTGATTTCCCTATGCTTCCCTAGATCTCTTTCCAGTAAAAGATCCGCCTCTAGCCCCCCTTCTTCTCTGTTCTCTTTTGCTTTTAACCAGCTCATTCTTCTTAACTCACATGGTTGCTAGAACAAGTTGATGAAAATCTACTAGTTATAGAGACATAGGTGCCATTAAATTTTCTCTGATTCGATCATTCAAGCCATCTTCAAATTTTCTACACTTGAAAACTCTAATCAGCATTAAATCTAGAACAGATTTACACAAATGGCTGAACTTTTTCTTATATTCTACCACAGACATAACTCTATATTTTGAATTTAAAAATGGCCTCAATTTCTCTTCTTTGTAAGTTTCAGTCACATACTTTTTCCCGAACTCTGCTTCGAAAAACCCCCATGTAAGTGGATCTAGTAACAGAGGCTATTTCAGTACCAATTTCCACCAATCATATGCTAGTTCTTGTAGTAATGACATAACACAAGACAACTATAATCATCCTTTGTAGAATTTGTGCCATGTCCTGAGAAATTTTCATTAGCGCTTCACTAGGAATGGCTGCAGGAATCTCATTTTAATTAGATGATGAAGATCTTGGATTGGAGGGATTCATTCTAACAGGCAAGTTACTTTCAGCTAATTATTCAATGGCATCCCTAGAACCCTTCATCTACTATCTATAAGAAAAATAGGTACCTCTGCATTAGGCCAGCACCACACTATATCATATAAATGAATCCTACACTTTTATTGACCAGAAATAATGAAACCAAAGGCTCTGATACCAAATTTGTAACACCCTCTTATTATAACCTAATTATGTTATTTTTATCATATATGATTAAGCATGCTTTATAATATTCTCACGTTATTACTCTAATTATCATAATTTTCTTAAAGGTATTACTATACTATTCACATGCTTTCTCATTAGACATTGTCATGCACTTTACAACTGATTTTACATACATCCATATATATATATCATGTACTGTAAAAATTAGCTATTTATATGTTCCACCTCTCTCTCTATATATATATACCTGAGCATGCATTTCACTTACTATAAAACTTGTCATCATACATAAGACATTATGCTAGTTTACCTCTATTTTCCAGTTACTTCTTATCATATACCTATATTCTAGTTGTCTTTATATCTTACCATTACGATATGCATGCATACATGTTGTGTTTGATTACAAAAGTGAGCCTCAAAGAACTCAACCTTCCATATTAGATACATCATTACATACATATTCACTACAAAAAAAAGTTAATTTTACCAATGGACACAATATATGTCGCTAAAATAAGATATTACCGATGGATTAGCTACGAAATCACAAATGTGTCAGTAAAAATAACAAAATTACAAAATGGCGATGTTTTTAGCGACCAAAATGGAAAATGATCGGTAAATTTGGTGGGAAATAGTGGCACCATTTTGTAGCGATGGTTTAGCGATGAAAAAACTTCGTCGGTAAGGATATCAATGATTATTGTTATGTACCGATGGAAATTCTGTCTGTAAATAATGGCAGGATATTTTGGCACATTATTTGCCGACGAAATAACGACAGAATATGGAGAAATGGAAATATGAATGGTTGTGACGGTCGTTTCCATCGGTAATTCGTCATTATTATTTTTATTATATTTAAATAAATGTTTAAAATTTTGTTTTTTTATTTTTTTATAAAATATCATTTTTTTCCAAATAAAGCCTAGACTAGATATTTTCATTTTAATTATATATAATTTTTTATGTAAAATAATTAATATATTTTAGTTATACTCCTATTTTTTAATTATATATACAAAATATTTTTTGAATATTTAAATAAAAATTTGTTATATTTTGATGTGATAAGTTCGATCCATACAACTTGTATTTTTTATTATTTAAATTTAAGCCAATCAATACATAAATGAATTCATGTTACATTGGTAAATATTATATATTAAATCAAATATGATTTATATTCAGTGATAAAATTAGAATTTATAATCAAACGGGTAAAAATATAAATTATATTTAAATTTAAGAAATAAGTGAAAGAGACATAGATCAAAACAAAATTTTTACGAGATAAAAGCATTTATTTAATATAAATATATATGTAAAATAAAAAAAATAAAAAATAAGGGAGGTAATTCCCAACCACGTGGCTCACCATTGCTTATATTCTATAAAGAAAATATTTTATTAAAAGTAACAAGACACGTGCGTGGTCAATCGCTCGAAATTATGCGTGTGATTTTTCTAAAGCCTCAAACTCATCAGAGCAGTAAATGGACTATTTCCAAGGTTTTAGATTTTGTGAGAGAGGAGTTATCAGAGTAGCAAAATTTAAGAAAAAAGAATTAAAATCATGTTTCCAGGGATGTTTATGCGAAAACCTAACAAAGAAGCTGCATTGAAGCAGCTAAGGGTCCATGGCGCCATGTTTGCTACTTGGGTCGCCATCATTCGCGTTACTCCTTGCATTCTCCACTACCTCTCTGATGAAAAAGATGATCTCAAGTTCGATTTCTAAAATCCTCTCTCTATCTCTCACTCAGTAATTTAATGGCTAAATCTTATTCTATTTTAGTTTTCTGGATGAATGCATTTCTTTATATTTTTGTTTATTTTGGTTAATATAAAATTCTTTTTTTTTTCTTTTTAAATTGATGATATAATTGATAGTAACTCTCGAAAATATAATGATAGTCAAGCCTGATAAACTGGAGCATCTTTTCAATTTTACAAAATTTTGCTTGCTCTAATTTGCTATTAGGTGAACAATCCATTGATTGGTTTGCTTTGTTTGGGCTTATGTTATTGAATACTCCACTATACATCTGTCTACGTCTTATGAAGATTAGGGGTTTGTTATGGTTAGCTCCTTAATTGTGTTTGTCAGTTGAGCCTCTTTCTAGCATACAATTGATGAGTAGTTGTGGAGTGTGAAAGCTACACCCATTTGAACCACAACAACTTAGGACATATGATTTCTGTCCTAAGTTTCCATGTTCTTTCCCTTCCTTTTATGCATTTTTCACTGTGAATTTCTTATCACTCATTGTGACTGGAAAGTACTTATCATGCAGGATAAAAATGAAGTGCAACATCAAATATCTATCCTTCTTTTTATTGGGTTGATTTGTGGCATCTTCATGTTATTGTTTACAAGATTCTTTGGTTTATGGGCATTGTCTGGTAATAAAGGGTGGTATATCTTTTATTCCTCTTTCCATATTGAGGCATACTCTAACTTTACCTATTCAGTAGATTATAAGGATCACTAAACCGATGAATAATGAATTATCTTTTATCATATCTTTCAGCTTTTACTTGAGCCAAAAATGCTCATATCATACCTACAGCAAATACATATGTTCAGGTTTGAGCTCATATTTGTAGATCTTTGATGTGTGCTTTTTCTTTATTGCACCAAGTACAAATTTGCAGAAGAGTATATGTAATATAGCATTTGAAGTTTTCCTTGTTTCTTTTTCTTGTTCCAATGCCTTTCATTTTAACCCCTTGGATGCTTGTATATGCTTCTTGCAATAAGGCTTTAGTTGGCTGGTTAATGTGGTGAACATGTCAGCATCGCTTATGCTCTGCATTTGGAAATGAACATGCACGTATTAGCTATACAGATTATCTGCTTAAGTTATTTACAACCAGTTGGGAAAATGTGATATTAGCATCGGTTAATTTTGGTGTAACCTTTCTGATGATAATGCCCATATGTAAATTCTTGCTTACATTTCTAAGTCTATTGCATTTATCCTAGAAGAATAAAGACTCTGGTTCAGAAACAATGCTCATTTATTGATCATGATCCTTCCAAAAATTTGATTGACAGTTCAATGTAACATTTCTCTACTAATTCAATAGGACCATTATCCTTGCCAATGATTGTTCATTTTGATCTTCGTTTTTTGTTTCTAACTTAATAATTGAAAATTCTTTTCCTATTGGCAGATTCAAGGCTATGCATGGCCTGCAGTTATTGTTGGATGGGTTATTCAAAGTGCAAGGTGATACTACGTGCTTTAGCCAAAAAATTTAATGTATTTTTTATAGAGTTAACAGATTCTAATAATTTAATCCGTGTTGGTTGCAAACAGGTTATTGTTGGTTCTTAGATAACTTAGAGTTATTTTCCTACCAAATATCTAAACCCAAATAAGTGTAATTGTAGCATGATTTTGAAGTTCTTTAAACATCACATTTGCTTCATAAAGTTTATGATAATTTCTCCATAGTGAGTTAGTTTTCTCTCTCTTTTCCTCTCTCTCTCTCTCTCTCTCTCTCTTCTACTGATATCTATAATGCACTAGGAATTGGCACCACCTCAAGGTTGAGGCAGTTGTGAATGGAATTTACTGTTTGGGTGTTTAAACATGTAAGCGTCTTGTCTTTTAGTTTGGACTGTAACTAATTTCGGAACATTGTAATGAAGGTTTCTTTGGCCTTTTAAGAGAACTTTATGTAAACCCCAGCCTTTTTCATCTTCTAAAATGAAAAGGATATGTGCCACTGGAGCCTACACAAGTATAAAGAAGAAATAAGCAGTATTTGAAATTCTATAAAATTGCTAAAATATACGACTTTCTGTACTAAAGTTTACTTTGTTTATTGAAGCTTTAAAAGGTTACTGTATTCATAGCCCAACATGGTAGGTACTTTTGCTAATGTGATTTACATTGTAGTTTAAAAGGTTACTGTATTCACAACCCAACTAGTTTTATCCAAATGTTGCAGTTTTGGTGCCACTTGCAGCAGTTATGGCTTACCCTTCTTCGATGAATACCCTTGCATCTGGATATGGTACATGGGACAACACTTCCATGCTAATTAATACTGCAACAAGTAAAATCATGCCATCACAAGATGAATTTGTTAATCGTCATGGAGCTGAAGGCATGCGTAGTTCTTTATATGTTATTTTACTGTTATTGCATCTGTATCTTTATCAGAGGGAAATTTCCAGCACTTTTTATGCCATAGATTACTGATTCAGCTGATATTGGATCAAAGGGGATCACAAGAATGAGTAACAACTCTGTCAGCAGCCCGTGGACATTAAGCAGAACACTAACAAGTACTGAGATAACAAAGCAGGGGAAACAAGCACCTGTGCTTCATGGTAATCTTCTAGACCACCATATTCTGTTCTCCACAGTTCTTATTAGAAGAAAAAGGCTCCTTTCATTCACCTATGGTTTGTAGGTCTACCAAATTTTGCTGAAGTATATAACTTCATTGGAAATGTCTTTGATCCAGACATCTCCGATCACATGCAGAAGCTCAAGGAGATGGATCCCATAAATTTTGAAACAGTAAGCTTCAATGAAATTAACAAGGATTATTTTGACTGCCTATAGATTAAGATGCATTTTTGCCATGATAATGTTTATAATTAACTATTAGTATGATAGGATAAAGGAAATGGGCTGGTATATTGAGTTTGCCCAGTGGCCTGATATTTTGGAAGAAAATGGGTGATATGTGTAGTTAAAATTGTCACATATTCCACAATCATTAATGATGAACCATGTGGCTTCTACTCAAGCATGATATAATTTGCCTATATTTACGTATTAGCAGTATTTTTTAGTACTACTAATGCTTACAATTTAATTTCTTTTAAATTTAGTTTAGCAGTATCTCTTGCTTGCTTTCAATTCTTGAACAGACAGTTTTTGGGCTTTTAATGTTTGCTAGTTTCAACATTTGGATAAAACATGTTAGGCTATGAATACAGTAACCTTTTAAAGCTACAATTTTGCTAGTATTTGTTGCAATGGAAGTTTTTTTAAACAAGCAGAATTCTCGTCATATTTGCAATTGCGACAATTCTTTATGATAATATTTTTATTTCTTTTTACAAACTTTTGCCATCAAACTAATTCCTCTTGTTGGCATCATAGAGGATTTTATACCAATTTCAGTTACAAGCAAGGAAAAACCTAGATGTAATCAAATTGCATCACTAGAAAACCTGTAAAAATGTTATTGATAAATTAACAGTAATAACATACTTAAGAGAAATTAAGAAATTTAAGCTCTACCAAAATAAAAACTAAAGTACATTAACTGGTTATATATACATACATACATACATACATATATATATATATATATATATATATATATATATATATATATATATATATATATATATATATATATATATATATATATATATATATATATATAAAATTTTTTAATAATGCAGGCACAAATCGATCAGCTAAAGCTTATAGGCCCAGTTATATTGAATGGGATTCTGAAGTTACTTGATAGTTCCTCAATTTTAGGATCAGGTATTTATTGTGCCTTGGCAACAAGAAAGATTTGATAGGTACTCATGGTTTTGTGATGTTAGGATGTTTGGGCTATCATTCTGATTGATTGGGTATAATTTGATTATCTAATATAATTGATGTAATTACTTCCAAATGTTGTTGCCAGGGATACCAAAACTTTTTCTTTTCAAGCAATTGGTTTACTTGCACAACGGCTTCCCCATTTGTTTAGGCACTTGTGTATCTGTTCTCCCTTTTCTTGCTGCCTAATTTATGTGATACATTAGTTTGATGGCTATTTCCCTTGGCTCAAAGACAAAATTAACATGGCTGTTCATCTTTTCAATGCATTGAAAGTGGAGGTCCAGTCTCTTCATTTTGTTATCCAGGAAGCAACCAGTTCTCTTGCTGCTGCGTATAAGGTTTTGATCCTCACTATGACAAAAATAGTTTTCTTATTTTTGTTTTATTTGGGTAATGTGAAAGTTTGATCATTTGGCTTTGATTCATTGGTGTTGCTTTGGCACTTTCAATAACATGTTTTATGTGTATTCTTTTTGATATTTGCATTTACTCACCTCTAAGTATGCTACTGAAAGATTTTTTTTCCTTTTTTCCCTCTATATCCTTGTGGTTTCTGTTATTATGTTTTTTGAGTTGGTCTATTTTCTTTCCTCCAGAATTGAGAAACACAGAAAATAATAGAATGGGAGAGTGTTTAGCTTGATTATCCCTTAAGCCTATTAGAGTATTTATTATCGATTACGTACATACATGTCGGAAATGATATCTCTATAGCAAGCCAATGACACGATTACAGCTACCTAATTGCACAATCATAGGGATGGTAGGGGGTTGGGTTTTTTTCGGGTACTTGATCTGCTCCGAAACTAATGGATGGGTTCGTGCAGTTTTTAAATGGTATGGAAGGGGTTTAGGTATTAATTTTATTACATGTGTTGGGTTTGAGTATTGGTGATTGGATACCTACTAGCTGAACCCATTTATAAAATTTGACTGTTAGTTTATTGAAGTAATATTTATACTTAAACTAGTTAAACTGCCTGTCTCTGCACTTGATAAGTTAATTTTAATAAATATTATATCTTGAATGATTTTAAAAATCAATTTAAAAAAATTATGTAATGATTTGATTAAAATATAAATGAAAAGTATATGGCACGTATAAAATAAAATAAAAATAAAATTATAAAAGTATTTGAGGGTTTGTTATACAAAACTAATTGTATTTCCAACTTTTTAAATAGTTTTTCACACCAATTGCAAATGTTATAATATTAATATTTATTTTAAATTTCTTATACAAAAATCTAGTACACTTTATTAGTAAAATTATTTTTGCTAAATACTAAACCAACAATAAAAAGTTTCAACTTTTAACTTAATAGCAAAAGATTTAAACTAATTATTAAAACCATGAATGGTAAAAATCAAAATTTTACAATTTAAATTAAATCACAAATTAAGTATATGAAAAATTAAATATTGATCTCGGTTTGGATTGATTATAATCCAAATAACTTTTAAAGTATGACTTCAATTCTGCATTCTGAACTAGAAAACAGCAGTATATAAGAATTTGGATATTCCAAGTCCAATTTTGAATATGGAATCAAATGGCCTTAACCATTGAATGTGTTGCTCTTGCACTAAGAAGATTCCAAATTTCTCTCTGTGCACATGTTCATGTGTGCATCTGCACTTTTATAATAAGTAAGTAACTTATTATGTTCCTACCCACCTTGGGAACCATAGTGTTTAAAGCGATATGCATGTTTATAGTTCATAAATTTGAATTGGTAAAAATTGGTAACTCTAGGTCACGATTATCTATATGGTAATTGATTTAAGCTAGCATAGATTCTATGATCATTCATTATGTTATTTTATTTTTCTTTTTAGAATTATTAGCCATGCTTTGTATTTAAATCTATACAATTAGTAGCTATGTTTAGCATTTAAATCCAGGATTTCATTTGCCTAAATCTATGTTTTCAGTTATAAGGAGGCATAATCAAAATTTATTGGTTTTGCCTTTTGAGTTGTGACCTCTGCACATTTCTCCCTTTTAGTAGGAGCCTTGCCTTTTGAGTTACTAAGTTTGTTTTACAATGATATTTTTTAGGAGGACGAAGAGAAAGAGGAAGAAGAGCTTGTCAGGATTATTGAATCTAAAGTTAGTGAAAAGGATGCAGCATTGAAAGAGATGACTACACAAGACACACATGAAGCACAAGAACTAGCTAGAGCACAAACATTGGAGAAACAGGAGCAGCTATGTGAACTTAGTCGTGCACTTGTCATCTTAGCTTTAGCATCTATAAGGATTGGGATTCCAAAATCTTTAATAGTCAACTTTCATTAACTTTTGAAACCTGTCTTTGAGCAAGACCTTGAATTCTTGAATCATGCTTATTACTTGTGACTGGTTGTATATATAAACCAAGCTTCCCATGGTTTACTAATAAAGCACAATAAGATGTTCTTGTTGTCTGGTTAATTGTTTGATTTTTCTAATCAAAGATTTGAGGTTCTCTTTTATATTGATTTTAGACATTTTGTATTGATTGTGCTTAATGCAGGATTTGTAAATAGAAAATTAGCAAAACCAAATTATAAGAAATTAAATAGAAATATTTTAATTTACCGACATATTACCAATAGAAATATTCGTCGCAGATATATTAATAAATTTAATATTAATACTAAATATTTTTCCGACAAAATTACCAATGAAAATAATCCATCAGTATTTGGTCAACGTGACAAAACATCCGACTAATTTTTAATAAAGCTACCGACGAAATTTTATTTATAAATACATCGGTAGTATTACTGACAGAATTTTCCGCCAGTAAATTGGTACCTATGCAAGTTTTAGGGACATATTCATTTCGTCGGTAAAATAATAAAAAACGGTTGATAAGGTCATTTTCCGTCTATAAAATCCATCGGTAAAATGCATTTTTTTTGTAGTGATATTATACTTAATACAAAGTTCTACAAAATATTTTAAACAGGGACTTCCTACATCAAATTCTTTCACAGACTTGTGTTGGCCTTTCCTGATGTAGAGACACGTTCTTGTGCAAAAGTCTTACTACAAAACCTACACAGATAAACAACCTGTGGTAAGCTATAAAGTTTAGAGGAAAATAAATTATGATTGACGACCACTTACAATGGTCATCAACAAGCACTCATCATGCAACACAATTATAAAATATGATTCAATAACAATAACAACATAACAAAGTACATAATAAAAAAATAAAACAGAAATTATCATTTATATCAACATAAATATCTTATGATTTATTGGTAACATCCAAGTATTTATGCTTTTGATACATGTACTGCAATTAGCCTGCCTGAATTTTGAAAGTGGATAACGAAAAAAGTAGATACACGTAGGTATCGGTCAAGTAAATACCCATAGGTATTAATTCAGTAGATCCAAATGGGATTGAATGGTAGTCCTAAATGGGAACAACGGTAGACCCAAATAGGGCCAAATGGTAGTAGCTGCAACTCTATCCCTATAGGTGCCTATCTATCAACATCTGAACTCTATTAGTAGGCATTAGCAAAATTTATATACGTTTTAATCAACATCTTAGTGTCTTTTATAGTATAATTTTTTTCATATATTGTTATATACATTGATAAACAATCTCACTTATTAATACAAGTACTATAATTGAATATAACGTGATAACCATATATTCAGCATGATAACATATAAGTATTAACTCATAAGCATAAACATGTGCACATAAGCTTGTAAGCACAAACCCATAAGCATACACATATGATTTAAAGTAAGCAATAAACAAAATGATTGATCTTGTGCTGGCTATTATATATAAATATATAGTTTCTTCAAAATCATATATGCATAGCTTCACATTATGGTGTCATCATGCCTCTATGTACTTATATTTCATTGTATCTTATATCTTCTTAGTTAAATAGTCTAACACTTTTTAACAATCCTTATTAACACTTCAACCACATAATCTTGTATAAATTATAGTACCATTATTCCTCTATAAAATTATAGAACATTTAACATCCTTATTTTCATGACCAAGTTGTTATAAGAACATATATATACTTATAGTAACATTTACGCAACAAAGAATTAGGCTTATAGAAAAATAAGGTCGATAGATTTCCATCTCTATTTTGTCTTGCTAAATAGCTAAACTAGCCTAATTGGTCTTATAAACAAATAATTTTCTATGTCTCTAGTTTCTCATGATTTAAATACCATTCAATTTGAACATATATATTAGGAGTTATAAGCCAATCATTGCAGATTGTCCAAGAGTACATTTTTTTTTAAACAGTTTGTGTTACCATTATGAAAATTCATAGAGTAAAATAGGTACAAAATTAAACTAACATTTAATCATGAAAGTTATGCTCCTATAAGTTTAATTTATCTAGAATTTTATCCCATAGCATTTTGGCCTTTCTATGAGTTATATCCAACATATTAAAACCTATTCACTGAAACTAGGCAGTAGTTGACATTACCAAAACCAATTCTTATTGCAAATTTAAAAATTCATAGAAGAAAATGGGTGAAAAATTAAACCAACATTCCTTCACAAAAATTGTACTCCTACATGTCTAGTTTATCTAAAATTTTTCCTCATAGAAATTAGACTTCTCTACCAAGAATTATATCCAAAATAATGCAACCTGCTTACTACACGTAGATAGCAGCTCACTTTAAATTTCAAGTTAAAATTAAGAATACTTATAAGCAGAATCGAACTCAGGTTTCTTCCACAAAACTATAGTTCTATTCTTAGGTGTAATTGAAATCTAGAATTATCTAGATTAGAGTTATATAACTCGAGATATGCTCAAAATACAAAAACTGGTTCAAAGTGAACTAACATAATTTCAACAATTAACTTTTCTTTCTTTCCTTCACCTTTAATTCTATTAACACAATTACTCTTATGGAAACCCAGCCAATAATACAACTCATTTATCATGAATTTATCTATACAAATACACATACAAAACAAAATTGGTTCAAAAATCTCTCACCTTGGTCAAATTTCACAACAAGCCACCTTTACTCCTTCAACACCTCTTTGCCTTTGTTCTTCTTATTCTTTTCTTCAACTACAAAGAACAAGCATTCTTAAAATCTAGAAATCTTCATCAAAAATTCCTTTCAAACCAAAAAGAAACATAAAGATGAAGAGGAGTACTATATCTTAAAATCTCTAACTCAAAATCCCTTAATCAAACACATAGAAGCAGAATTTTTCTTTAAGTTTAATGAGAGAGAAAGTTTAAATCTTTAGTGAGAGAGATGAAGAAGAAAATCTGAAATTTCCCTTTTGGTGTTGTCGTCTTCCTCTTTCTAAGAACCACTAAAACATCTTCTCTCTTCTACATGCGATTCCTTAAATTAAAGTGAGAAAGTAAAAATTTCACTAACTCTCTCAGTTTCTTGCATGTCAAAAAGTTATCCCCAATAGTTTCTTTCTTTTAATAACTACCCCTAAAGTCATATTTCTTTTTCTTTTAATTAAACCACTATCTTAAACATGAATTATAATTCACTTAACAACATAACATAAAAATTACCAATTTTCCCTTTTATGACCATAATCTTTATTTCACAGATTAATTAACATTAAATTAATTATAATTCCAATTAATTCATGCAAATATCTACTAGGGTCAAAATTAGGGCCTTACAAGCTTAATGATTTTGTTTGCTTTTGCAGTGGCAGCTAAAAAAATTAGAATAGAGGCAGGATCTTTATCTCGACTCCTCAAAAATCTAGGAAATTAAAGATTCCATCTTTGGTCCCAAATGAATTCAAGCCACATTGTCCCAAGTTTTCAAAGGTAGAATATCTAACAACCCCATACATCGGCATTGTATTGATGGGAGAGCTAAATATGAATAATAATATTAAGCGATTATTTGATAGAGTTGGTTAGACTGAGTTTGTTAGGCGAAGAGAAACAGTTCACCCCCACTTAATAAAGGACTTTTTAACAACAGTTCAAATCCGCATTGGAAAAAATAGCCACACTAATGGGGTTAATGTTAGCTTTTGGCTCAACGGGTCTTCACACTAAATGAGCTTTAATGAGTTTTTTGCCATTTTGGTTTTTGTGTTAGTGTAAGCCCTAGCCCCAATGCATTGTAACGAAACACTTGAAATTAATAAAATGAGGCATTTGTTTTATCCTTTGTATTCCTATGCATATCAATTGATAAAACTATCCAAGAGTGTTGTTTCGGTTTAAGTTATAATGTGTGAGGCACATGGATTGTAAGACCTTGAAACAAATGAGACATCATTCTAAATATCCCTAGTCAGTCATTGTTATGGGAATAACAAATGAATTAAGACTAGTATGCTCTCTCTGATCTTATGAGTTCTGTCTTACGGATCATTAGGACAAGAGTGTCAATCAGAGATCATAGATACATGTTAAAGAACATGGTATCTGGATTCGATCCGCTCATGAGAACACTACATAGTACAAGTCATAAGTGTTTCTCATATGTAAGTTTTGTATCGGAGTTCTTAGATCTGAAATCTCTATGAAACTCTTTATGAATTACTGTGTACTTTGACATACACCTAACGTGCTCGTAACAGAGTGACAAGTACGGGTATGATGGGGTATACATTGATTCATGTTAGAGAGCATGAGAGAAGTGAAGGGATTACCCCTCTCAATAAGAGAGAAAATATCATCGGCCACTTGATCAGTGAACTGAGAAGTGTATGGCCATACCGAGATGAAATAATGAGTAATCATTATTTATCTGAGAATTCAGTGTCACTGGAATATGAAGAAATGAATTAATGTATATAAGGATGACTAGTTCCATGCCTTATATTAATTCTGATATTTATGGGTAAGGGACTATGCAAAATTGCATTAGGTCACTAAAAAACATATGCATTTTCATTTAATTTGGAATGCTATAATATCTTGCTAGAGAATATATATAGCCTTTGAATTAATTTATTAATTTATTGCCAACATTAAATGGACCTATAGGATCGCACACAAAGCATTGGGCTTAAAATACTTAAATTAAGTATTGGACATTAATTTGGGCTTTTAATTAAAGTCAAATTAATGTATGTAATGGGTTATAATATTGCTATTGGGCTTTGGTCCATGAGAGAGAGAAATTCAGCCCACAAGGTTTAATTTCAATTAATTAATTATGTTACATTAATTAAGTAATTGAATATTAAAGCCTAAAGGAATTTAAATTAAATTAAATCACTTATATATTTAATGATGTGGCCGAAATTCCAAGTGGGAAATCAAGGAATTTCGGCACATGCTATATATTTAAATTAAGTGATTTCATTTATTTAAATGTCTTATGTTTTATTTCAAATTTGAATTTAAATTCAAAGGAGTTTAATTCAAAATATGTTACTTATCTTTAGGAAGTGATAGAGTTTGAATTAATTATCTTAGGATGGTTGAATTCAGATCAAAGACTTGCCAAAGGATAAGCATATATATTAAAAAGAAATAAAACCCTAAGTGACCAAGTAAAGTTGGCGTGAAACCCTAATTTGCTTGCTTTTGGCGTGAACTCTCTCTCTCTCTCTCTCAATTCTTTTGGCCCAATTTTTCACAAGGAGAAAGGATAGTTCCTAATTCTCTTGTGTTCTTGAGTAGTAATAGCAACCTAAGAGAAGTACAAAATCAAATTTTGTAGCTTCAAACTATAACCATTACACAATACCGAAAAAGAGAGCTAGCAATCTCGATTTTAAGCCGTCGGTGCAAGTGTGTGTGTGAGAATAGAGGGAGTGGCATAAAAGGCTATTCCTTGGCATTGGTGATCGAGATCTAAGGCGGACAAAGTCATCTTAGTTGCTGGCCATCACCGAAATCAATATCTAAAAGGCATCTTAACTTGTAAGTTCTACAACCTAAAATTGCATGTTTTCGTTCCTAGTTTTGGATATGTATGGTATGTATGATAAAAATTTTTGTTTTTCCGCTGTGCTATCATGATTATCATACCATTTCATATTCCATCAGTGGTATCAGAGCCTAGACATGCTTATTTTAGTGCTTTAGATGCATGAAAAAATTAATTAAAAATCGTTATTTTGAAAACATGCAAATCTGAAATTTTCTGTTTTGAGTTTTTTGCATTGTTTGGGTGTAAAAACGATTTTAATTGATTAGATAGGTATTATAATTAATATGACATGTTAAAATACTTTCCTAAGATGTCATTAGGGCTGGTAATGGTCGGATTTAATTATTTATACCTGATGGTACATGTTAATTATGAAACTAGGTGCTAGTTGGCATGTAAATTGCTAGTTTATCAACTAGTTTTCAAAATTAAATGTAAAATTGATTTTGGCATGTTTGTAAGTGATTTTTAAATATTTAATATCAGGTGTGGACATATTTTAAATTTGGTTTTAATTCTGGTCCATGACAATTTAATTGATTAATTTTAAAATCACTTAAAACTATGTCTAGTTTGTGTTTGTTACATGTTTAATCAACATAGTTTGTTTTGTTTTGATTAAAATGGTAAAAACACATTTAGATTAAAATGGTATAGAATATTAAATCAATATTTATTGACTTATTTAGATTATTAAATGACTCATAAAATTGATTTACATGTTTGTGCATTTCATGGCATTACATAAGCATTAAACAACTAGTTTTGTTGTTTGTTTGTTTTTGCATGAATGCCGTGTGTTATTATATGTGTTCTTCATGATTTTATTTTTAATTCATGTTAGTACATATTATATGTATTTTTAATGTTTATGGGCTGTATGACATAATATTAAAAATGGCAAAATTGAAAATTATACTAGAGTTGATTTATGGCACAAATCTAACTAGTTTGTGTTTTGGGCTTTTAAGAGAACTTATTCAATAAGAGGATTTAGTCCATTGGGCTTCGGCCCAGGCCCATCACGGGGTCATCTCTTAAAGGTTCAAGTACACAATTTTCATTAATGGGCTTTGCTAAATTAATTAAAATTGGACTTTGTTTGATCCATGAATGCTATGTATATTTATTTGCTTGTTTGGTGTGATGAATGGATATGCATGGTGCATCCATGGGCCCTGGGTTTTTGTAATTAAATATGGCCTACGTGCCATTATATTTTATTGTAAAAGTTTCATTTATTTCTTAGAATAGAATTTATTTGAAGACTTTGTAAATCAAGACGAAGCCCACCGGAGTGGAGAAGCCCAACTCGAAGATTCTTATGTAATAGTATAGAATCTTAGTTGTAGGTTTTTGGGCCCATGTTTGTCACGCTTTACTTTATGCAATTATATATATATGCATGCTATGTATGGATGACAAAGCGTATGCCATGTAATCCGTAATAAAATGAATCCCTAAAAAATAGTAAGTCACAAAGTTGCCTTCCTAATTCGAAACATGTCAAGGCATCGATCATTGGTCACGTAGACTAGGAGTCCTAGATGCGCCCGATTATCTTTGTGAGGCATGGGTTGTGAATGTAGGTTGGACTTATCATGAAAAGGGATGCCCGGACCTAGGCAACTAATAAATGGGTTGTGCTATAACATCTTAAAGATGTTAGCCCATTTGATCCAAGAGTCATGTACGAGACATGATTGGAGTTTTCCTACCTAAGTAACTTAACTTGTTAGGTGTACAAGCTCAGCTTGACTAATAAGTTGTTGTGAAAAATGGATCTTGGCCCACATTAAATCACTAACACGAATTATTTAAAGGGATATTAATTCGGTTTGTGGGATCATAAATAAGACCTCATTTAATCTTGCTAAATTTTATTGTAGATTGAAAATGGCATCTTCAAATAACAATTTCTCATTGCGATCGGTCCTTGAAAAGGACAAATTAAATAGCACCAATTTCATAGACTGGTCTCGAAACTTAAGAATAGTTCTTAAGCAAGAGAAAAAGTCGTATGTTTTGGATGCACCCTTGCCTGAAGAACCAGGAAGGAACGCCTCTGCGGTTCAAAAGGAAACTTTTGAGACCAAGAAGAGCGACTCCAATGATGTGACCTGTCTGATGCTGGCCACTATGGTGCCTGACTTGCAAAAGCAATTTATGGACCAAGAGGCTTATGCGATCATGGTGCACCTCAAGGAGATGTTCCAAGAGCAAGCTCGTCACGAGAGGTTCGTGACAACAAAGGCCTTAATTTCTTGCAAGATGGCTGAGGATACTCCTGTTAGTACCCATGTACTCAAGATGAAAGGGTATCTTGATACTCTTGAGAAGCTTGAGGTACTAGTGCCAAAGGAATTGGCCACTGACTTGATCTTTGGATCATTGCCTGCTGCTTATGATCCATTTGTGATGAATTATAACATGTATGCAATGAACAAGTCAGTCACTGAGCTTCATGGGATGCTTAAGAATGCTGAAGAGAACATTTGAAAGACCAATCCCGTTCTAATGGTTCAAAAGGGAATTAAGAAGGGACCCGCTAAGGGAAAGGGAAAGGCAAAACCCAAGTCAAGTGGGAGTGCACCTCAGGCCCAATCCAAGCCCAAGGTGCCAAAACTCAAAGAGAGTGAGAGCACTTGCTTCCATTGCAACAAGATAGGGCATTGGAGGAAGAATTACACTCTCTTCAAGGAAGAACAAAAGAAGAATGGAGCCAAGGCATCCAGTTCTGGTATTTTTGTTGTTGAAATTAACCTTTCTATTTCTACCACTTGGGTATTGGATACCGGTTGTGGTTCTCACATTTGTTCAAATGTGCAGGGGCTAAGAAATAGGCAGTTACTTGGGAAGAATGAAGTGGACCTCCGTGTGGGGAATGGAGCACGAGTTGCTGCCATGGAGATAGGCGACTATCACCTCACTTTACCTTCCGGACTTTGTATTGTTTTAAATAATTGTTATTATGTGCCTGCTATGAGCAGAAACATTATTTCAGTTTCATGTTTGGATAATGATGAATTTGATTTTGTTATTAAAAATGGCAATGCTCATATTCGTCGCCAAGGCATTTCTTATGGCAATGCCATGTTGCAAAATGGCCTTTATATCCTTGATTTACAAAACAAAGAGTCGATATACAACATTAATACAAAGAGGGTTAAATCAAACGAATTGAACCCTACTTACTTTTGGCATTGTCGTTTAGGACATGCAAACGAAAAACGCATTTCAAGACTCCACAAAACTGGAGTGCTTGGGTCATTCGACTTAGAGTCTTATGACACATGCGAGCCATGTTTGCATGGAAAAATGACAAAGAGTCCTTTTAATAAAAAAGGTGAAAGGACTAATGGCTTATTGGAACTAATACATACCGATGTATGTGGACCTTTAAGTACACATGCTAGAGGTGGTTTTAGCTACTTCGTGACATTCACAGATGACTTCAGTAGATATGGCTATGTCTATCTAATGAAGTACAAGTCTGAAACTTTTGAGAAATTCAAAGAGTTTAAGTACGAAGTAGAAAACCAACTTGGCAAAAGTATAAAAGCCATTCGATCAGATCGAGGTGGCGAATACTTAAGCCAAGAGTTTGACAGTCATCTAAAGGAGTGTGGTATTATTTCACAGCTCACTCCTCCTGGAACACCTCAATGGAATGGTATGTCCGAAAGGAGAAATCGAACTCTGTTGGACATGGTTCGATCTATGATGAGTCAAGCTAATCTTCCTATCTCTTTCTGGGGTTATGCATTAGAAACTGTTGCATTTCTATTGAACCGTACTCCAACTAAAGCAGTTGAGAAGACACCATACGAGGTATGGACTGGGAAAGAACCCAATATGTCTTTTCTCAAGATTTGGGGCTGTGAAGTACATGTTAAGAAATTAACATCTGACAAACTAGAGTCCAAATCGACTGTCTGCTTATTTGTGGGTTATCCCAAAGAAACAAAGGGATACTACTTTTACTCACAAGCCGAGAACAAAGTATTTGTTGCTCGCAAGGCTGTTTTCTTGGAAAAGGAGTTCCTTCTCAAGAAAGACAGTGGGAGTAAAGTAGAACTTGGAGAAATTCAAGTGCCACAAGCTCCTATAGAGGATGAGTTGGAAATGGGATAAAGTTCACAACCAGTTGTGGAACAAGAACCCATTACACAAGTACCTAGAAGTTCTGGTAGGGTACGTCAGGAGATTTAGAGATATGGATTTCTAATCACTGACAGTGACACTATTGAGTTAGTAGATTGTGAGGATCCTACTACCTACCGAGAAGCTATTGGAAGCCCAGACTCGGAAAATTGGCTTGAAGCCATGAAATTCGAGATGCAATCAATGTACGATAACCAAGTTTGGACCTTGGTTGATCCACCGGAAGGTGCCAAGGTAATTGAATGCAAGTGGTTATTCAAACTAAAAGCTGATAAGACCTACAAAGGTAGACTAGTAGCAAAAGGTTTTCGACAAACTCATGGTATAGACTATGACGAGACCTTTTCGCCTGTAGTCATGCTCAATTCCATTAGGATCTTGCTTGCCATAGCTGCATATCATGATTATGAGATATGGCAAATGGATGTCAAAACTGCTTTCCTCAACTGAAATTTACTTGAGGATGTGTATATGACACAGCCTGAAGGTTTTGTCAATCCCAAGCATCCTAAGAAGGTATGCAAGCATCAAAAATCCATTTATGGATTAAAGCAAGCATCCCGAAGTTGGAATCTTCGTTTTGATGAGGCAGTCAAAGAATTTGACTTCATCAAGAACGAAGATGAGCCTTGTGTGTACAAGAAGGTTAGTGGGAGCATAGTAGTATTTCTGGTCCTATATGTGGACGACATCCTTCTCATTGGGAATGATATTCCAACATTGCAAAAGGTTAAGCAATGGTTGTGAAAATGTTTCTCAATGAAAGACTTAGGTGAAGCCGAGACAATACTTGGTATTCGAATCTATAGAGATAGATCGAATCGGCTTTTAGGACTAAGTCAAGAAAAGTACATAGACAAAGTACTAAAGCGTTTTAGTATGGGAGACTCAAAGAAAGGGTACATACCTTTGGCTTTGGGAGTTCCTTTGACTAAAGAACAGTGCCCTAAAACCAAAGAGGAAAGGGACAACATGAGTAGAATCCCATATGCATCTGCTATTGGATCTATCATGTACGCTATGTTATGTACTAGGTTGGATGTTGCTCATGCACTGTGTATAACCAGTAGGTTTCAGCAAGACCCTGGTGAGAAGCACTGGTCTGCTGTAAAAGGGATCCTTAAGTACCTGCGAAGGACTAAGGATCACTTCTTGGTGTATGGTGGTCAAGAAGAGCTCGTCATACAAGGTTATGCCGATGCTGCTTTTCAGACCAGCACTCAGGATTCTAGATCGCAATCTGGATTTGTTTTTGTTTTAAACGGTGGTGCTGTCAGCTGGAGAAGCTCAAAGCAAGAGACCGTTGCCGACTCAACTACAGAATCTGAGTATATTGTAGCAAGTGAGGATGCAAAAGAGGCTGTTTGGATTAAAAATTTTATTTCTGGATTAGGAGTGGTCCCAAGCATCCTAGATCCATTAGAAATTTTTTGTGACAATAACGGGGCCATCGCACAGGCAAAGGAGCCCCGGTCACACCAGAAATCCAAACACATACACAGAAGGTACCACCTGATCAGAGAAATCAATGATCGTGGGGACGTCAAGGTTAGCAAGATAGCAAGTGAAGACAATGTAGCAGATCCTTTGACGAAACAGTTACGTCCAAATCTGCACGAAGCTCATTTGAGAGCGTTCGGTCTTAGGGCTATGCCCAATTGGGACTAGTGCTAGTGGGAGATTGTTAGTGTAAGCCCTAGCCCCAATGCATTGTAACGAAACACTTGAAATTAATAAAATTAGGCATTTGTTTTATCCTTTGTATTCCTGTGCATATCAATTGATAAAACTATCCAAGAGTGTTGTTTCGGTTTAAGTTATCATGTGTGAGGCACATGGATTGTAAGACCTTGAAACAAATGAGACATCATTCTAAATATCCCTAGTCAGTCATTGTTATGGGAATAACAAATGAATTAAGACTAGTATGCTCTCTCTGATCTTATGAGTTCTGTCTTACGGATCATTAGGACAAGAGTGTCAATCAGAGATCATAGATACATGTTAAAGAGCATGGTATCTGGATTCGATCTGCTCATGAGAACACTACATGGTACAAGTCATAAGTGTTTCTCATATGCAAGTTTTGTATCAGAGTTCTTAGACCTGAAATCTCTATGAAACTCTTTATGAATTACTGTGTACTTTGACATACACCTAACATGCTCGTAACAGAGTGACAAGTACAGGTATGATTGGGTATACATTGATTCATGTTAGAAGGCATGAGAGAAGTGAAGGGATTACCCCTCTCAATAAGAGAGAAAATATCATAGGCCACTTGATCAGTGAACTGAGAAGTGTATGGCCATACCGAGATGAAATAATGAGTAATCATTATTTATCTGAGAATTCAGTGTCACTGGAATATCAAGAAATGAATTAATGTATATAAGGATGACTAGTTCCATGCCTTATATTAATTCTGATATTTATGCGTAAGGGACTATGCAAAATTGCATTAGGTCACTAAATGCCATATGCATTTTCATTTAATTTGGAATGCTATAATATCTTGCTAGAGAATATATATAGCCTTTGAATTAATTTATTAATTCATTGCCAACATTAAATGGACCTATAGGATCGCACACAAAGCATTGGGCTTAAAATACTTAAATTAAGTATTGGACATTAATTTGGGCTTTTAATTAAAGTCAAATTAATGTATGTAATGGGTTATAATATTGCTATTGGGCTTTGGTCCATGAGAGAGAGAAATTCAGCCCACAAGGTTTAATTTCAATTAATTAATTATGTTACATTAATTAAGTTAATTGAATATTAAAGCCTAAAGGAATTTAAATTAAATTAAATCACTTATATATTTAATGATGTGGCCGAAATTCCAAGTGGGAAATCAAGGAATTTCGGCACATGCTATATATTTAAATTAAGTGATTTCATTTATTTAAATGTCTTATGTTTTATTTCAAATTTGAATTTAAATTCAAAGGAGTTTAATTCAAAATATGTTACTTATCTTTAAGAAGTGATAGAGTTTGAATTAATTATCTTAGGATGGTTGAATTCAGATCAAAGACTTGCCAAAGGATAAGCATATATATTAAAAAGAAATAAAACCCTAAGTGACCAAGTAAAGTTGGCGTGAAACCCTAATTTGCTTGCTTTTGGCGTGAACTCTCTCTCTCTCTCTCTCAATTCTTTTGGCCCAATTTTTCACAAGGAGAAAGGATAGTTCCTCATTCTCTTGTGTTCTTGAGTAGTAATAGCAACCTAAGAGAAGTACAAAATCAAATTTTGTAGCTTCAAACTATAACCATTACACAATACCGAAAAAGAGAGCTAGCAATCTCGATTTTAAGCCGTCGGTACATGTGTGTGTGTGAGAATATAGGGAGTGGCGTAAAAGGCTATTCCTTGGCATTGGTGATCGAGATCTAAGGCGGACAAAGTCATCTTAGTTGCTGGCCATCACCGAAATCAATATCTAAAAGGCATCTTAACTTGTAAGTTCTACAACCTAAAATTGCATGTTTTCGTTCCTAGTTTTGGATATGTATGGTATGTATGATAAAAAATTTTTGTTTTTCCGCTGTGCTATCATGATTATCATACCATGTCATATTCCATCATTTTGACCCCTATGCTATTAGGGGCTTAAAAAATGTTAGCCGATAGGAGATGTGAATGCCATTAGTAATGACATCAAGCTGACAATTCTTGATGCTAGCAATACCAAAGCTCACCATTTAAGGGACCACCCACTAAGGATTATGCATAGATATTTGGCTTTAGCAATGTTCTCTCACCTTGGGGAACCTAAAAATGTAAAATCAAATGAGGTTTTTTCCTACATGCGATGAAAAATGTGTTAGTGTAAGCCGTAGCCCCAATGCATTGTAATAAAACATTTGAAATTAATAAAATGAGGCATTTGTTTTATCTTTTGTATTCCTGTGCATGTCAATTGATAAAACTATCCAAGAATGTCGTTTTGGTTTAAGTTATAATGTGCGAGGCACATGGTTGTAAGACCTTGAAACAAATGAGACTTCATTATAAACATCCCTAGTCAGTCATTGTTATGGGAATAACAATAAATTAAGACTAGTATGCTCTCTCTGATATTATGAGTTCTGTCTTACAAATTATTAGGACAAGAGGGTCAATCAGAGATCATAGATACATGTTAAAGAACATGGTATCTAGATACGATCCGCTCATGAGAACACTACATGGTACAAGTCATAAGTGTTTCTTATATGCAAGTTTTGTATCGGAGTTCTTAGACCGGAAATCTCTATGAAACTCTTTATGAATTACTGTGTACTTTGACATACACCTAACGTGCTCGTAATAGAGTGACAAGTACGGGTATGATTGGGTATGCATTGATTCATGTTAGAGAGCATGAGAGAAGTGAAGGGATTATCCCTCTCATTAAGAGAGAATATATCATCAGCCACTTGATCAGTGAACTGAGAAGTGTATGGCCATACCGAGATGAAATAATGAGTAATCATTATTTATCTGAGAGTTCAGTGTCACTGGAATATCAAGAAAGGAATTAATATATATATAAGGATGACTAGTTCCATGCCTTATATTAATTCTGATATTTATGGGTAAGGGACTATGCAAAATTGCATTAGGTCACTAAATGCCATATGCATTTTCATTTAATTTGGAATGCTATAATATCTTGCTAGAGAATATATATAGCCTTTGAATTAATTTATTAATTCATTGCCAACATTAAATGGACCTATAGGATCGCACACAAAGCATTGGGCTTAAAATATTTTAATTAAGTATTGGGCATTAATTTGGGCTTTTAATTAAAGTCAAATTAATGTGTGTAATAGGTTATTAGATTGCTATTGGACCTTGGCCCATGAGAGATAAAAATTCAGCCCACAAGGTTTAATTTCAATTAATTAAATGTCTTGTGTTAATTTAATTAATTGAGTATTAAAGCCTAAAGGATTTTAATTAAATTAATTCACTTGATAATTGGATGGTGTGGCCGAAATTCCAAGATAATGTCAATGGAATTTCGGCACATGATTAATTCTTTTATTAAATGATTTAGTTAATTATTATGTCTTACATTTATCTTAGATTAAATAAAAAAGGATTATCTTGGATTAAATGTATTATTTTAAGGAGTTTTAATCAATATATATTTCTTAATTTAAAAAAGTGATAAAGGCTAAAATTAATTATCTCTAGATAATATTAATTATCTTAAGGTAGTGGTTTTTAGATTGATCACTTAAGAAAATGAAAAGAATATATATTGAGGGAGAAAAAACGTGAAACCCTAATATTTCTATGGTTTTGGCGTGTTTTTCTCTCTTTCTCTCATAAATTGTTTTGGCCAATTTTTCACAAAAAGAAAGGATTGTTCCTCATTCTCTTGTGTTATTAGGTAGTAATAGCAACCTAAAGAAGTTCAAAATCAGGTTTTGTAGCTTCAAACTATAGCCATTACACAATACCTTAAAAGAGAGCTAGCAATCTCAGTTTTAAGCCGACGGTGCAATTGTGTGTGTGAGAATAGAGGGAGTGGCATAAAAGGCTGTTCCTTGGCATTGGTGATCAAGATCTAAGGTGGATAAAGTCATCTCGGTTGCTGGTCATCACCAAACTCAAGATTAAAAGGCATCCAAAGTTGTAAGTTTTTAACCTTAAAATTGTATGTTTTGATTCTTGCTTTGGATTTGTATGGTATGTATGATGAAAAATTTTTGTTTTTCCGCTGTGTTATCATCACATTTATACCATGTCATATTCCATCAGTGGTATCAGAGCCTAAACATGCTTATTTTAGTGCTTTAGATGCATGAATAAATTAGTTAAAATCGTCATTATGAAAACATGCAAATCTGAAATTTTCTGTTTTGAGTTTTTTGCATTGTTTTGGTGTAAAAACGATTTTAATTGATTAGATAGGTATTATAATTAATATGACATGTTAATATACTGTCCTAAGATGTTATTAGGGCTGGTAATGGTCGGATTTAATTATTTATACCTGATGTTACATGTTAATATTAAAACTATGTTCATTTGGCATGTTAATTGTAAGTTTAACAACTAGTTTTTAAATATTAAATGTAAAAAAGTTTTTGGAATGTTTGTAAGTGATTTTTAAAGATTAAATATCAGGTGTGGACATGTTTTAAATTTGGTTTTAATTCTGGTCCATGACAATGTAATTGATTAATTTTAAAATCACTTAAAACTATTTCTAGTTTGTGTTTGTTACATGTTTAATCAACATTGTTTGTTTTGTTTTGATTAAAATGGTAAAAACACATTTAGATTAAAATGGTATAGAATATTAAATCAATATTTATGACCTTATTTAATTTATTAAATGACTCATAAAATTGTTTTAAGTATTTGTGCATTTTTGTGGCATCACATAAGCATTAAACAACTAGTTTTGTTGTTTGTTTGTTTTATATGCATGACGTGTACCATGTATATATGTTCTTCATGAATTTGTGTTTTAATTCATGTTGGTACATATTATATGTATTTTTAATGTTTATGGGCTTGATGACATAAAATTAAAAATGGCAAAATTGGAAATTATACTAGAGTTGATTTATGGCACAAATCTAACTAGTTTGTGTTTTGGGCTTTTAAGAGAACTTATTCAATAAGAGGATTCAGTCCATTGGGCTTCGGCCCAGGCCCATCATGGGGTCATCTCTTAAAGGTTCAAGTGCACAATTTTCATTAATAGGCTTGGCTAAATTAAATAAAATTGGACTTTGTTTTATCCATGAATGTTATGTATATTTATTTGCTAGTTTGGTGTGATGAATGGATATGCATGGTGCATTCATGAGCCCTGGGTTTTTGTAATTAAATATGGCATGTGAGACATTATATTTTATTGTAAAAGTTTCATTTATTTCTTAGCATAGAATATACTTGAAGACTTTGTAAATCAAGACGAAGCCCACCGGAGTGGAGAAGCCCAACTCGAAGATTCTTATGTAATAGTATAGAATCTTAGTTGTAGGTTTTTTGGCCCATGTTTGTCACGTTTTACTTAATGCAATTATTTATATATGCATGCTATGTATGGATGACAAAGCGTATGCCATGTAAGCCGTAATAAAATGAATCCCTAAAATAGTAAGTCACAAAGTTGCCTTCCTAATTCGAAACATGTCAAGGCATCGATCATCGGTCACGTAGACTAGGAGTCCTAGATGCGCCCGATTATCTTTGTGAGGCATGGGTTGTGAATGTAGGTTGGACTTAACATGGAAAGGGATGCCTGGACCTAGGCAACTAATAAATGGGTTTGTGCTATAACATCTTAAGATGTTAGCCCATTTGATCCAAGAGTCATGTACGAGACATGATTGCAGTTTTCCTACTTAAGTAACTTAACTTGTTAGGTGTACAAGCTTAGCTTGACTAATAAGTTGTTGTGACAAGTGGATCTTGGCCCACATCAAATCACTAATGAGAATTATTTAAAGGGATATTAATTCGGTTTGTGGGGTTATAATAAGACCTCATTTAATCTTGCTAAATTTTATTGTAGATTGAAAATGGCATATTCAAACAACAATTTCTCATTGCGATCAGTCCTTGAAAAGGACAAATTGAATGACACCAATTTCATAGACTGGTCTCGAAACTTAAGAATAGTTCTTAAGCAAGAGAAGAAGTCGTATGTTTTGGATGCACCCTTACCTGAGGAACCTGCTACGAACGTTTCTGTGGTTCAAAAGGAAACTTTTGAAACCAAGAAAAGTGACTCTAATGATGTGACCTATTTAATGCTAGCCACTATGGTGCCTGAATTGCAAAAGCAATTTATGGACCAAGAGGCCTATGCGATCATGGTGCACCTCAAAGAGATGTTCTAAGAGCAAGCTCGTCATGAGAGGTTCGTGACAACAAAGGCCTTAATTTCTTGCAAGATGGCTGAGGGTACTCCTGTTAGTACCCATGTACTCAAGATGAAAGGGTATATTGATACTCTTGAGAAGCTTGAGGTACTAGTGCCAAAGGAATTGGCCACTGACTTGATCTTAGGATCATTGCCTGCTGCTTATGATCCATTTGTGATGAATTATAACATGCATGCAATGAACAAGTCAGTCACTGAGCTTCATGGGATGCTTAAGAATGCTGAAGAGAACATTCGAAAGACCAATCCCGTACTAATGGTTCAAAAGGGAATTAAGAAGGGACCCACTAAGGGAAAGGGAAAGGGAAAACCCAAGTCAGTTGGGAGTGCACCTCAGGCCCAATCCAAGCCCAAGGCACAGAAACTCAAAGAGAGTGAGAGCACTTGCTTCCATTGCAACAAGATAGGGCATTGGAGGAAGAATTGCGCTCTCTTCAAGGAAGAAAAAAAGAAGAATGGAGCCAAGGCATCCAGTTCTGGTATTTTTGTTGTTGAAATTAACCTTTTTATTTCTACCACTTGGGTATTGGATACCGGTTGTGGTTCTCACATTTGTTCAAATGTGCAGGGGCTAAGAAATAGGCAGTTACTTGGGAAGAATGAAGTGGACCTCCATGTAGGGAATGGAGCATGAGTTGCTGCCATGGAGATAGGCGACTATCACCTCACTTTACCTTCCGGACTTTGTATTGTTTTGAATAATTGTTATTATGTGCCTGCTATGAGCAGAAACATTATTTCAGTTTCATGTTTGGATAATGATGAATTTGATTTTGTTATTAAAAATGGCGATGCTCATATTCGTCGCCAAGGCATTTCTTATGGCAATGCCATGTTGCAAAATGGCCTTTATATCCTTGATTTACAAAACAGAGAGTCCATATACAACATTAATACAAAGAGGGTTAAATCAAACGAATTGAACTCTACTTACTTCTGGCATTATCGTTTATGACATGCAAACGAAAAACGCATTTCAAGACTCCACAAAACTGGAGTGCTTAGGTCATTCGACTTAGAGTCTTAAGACACATGCGAGCCATGTTTGCATGGAAAAATGACAAAGAGTCCTTTTAATAAAAAAGGTGAGAGGACTAATGGCTTATTGGAACTAATACATACCGATGTATTTGGACCTTTAAGTACACATGCTAGAGGTGGTTTTAGCTACTTTGTGACATTCACAGATGACTTCAGTAGATATGGCTATATCTATCTAATGAAGTACAAGTCTGAAACTTTTGAGAAATTCAAAGAGTTTAAGAACGAAGTAGAAAACCAACTTGGCAAAAGTATAAAAGCCATTCGATCAGATCGAGGTGGCGAATACTTAAGCCAAGAGTTTGACAGTCATCTAAAGGAGTGTGGTATTATTTCACAGCTCACTCCTCTTGGAACACCTCAATGGAATGGTATGTCCGAAAGGAGAAATCGAACTCTGTTGGACATGGTTCAATCTATGATGAGTCAAGCTAATCTTCCTATCTCTTTTTGGGGTTATGCATTAGAAACTGCTGCATTTCTATTGAACCGTACTCCAACTAAAGCAGTTGAGAAGATACCATACGAGGTATGGACTGGGAAAGAACCCAATATGTCTTTTCTCAGGATTTGGGGCTGTGAAGCACATGTTAAGAAATTAACATCTGACAAACTAGAGTCCAAATCCAGTGTCTGCTTGTTTCTGGGTTATATTAATGAAACAAAGGGATACTACTTTTACTCACAAGCCGAGAACAAAGTATTTGTTGCTCGCAAGGCTATTTTCTTGGAAAAGGAGTTCCTTCTCAAGAAAGACAGTGGGAGTAAAGTAGAACTTGGAGAAATTCAAGCGCCACAAACTCCTATAGAGGATGAGTTAGAAATGGGATCAAGTTCACAACCAGTTGTGGAACAAGAACCCATTACATAAGAACCTAGAAGGTCCGATAGGGTACGTCAGGAGATTGAGAGATATGGAGTTCTAATCACTGACAGTGACACTATTGAGTTAGTAGATCGTGAGGATCCTAATACCTACCGAGAAGCTATTGAGAGCCCAGACTCGAAAAATTGGCTTGAAGCCATGAAATCCGAGATGCAATCAATGTACGATAACCAGGTTTGGACCTTGGTTGATCCACCGGAAGGTGCTAAAGTAATTGAATGCAAGTGGATATTCAAACTCAAAGCTGATAAGACCTACAAATGTAGACTAGTAGCAAAAGGTTATCGACAAACTCATGGTGTAGACTATGCGAGACCTTTTCGCCCGTAGTCATGCTCAAATCCATTAGGATCTTGCTTACCATAGCTGCATATCATGATTATGAGATATGGCAAATGGATGTCAAAACTGCTTTCCTCAACGAAAATTAACTTAAGGATGTGTATATGACACAGCCTGAAGGTTTTGTCAATCCCAAGCATCCTAAGAAGGTTTGCAAGCTTCAAAAATCCATTTATGGATTAAAACAAGCATCCTGAAGTTGGAATCTTCATTTTGATGAGGCAGTCAAAGAATTTGACTTCATCAAGACCAAAGATGAGCCTTGTGTGTACAAGAAGGTTAGTGGGAGCATAGTAGTATTTCTGGTCCTACATGTGGACGACATCCTTCTTATTGCGAATGACATTCCAACATTGCAAAAGGTTAAGCAATGGTTGGGAAAATGTTTCTCAATGAAACACTTAGGTGAAGCTGAGACAATACTTGGTATTCGAATCTATAGAGATAGATCGAATCGGCTCTTGGGACTAAGTCAAGAAAAGTACATAAACAAAGTACTAAAGTGTTTCAGTATGGGAGACTCAAAGAAAGGGTACATACCTTTGGCTTTGGGAGTTCCTTTGACTAAAGAACAGTGCCCTAAAACCAAAGAGGAAAGGGACAACATGAGTAGAATCCCATATGCATCTGCTATTGGATCTATCATGTATGCTATGTTATATACTAGGTTGGATGTTGCTCATGCACTGAGTGTAACCAGTAGGTTTCAGCAAGACCCTGGTGAGAAGCACTGGTCTGCTGTAAAGGGGATTCTAAAGTACTTACGAAGGACGAAGAATCACTTCTTGGTGTATGGTGGTCAAGAAGAGCTCATTATACAAGGTTATGTCGATGCTGCTTTTCAAACCAGCACTCAGGATTCTAGATCGCAATCTGGATTCGTTTTTATTTTGAACGGTGGTGCTGTCAGCTGGAGAAGCTCGAAGCAAGAGACCGTTGCCGACTCAACTACAGAATCTGAGTATATTGTAGCGAGTGAGGCTGCAAAAGAGGCTGTTTGTATTAAAAATTTCATTTCTGGATTAGGAGTGGTCTCAAGCATCCTAGATCTATTAGAAATTTTCTGTGACAACAATGGGGCCATCGCACAGGCAAAGGAGCCCCGGTCACACCAGAAATCCAAATACATACTTAGGAGGTACCACCTGATCAGAGAAATCATTGGTCGTGGGGACGTCGAGGATAGCAAGATAGCAAGTGAAGACAATGTAGCAGATCCTTTGAAGAAACAGTTGCGTCCAAATCTGCACGAAGCTCATTTGAGAGCGTTCGGTCTTAGGGCTATGCCCAATTGGGACTAGTGCTAGTGGGAGATTGTTAGTGTAAGCCCTAGCCCCAATGCATTGTAATAAAACATTTGAAATTAATAAAATGAGGCATTTGTTTTATCTTTTGTATTCCTGTGCATGTCAATTGATAAAACTATCCAAGAATGTCATTTTGGTTTAAGTTATCATGTGTGAGGCACATGGTTGTAAGACCTTGAAACAAATGAGACTTCATTCTAAACATCCCTAGTCAGTCATTGTTATGGGAATAACAATGAATTAAGACTAGTATGCTCTCTCTGATATTATGAGTTCTGTCTTACGGATCATTAGGACAAGAGTGTCAATCAGAGATCATAGATACATGTTAAAGAACATGTTATCTAGATACGATCCGCTCATGAGAACACTACATGGTACAAGTCATAAGTGTTTCTCATATGCAAGTTTTGTATCGGAGTTCTTAGACCTGAAATCTCTATGAAACTCTTTATGAATTACTGTGTACTTTGACATACACCTAACGTGCTCGTAATAGAGTGACAAGTACGAGTATGATTGGGTATGCATTGATTCATGTTAGAGAGCATGAGAGAAGTGAAGGGATTATCCCTCTCATTAAGAGAGAAAATATCATCGACCACTTGATCAGTGAACTGAGAAGTGTATGGAAATACCGAGATGAAATAATGAGTAATCATTATTTATCTGAGAGTTCAGTGTCACTGGAATATCAAGAAAGGAATTAATATATATATAAGGATGACTAGTTCCATGCCTTATATTAATTCTGATATTTATGGGTAAGGGACTATGCAAAATTGCATTAGGTCACTAAATGCCATATGCATTTTCATTTAATTTGGAATGCTATAATATCTTGCTAGAGAATATATATAGCCTTTGAATTAATTTATTAATTCATTGCCAACATTAAATGGATCTATAAGATCGCACACAAAGCATTGGGCTTAAAATATTTTAATTAAGTATTGGGCATTAATTTGGGCTTTTAATTAAAGTCAAATTAATGTGTGTAATGGGTTATTAGATTGCTATTAGACCTTGGCTCATGAGAGATATAAATTCAGCCCACAAGGTTTAATTTCAATTAATTAAATGTCTTGTGTTAATTTAATTAATTGAGTATTAAAGCCTAAAGGATTTTAATTAAATTAATTCACTTGATAATTGGATGGTGTGGCCGAAATTCCAAGATAATGTCAATGGAATTTCGGCACATGATTAATTCTTTTATTAAGTGATTTAGTTAATTATTATGTCTTACATTTATCTTAGATTAAATAAAAAAGGATTATCTTGGATTAAATGTATTATTTTAAGGAGTTTTAATCAATATATATTTCTTAATTTAAAGAAGTGATAAAGGCTAAAATTAATTATCTCTAGATAATATTAATTATCTTAAGGTAGTGGTTTTTAGATTGATCACTTAAGAAAATGAAAAGAATATATATTGAGGGAGAAAAAACGTGAAACCCTAATATTTCTATGGTTTTGGCTTGTTTTTCTCTCTCTCTCTCATAAATTGTTTTGGCCAATTTTTCACAAGGAGAAAGAATTGTTCCTCATTCTCTTGTGTTATTGGGTAGTAATTGCAACCTAAAGAAGTACAAAATCAGGTTTTGTAGCTTCAAACTATAGCCATTACACAATACCTTAAAAGAGAGCTAGCAATCTCGATTTTAAGCCGATGGTGCAATTGTGTGTGTGAGAATAGAGGGAGTGGCGTAAAAGGCTGTTCCTTGGCATTGGTGATCAAGATCTAAGGTGGATAAAGTCATCTCGATTGCTGGTCATCACCAAACTCAAGATTAAAAGGCATCCAAAGTTGTAAGTTTTTAACCCTAAAACTGCATATTTCGATTCTTGCTTTGGATTTGTATGGTATGTATGATGAAAAATTTTTGTTTTTTTGCTGCGTTATCATCACATTTATACCATGTCATATTCCATCAAAATGCTAGACCACTTAATGTTGTAGTGTTTTTTGTTGCAAATTTAATGAGTTGAGGACCTACCGCAATAGGGCAACTAAGATTACCTTTGGAGGCATTATCACTACATTGGCTGGGGTAGTCAATTACACGAGCCTGGGTAAATCAATGGGAAATTTGATGGTTATTAATAGGGAGATGCTGAAGAATATGTCGGTACTCAATGACGACCAGAGGTTCCTAGAGAAAGATTATAAAGTGGTGTCAAAAAGAGAAGCCTACAGAGAAGCAGTGAAAAAGCAGGCTACTTAGCTTTAACTAAAGGAGACAGCAATTATCACTTTATCATTGAAGTAATACACTGTCATCACGAGCCACTTAGACACCATGACTAAGCGAATAAACGACATTGTTGGACTTGACCATAATGCAGTCACGTTTCGATGCCCATTTTCCTCTACCTCCATAGAAGTGACTTTTCAAGGATTTCCTCAACCCTATAATTTTGTGATTGATTTATTTGTAGTTTGTTAAAGGAAGCAAAAATCTAAGTGTGGGGTGAAGATATTTTGGAAAGAGTTTAAAATTGTTAAACTTGTTGGATGTTGTTACTTACTTGCTTTATCTCCATAATAATTTTAACTTTTATGTTCATTTTAAGTTAGTAGTTGAATTAGTATGCTTTTAACTTCTTTAAATTATTAGTTATGATATTTCATGTTATGATTGTTTATTTCTTATATAGTTTTAACTATATTTCCTTTAAATTATGTTTCTCTTTATGTTTTACAGCTTTTATTTAGTTTTAGTTTAATTTACAACATTTACTTATTATTCTCTCTATTTTCATCTTTATGTCTTTCGTAGTTATTGAATTCTTGAACACTTTAGTTTAGTCTTCCCTTATTTAGTTCCTATTGTGAATAACTTGAACTTAGTTTGAGAAAAACTTATTTTAAGATAGTTGAATAATCGAAGAGTAGTTAGTTATTAATTGTTTGCCTTTTCATTTAGGTTCAATTAGATCGATATTAGTAGGTCTCCTAATACAATGTCCACTTTAGGCCTATTTTCAAAAAAAAAATCTAAAAACCAGTGTTTGAAGGTAATTGAGTAAGAATTTTAGAGTACTACAACCTTCCTTATCATCTTTTAAAGCAAGTAATCAACTAAAAAATGAGATTAGAAATGAATTAGGTAATTTTCTTTCTTGATCCACTTTTCAAAAGACCTTTTGACCTACCTTTGCTACATTATACCCCTTACAAGCCATTTTGACCTTTTTGAGCATATTTAATGTGTGCTAAGCATTTTTGTTGAATTACTCATGTATTTTAATCCCTTAAGCCTAGAAAGCCTTTCTCTTACCTTTTTTTTAAATTGGCCATTTTAGAAAGGAGTGAGAAAAGTTTTGTTAGGAAATACTAGTGAGTGAAATGAAGGGTTAAGCTCGAAGTGTTAAAATCTAAGCAGGGATACATTGCCATTATCGAGTAAGAGTGAAACAAAATTTTAGAATGTAGTCTTCTTTAAGAAAAATCATGTTGAGTCCCTATGTATCAAATGTAAAAATCAATTGCTCTATGAAATAAAAGCTAGCAATCTTGGTTTCATCTAAGTTTGGGGTACTTAATGTGTAGCGGAGGAGGATTTTAAGCTCTTTAAACATCAATTGAGCTACAATCTTAGAAAAAAAGTTTACAGAAAATCTTTCCTCTTTTTTGTGCTTTTTGTTCTACATTTTGAATATATGAAGTCTGGCAATGATAAAGAATAAGGGTAGAGTTAAGGTATATCTTTTTAGAATAAAAATGGTAGTTTAAACTTGCGTATCTTAATCCTTTCTTGATAGTCATACCTTAGCCACATTACAATCTTTTAAGTCCTAAGTATCTTATCTTTTTTATGGAGATGATCTTCTGGTTCTAGTGCTAAAAGAGAGGCCTATGGCATTTCTTTAGTTTCAAAAGCAAAACCGCATGCGCAATCTTTTATACATGAATTTTTTTTCTTGGTTATTGGATTGTACTAGAATTTTTATTTTAAAATACTACTTTAAATTATTTTGGCCTAGGACACACACATCGGGAGACTAGCTAATATGATTTAAGCTAAATTCTTTTCGATTAGGATGACAATTAGTGATTTCTACTATAGTGTTATTTGACTTTGTCGAAATTTGTGATTTCTTTCCTAGAGTTTAAGTATGCAGGAATGTGGTTTGTTTAATTGCTTGAGGGAGAGTAAACGCTAAGTTTAGGGTATTTGATAACTCTAATTTGGTGTTTATTTGTGGTGTATTTTTTTGTATCTCATTTTACATGTATTTAGTGTTTTAGGCATTAAAATTCTCTTTTTATGCCAAATAGGATTATATTGAGATTTATGATGTTTTTATGTGTTTAATGGTGGAATTTTAAGTTTTGTTCAAAGAAATTGACTTGTACTCAACTGAGAACATTTGTCGTAGCCGTGTGCCTTATAGGTTTACAAAATGCATCGTTTCACTAAAGGACTCAACTGAGACCGTTTGTCTCTATTGTGTCCAATGCAGTGTTCAAGGATGATTCAGTTCAGAAAGGTGTGCACCACTAAGAAAAAAGTGTCTCAGCCGTGTGCTGAAGCTAAAGTACTCTTTTAATCGATTGGACTCAAATGAGACCATTTATCTCTGTCGTGTCCAATGCAAACAAGTATAAAAACTACATTATGTCTGGCTTTAAAAAAATGAGTTTTTAGAGATCTTTATAGGCTTTTGAAGTTTAGGTTTTTCTTTATAGTTTTAGCAAATAGTTTTTTTAGATATTCAAATTTTATACTTAACATATATAGTTTTACTTGTAAAAATTATATTTTTAATATATTTGATACCCAAAAAACAAAAATACATAGATATAGCTTAGTTTATAGAGAAAAGTTATAGTTTTCAATCAATTTTAGCTTGGAAAAGAAAAGGAGAAACCATTACAACTTCTGATCTACATTCCAAAATGGGTTTAAAAGTTTCTTCTTTCCTTTCCTTCGTTGTTCTCATTATTAGTAGTGAGTAGTTCTCTAGTTGTTTGGGGATCTTTAAATCCCCTACCCATGTAAGACATTAAACTTATTTGCATATATATATATATATATATATATATATATATATATATATATATATATATACACATACATACATACATACATACATACATACATACATACATACATATATATATATTTCAAATGTTTCTTTTCCCTTGTGCTCTTCTTGGTATGGATGTTATTCAAGTGTTTATTCTATTAATCTTATTCAAGTTGATAGATTTATGCTTGCTTAATTTATATATCATGAATGCTCTATTTTTGCAATATATATTCTATAGTTTTGATGGCATTTCTGAAATTGGAGCTATTAGATCTAAGGTTTATGTGTTGTCGATTCAGAAATAGTGAGGAAAATGAATGGTTATTGAATTGGTTAGCTTCGAAATAGGAAATTAGTTCATATATAGGTTTTAGGACCCATGCTTATACTGGCTATCGAATTGGCTATGGAATGGAAAATCAGACAATTGGAGTAGTTGGCTCCAAAATGGGAAACTAGGGGTTTAGTTAGACTATTTAGATATGAAATATATTAATGTTATGCTAAAATGAATCTTCCATTAGGTAGGGAAGGATTTGATTCTCGAGGAGCATTTTTAGTTATTGTTATTTCATACATCTCATACTTTGTTTTTATTGTATTTGTTTAATTCATATTTGTGTTTAATTTATCTTTATTGTTAATTGTTAAAAATACTGCTAGATACAACATGCATACAAAACAATTGGGTAATTCTTTAAGCACATAACTCTAATTAATCGAATATTCTTATGCTAGACTTGTTCCCTAGGGTTTGATATTTATGGGTCTGAAAATTACCCTACTATATTACTTGTTGATTCAGTACACTTCTTAAGGTCACAACAATATGGACATGAAAGTAGCTATAAAAAAATTATTAATGAGATTCTTTCCTCTAACAAAGGGAGTAAGTATTCATAACAGCATTATCAATTTTCATCAAATAATTGAGAAGCCTTTCCACGAAGCATAGGAGAGATTCAGGAGGTTGTTGAGGAGCTATCCACATCATGAGCTAGCTATTTACTAGCTGATGAATATTTTTTATACAATAGTTATAGGACCTATAAGGTCACTTTTAGATGTTGCATCTAGTAGGAGTTTCATGAATAAGTTACTAGAAGATGCTTTTCAATTTGTCAGATGAAATGGCGGCTAATTATTCACAATGGGCAACACACAAGACCAATATTGAAGAGGCAAGTGTACATAATGTTGATGAAGTTATGATGCTAAAAGCTCAAGCAAAGTTGACAAGGAGAGAGTTAAATGGACTAAAAGTCCAGAATGTGGCCTCTATTTCTCAAAGCTATGAAGTATATGAGAGTGCTCAAATTTTTTAAGAGAGTATATCAGTAGGGGATGTGAATCTAGTTAGGGATTATAGAAGAAATGACCCCTACAACAATTGTTAAATTTGGGGTGGAGGAATCACCCTAATTTTTCTTAAAAGGAGGGAAATCAATATCATCATTTTCTCAAACCCAACCAAAAGCTCCCTTCAGCCAAAATGTTACTCATAATCATAGTTGAACCTACCATCTTCAAGTAAACATACATTTCCAAATAACATACACACCACAACATCAAGCTTAGAATTCAAATAAAAACCAAACATATCATCCACCTATGCAAGAGAAGAAGCCAAATCTGGAAGACATGTTTGCTAACTTTATGAATAGTAAATAACAATTTATGGCTAGTAAAGAGACGAGGTAGAAGTTATAGGAGAAATGGAATCCTAACCAAGATGCTTCATGAGGAATTTAGAGACACAATTGGGCAAACTTGCCAACTCAATCTTAAATAGGAAACCAGACACCTTTCTTTCCAATGTAGATAAGACTCCCAAGGAAAAGGCCAAAGTAATCATATTAAGGAGTGGTAAGGAGGTAAGACGTAGAGAAGAGCAAGGTAAGTCATCTTTACCTTCATCTTCAAATGTGGAGGAGCCGACATGGAAGGTAAGTGATTATCACTCAAAGGTAGAGGTAAATGTAGATGCTTCGATCATTAACAAGGGTAAGAATATCATTAATTCCAATATAGAGGATCTCGATATTAATAAGCTACCATTTCCTACTATAGCTAGAAAAGAAAAGAAAAATGAGCAATTGGCTAGAGTTTTAGAAATATTTAAGAAATTACACATTAATTTTTCATTTTTTGAGGCTTTAACTCAAATGCCTAATTATGCCAAGTTCATGAAGGAACTTTTTTCTAATAAGAAGAAATTAGAAGGGTGTGGAATTGTACAACTTACTAAAAATTATGGTGCTGTAATCATAACATAATCCCTAAGAAATTGAAAGATCCTGGTAGCTTTACCTTGCCCTATGGGATAGGTGCACATTTTATAGGCAATGCTTTATGTCACTTAGAAGCTAACATTAATTTAATGCCTTACTCTATGTACAGGAAGTTAAACCCTAGTGATTTAAAAGAGACAGGTATAAGGCTCCAATTGGCTGATAGGTTGATGACAGGTGTTTAACAAGTATACTAGATCGGCTAGTAATATAGGAAAATATAATTATGACCCAAAATATCAAACCCAAGGAAAATTTGTGTTTGTGTGAGTGATTTCAATTTTAAAACAGAATTTGTGTTGAAGAGGAAAGAAGAAAAATCCAAAAATTGTGATGGTTGAAGTTAAAAACTAAAAACTAAATTTTAAAACTAAAAATAAAATAAAACACTTAAAAGAGTTGAAATAATTGAACATAAAAAAAAGTAAGCAATCAATTGAGGTAAAAATCAATATTGAAAACAACTTTCACTAAAGGACTATCTTCCATAACTAATATTATTATGACTTAATCAAAAGAGAAACACAAGTGATTATGAAGAATTCAGATTAATAAACCCAGATAACTTTACTCAAGATTATCATTCCAACCATTAAAATTCTCTTATTCAGAACAATCTAATACTTAGCATAAAGATCTAAATTAATCCTCCTAGATGTCTATTAAATCCTTTCTCAAGTAATTCAACTTTCACCTATTCTTAGTTACTCCCTTCTTAATCTCACTTACTTCAATTAACACAAAACTATATCTTATTCATATTATAATCATGCATTAACCTAAATAAATTAACCTAAGAACATGTATATCAATGATCCAACCAAAAACCAATCACTAACCAATGCTTAATCAAGTTAACAATCAATTTTTAGTTAAATAAAGATAAGACTATATTCAAGAACTAAGAAATAATCAAACTTGCATTAAAATTAAGCACAAGCTTAAGTCATAATAATAAAAGTTAAGGATTCAAGTATCCTTTAGCAAAAGTTAAAGAAAACTACTCACTAGACATGTTTAAAATTAAAAGAAAGCTTTCAAAGAAAACAATAAAATAACAAAGACAGAAAACTACGTAAAAACTAAAACTAATGAACTATTGAAAACTAATGTTGATGATTGATTCCTCCCTTTTTTGTTGCTTCAGACTTCTTTTTATAGGCAAAAATAATGGTAGAATCCTTCTAAACCTCCAGAACTATAGTAAGAAGAAAACTTTTCTTAATCGGAAAGTCTAGAAAATCCTTCGCTGCATGGGAATGAAAACACACGACCACCTGAATTCCTTCTACACTGGATGCACTGCTATGTACCTTTTCTTAATGAAGTACACAACCACTTGATTTCTTTTGAGATTATTCACAAAGCCACTTGAACTTCTTCCAGCAAAATTGATACATGGCCACTTATTTTTCCAACCTATGTATAACACGGCCAAGCAAGGAAAACCTAACAAGATGCACGACCACTTATGTTTTCAAGCAATGAAATACACAGCCACTCATGAGTCTACTGGACTTCACGTTTATTTTCTGGCATGAATTTCCCAAATTTACAATTTTTTCTTAAATCTCCCTGTCATTTTGCAATTAAGCCCTTTTCTTAGGAAAATATACCTAAAAAGCACCAAAACTTTAAATTAACTTCTAAAACATACAAATCAATATTTTAACTCTAAATTAACCAAAATTAAACAAAATTAACTAAATTAAAACACTTAAAACATACTAAAAACTATATATAATTTACACTTATCAGTTGGTAAGGAAATAGAAAGAAGCAATAGAAGATTTATTGGTAAAAGTGAGAAAATTCATTTTTCCTATAAACTTTATGGTTATGGAAATGGAGGAGGACATGAAGTTACCATTGATTGTAGGGAGGCCATTTTTTTAATACAGCAAAAGCATTTATTAATGTTCATGGCCAAAAGGTTACCCTATGGTTTAATAATGAAGAACTGGTGGTAGATATGAACAAAGCCATGAGACATCCATCATGTGAATTAGATGAGTCTATTTACTTTATGGATGAAGTGTAAAATTGTGTGGAGGAAAATCAAGAAAGATTTTGTTAGATGATATGTTGAATTTGTGTTGAATGCATCCTACAAAGGATTATTTATTAGAGGAAGTAGCGAGATAGGCAATAGCTACTATAGAGCATGAGAATGAAGAGGAAGTGAATGAGGAAAAACTTCTGGAAATTCTTAATAATGAGACAAAGGATCGACTTAAAACCTATCCTTCTTATTTGAAATATGTGTTTTTAGAAGATAATGATAAACCGGTAATTATATCTTCTTCTTTGATAGATTTGGAGGAGGAGTTATTAATTGTTATGCTGAAGAAATATAAGAATACGCTTAGGTGGAATACTTCTAATCTAAAAGGGATTAGTCTAACCTATTTTATGCACCGAATACCAATGGAGGAAAATTTCCAACCAGTGGTTCAACCTTAACGATGACTTAATCCAGAAATGTACGAGGTGGTGAAGAAAGAGGTACTCAAGCTTTTTGACTCAAGTATTATATATCCTATCCTTGATAGTAGTTGGATAAGCCCTATGCAGTGTTTTCTAAAGAAAGAAGGGATTACAGTAGTGAAAAATTAGCAAAATGAGTTTATTCTACCTCGTATAGTTATGGGGTGGAGAGTATACATAGATTTTAAGAGACTTAATGCTGCTACTTAAAAAGACCATTTTCCCTTACCTTTAATCGACCAAAGTAATAATTTTTATTATCCCTTAGATGAGTATTTAGGGTATTTACAAATACCACTTACCCTAGAGAACTAAGAAAAGACTACATTTATTTGTCCTTATAGTACATTCGCATATAGATGCATACCCTTTGGCCTTTGCAATGCGCTGGCTACAGTTCAACGATGTATGATGGCTATCTTCCATGATTTCATTGAGAATTTCATCGAAGCATTTATGGATGATTTTACCATCCATATGAGGTATTTTAAGAGTTATCTAGCTAACCTAAAATTGGTTTTAGGGAGATGTGAGGAAACTAACCTTTTCCTGAATTGGGAAAAGTGTCACTTTATGGTTAGAGAGCGAATTGTGTTAGGGCATAAGGTTTTTGAGAAAGGGATTGAGGTGGATAAAGCAAAAATAGATGTTATTGAAAATCTCCCACCTCTAACTACTGTGAAAATGATTAGGAGCTTCTTAAGACATGTAGGATTTTATAAGTGCTTCATTAAAGATTTTTCAAAAATTGCTAAACCTTTTTCCAATTTGCATGTAAAAGATATTGTATTTGACTTTTCTAGTGAGTGTTTGTAGGCTTTTAACACATTAAAGAAGAAATTAATTTTTGCTTCAGTGATTCTTTCTCCATATTGGAGCATATCCTTTGAAATAATGTGTGATGCCAGCAATTTTGCAGTAGGAGCTGTATTAGGACAGAGATAAGACAAAACCTTTCATGTGATATATTATACAAGTCATACACTAAAGGAAGCCTAAGTCAATTACACCATGACTGAGAAGGAGTTGCTTGCAATAGTTTTTCCTTTTGAGAAATTTTGCTCTTAGTTCCTTAGTTCTAAAATAGTTGTTTGGTCTGAGCATGCAGCTTTGAGGCATTTGTTCGCTAAGAAGGAATCAAAGCCAAGGTTGATTTAGTGGGTGTTACTATTGCAAGAATTTAACTTAGAGATTAAGAACAAAAAGGGTGCCGAGAACTTTGTTGCAAACCACTTATCTCGTTTAGAGCATGAGCATAAGAGGGAAATTAATGATTTCTTTCTGGATGAGTTTATTTGTGCCATTTATTCATGTGTTGTTGCTAGTCTTTATTTTGCTAATATAGCTAACTACCTTGTAGGGGGCTTTATTCCAAGGGAATTGACATGGAAACAATGAAAGAAATTAGGCAGACTTAAGGTTTTATTTTTGGGATGACACATATTTGTTTAAACTTTGTGCAAATCAAGTCTTATGGAGGCGTGTACCCAAAGACAAACAAAAACCAATTATGCAAGCTTACTGTAGAGGAAAAGTTAGAGGACATCATGGTGCCAATCGAATAGTTGTGAGGATGTTATTGGCAACCATGTTTGAGGATGTTAAATTATTTGTTTTAAGTTGTGATAAATGTTAGCGAGTAGGAAATATTTCTAAAAGAGATAAAATGCCCCTAAATAATATTATTGAAGTTGAATTATTTGATATTTGGGGAGTAGATTTCATAGGGCTATTTCCAATTCATTTGGCTTTGAATATATTCTTGTAGCTGTTGAATATGTAAGCAAATAGGTAGAGGCTATAGCTACTAGGAATTATGATTCAGAGGTTGTGCTAGAATTCTTACGAAGGAATATTTTTACTCAATTTGACCCAAGGCCATCATTAGTGATGGTTGGAAACATTTTGTGAACCACCAGTTTAAGGTATTTTTGAGATGATTTGGTGTTAGGCATAAAATCACAACACCTTATCATCCTTAAGTAAATGGGCAAGTAGAGATTTCCAATAGGGAGTTAAAAGTAATTTTAAAGAAAATTGTTAATGGGTCTAAGAAAGACTGGTCGTTATAGTTAGATTAGGCATTATGGGCTTATCAGAATGCTTTTAAAACTCCAATTGGTATGTCTTTATTTTGGCTTCTATATGGTAATTCATGTCATTTACCTGTTGAATTAGAGCATAAAGCTTTTTAGGCAACTAAATTTCTAAATTTTGATCTAAAAAGTGTTGGACAGAAATGTCTTTTATAAGTGAATGAACTTAATGAGTTCCATCTATGGGCCTATAACAATGCTAAGGACTATAAAGATAAAATAGAGCAATGGCATGATAAAAAGCTAGTAAGGAAGGAATTCGTGTCCTAAATAAAGGTGCTGCTTTATGATAGTCACTTGAAGTTGTTTCCTAAAAAGATGAAATCAAGGTGGAAAAGGCCGTTTGAGGTAGTGGATGCAAATGAGTTTGGAGTGGTGACTTTAAAGCATTCGAGGGATGGGAAGGAGTTCAAGGTGAATGGACATCACTTGAAGCTATATTCAAATCAAGATTTGAAGTTGCTTAAATGATCATTACATTATTGGAGCCTTAACTGAGTATAAAAGTCTAGCTATGGACTTGTTAAATGCAAAACTATTTTTAAACCCTAATCTTTAGTTAGCATTTAAATTGAGTTTGTAGTTTTTGATTTTGTATGATTTTTAGGTCAAAAGTTTGTGGTTGATGGTCTTTAGTTGGTAATTCACTTATTTAAATTATGTTGTCTAAAGTGTTGTTCAAAATTAAAAAATTTAGCAAAATTTTAGGGGTCACGATGGTAAGGTTTTGGTTATCACTGTGACCAAGTGAAAATTTCAATTCTGGAGCCAGATGGGTGTAGGTCACAGTAACAATAAATTGGTTACCACTGTGACTAATGGAGGAGTTACATTTTGTTTTTAAAATTTTGCATGCCACGGTGACAATGAATTGGTTGCCACCATGACCAATGTTGAAATTTGCTTCTGGATCAAATGTTAGGTCACAGTGACAATGATTTGTTTGCCACCGTGACCAAAGTGGAGTTGTGGTTCTGGATTTAAATTTTGTGCACCTCACAATGGCAATATTTTTGTTACCATCGTGACCTCTTTAAAAATTCGAAAAGAATGTGAAAAGTTGGTAGGTCATGGTGGCAAGGTTTTAGTTACCACCATGACCTCCCTTAAATCTACTTTTAAAAATCCCAAAATTTCTTTGTCTTTTCACTTGTTCTTCTTGCCTCATTGTTTTCTTTGTGCTTGGACTTCCTTTGTGGTTGCATCAAACTTTTGTCTTTAACAAGTAAGTTTTCCAATCTCTTCTTTTCTTTAATTTTAGTCTGCTTCTTCAATTTACTTCATTATTTGTTTCATTTTACCCATTGCAATTCTTTGATTTTCTTTATATCTTTTCTTATCCTTTGCTTCTCTTGTTCATGATGCTTTGTGTTCACATGAGACAATTGTTTAAATAAGTTGCCTATAGTCTTTTTATGCTCACTAAATCTTTGAATTTGAGTCAAATTAAATAATTTTGCTATCATGAATGCATACTTGCATGATTCAAATGGGTTAGGGCATATAAATTGTGAATTAAGGCATGAATTGGATTGCTGATTTTGGTTGAGATATGTTGCAATTTTGGACATTTTATACTTTAGTCTTCAATGTTTTGATTCTCTTTTACATTATGATTTAATTTTGATGATTAAATGTTCATTTTTTGACCAAAATTCCTACACACCACATGTTCAATAAAATGCCTCAATGAGCACCATTTAGCCACACTTAGCTATTTTTTCACACAAAATTGTATTGGACTTCATTGTTTATTCTTGGAATATTGTTCACTACTCCTTGTGCTTATTGTTTAACATGTGATAGACAATGCAAAGATAACAAACTTTGATTACAACTCCTCATTTTAGATCATGTGCATTATGTTTTGTATGTCAAAATTCTTAAGATAATTTTTTCCATTGATCTTCCTACCTGAACTAATAAATGTTTGTGCTCATTTTCTTACCTATTTACTTCCATTTCCTACTTGTTTTCATCTCTATTGGGCTTTTATTGTTTTAATTGTTTGCTTTCTTAAGGAGATAAATAGGATTTTACTAAATTGTACAATTGTTGCTTGTTGCTGTTACCATTATCATTTCCAGGGCTTAAATTATTATTGTTTCTTTCTTGTAGTGGCCCTAAAACATAACTGTAATGATGGTGTATCTATCTCATCCAACAAGTCAATGATCTCTGCAGCAAAAGTTCCTAAATGGGCACTAACTGATATAAAGGAAGATTATACACACTTTAACAAATGCAAATTTGTGCCAACCTTTTATCTATACATGGAGCTTTTGTACAACTTAGAAATAAAAGATGAGATTCAGTGCCTCATCACCAACATTGGCTAGGAATAATTCTTCGTGCATCAAGAAAGGTGTATCCTAATTGACTAAGGGATTTTGTGGCTACGATGTACTGTAAGATTGGGAAGAATAGCATGACAAATCTAGGATATGTGGCTTTTTACCTAAAGGGCACATTATATAAAATTTCTTTTGCAAGATTTTTAGGATTGCTAAGATTTCCTCCGCATGCACCAGACTACTTCAATGGCTACAACAATGATAGTGTGTAGGAGATTATTAAGGATCCACTTACAAATAGTCTATATGTGTCACTGCAAACTAAGGTGCATCATTTACGTGATCATGCCCTCTAAACCATACACAAATTTTTCTCAATGTCTCTCATGTGTTATATGGATTCTATAAGGAAAGTCAACTTGCCAGAGGCTTTATTTCTATGTTCAATGGTTAATGGTTTTAAAATCAATGGTGTTGTGCATTGGTGGCACAAACTAGAGGAGCTATAATGAAACCCAAAGAAGGTGAAGAAAATTTCTTTCAGAGGGTGCGTTATCGTCTTAGCAAAGGGCATCAATCATCAGTTGAGGGGGATTCATGTGTTAAACTCCATTACTTTCATTGACAAATAGGAATGAGTATTTAGAGAAAGTGAAGCGTAGTTTGAGTGGACTTCCTTGTGCTCTAAATCAAGAAGTTGAAACCTTGTCCTTTCCACAATTTGTTTCATTGGTTGATAAAGTGGATGCCATAGTGCTAATCAAGCATCACTTTAGTCTCAATTGGACCAGAAGATGCTAAACTAATGATGCTCATTTTAGTCTTATTGCATTGACTTCTCGCTTTAATGCTCACTTCCCACCACAACCTCTGCCACCACCAGCAATATGAGTTGTAGGGAGTCTCCTATCACTTGTTTAATTTTGTTAACTTACTGAGGATAGCAAGATTTAAAGTCTGGGGTAGGGGAGCAAAACAAACGAACTTTTTGATTAATGAAGATGAAGAAACTTTTTTCTTGGTGAAGATACAGTATTTTGAAGCTTATTTTTTTGAAGAAGAAGATGGGGTTTAAATCGCTAAATATCTATTTAAGCTTTTGAACCACAAATCATTTGTTTTAGTTTTTATCTTTAAGTTTTGTTGCTATTAAACTCTTTTAGTTTAATATTTAAATTTTAGTTGTCTCTTTAGTTTAAGTTTCTTTATTTCTCAATTTTATTTTCTACTTTTAATTTTAGTAGCTATTTTAGTAATTCTTATTTTAAATGTTTTTAGTTTGTTTTAAGTTTGTTGTTTTTATTTTGTGATGAGTTGGTGTTCTTTTAGCATTCTTAGTCTAGTTTGCCCTCTGTTTATTCCTTATTAGAAATATTTTGAACTTTAAATTGTGAATAGCTCGTTTAGAGGACCTAATTTAGCAAGAGAGTAGTTGTACAATTTAGTGAGAATCTTTTTCCAATTTAGTTTTAGTCAGTCATATATCTTGTGATTTCTTATTCGTTATGCACTTTAGGCTAAGTTGTGAAAGCTTTGAAAAAACAAGTGTGTGAGAGCTATCAAGTGAAGGAATTCTAGGATAGCTAGAACCTTTCTCATCACCCTTCAAAGTGAATTAACAACTCAGACAAGTTTAGTATATAACCTAGGGAGCCTTTCTTTGGCAGTCACTTGAAAATGACTTTTATCCCACCTATGTATATTTTTACCATTGCTAGCTGCATCGCGCCAATTTGGTGTGCTAAAAGCATACTATTTAAATTATTTTTATTATTATACTCTTTATTTACCATATAACTCAAATGCTTTTATCTCCCCTTTTTGAAATTTGGCCTTTTTAGGATTGGGTTGTTTATTGCATCATGAGTGTTGATAGGGTTTAGTGCTTAACGGGTTAGAGTGTTAGGAATTGATGAAAATTCTAAAAGTTGGGGTTGTAAGTGAAAAGTTGTAAATCTCAATAGTGCACCAAGTATGATGACAAAAGAAGAGATTGTTGATACCCTATTACATGATATATATTGATTTTAAAAAAATAAATAAAATAAAAATAAATTTTAAAATTTCTAATTAAGCAATTTTGAGATAATTATTCATTTCAAAGAATAAGTGTGGGGTATTTATCAATCGAGAGGAAGTTTAGCATTTGAGCAAGTTAAGAATAAGAAATTTATAAGCTCGTACTTCCTGCTCATCTATTATAAATTGCAGATGATAGTATCAATTCAAGGTAGGGTTGTTTGTTTTAGAAAGTTAGGTGGAAAATCTTAGGTAGTAGGGCTAATCTTAGTTTGTTGACTTAATCTATCCTTTAGAACTTATACATTAGCCTTACGTTACAACCTTAAAGTAAGACCTAGAAATTATGTTCTTGTCCTGAGTTATTTAGTGGAGATGACCCATGTGGTTCCAGTGCTAAAGGAGAGGCATATGGCTATCCTAAGTTTTAAGTGCGAAACCATTGTGTAAAAATTTTGCTTATTTTTCTTTTTTCTTGAATGTTGGAATACACTAGTAGTTTTTATTTTGAAAAGTTATAAAATTATTTTGGCCTAGCACACACACTCCATAAATCAATTAATATAGATTAGTATAGGTCTTTTTGGTTAATTTTTTCGTTAAGTGTCTTATGCTTAGTGCTATTTTAGTTTGTCTGAAATCTCTTATTATGAGTTAGAGTTTGAATTTTCAAGAATACGGATAATTCATTTTCTCAAGGGCGAGCAAAGTCTAAGTGTGGGGTATTTTCATAACTCCAATTTAGTTTTTAGTTTTAAACCTTGTCCAGTATGATTTTGTTTTCTCTTGTGTTTTCTATTTGTTCATGTTACTTTCAATAACTTTGCTAATAACAACTTAATTCTATCTTTTGTACACTTTAGATAACAATTAGTGATGTTTTGTGTTGAATTGCAGAGAAATTAGTACCTCATAATGGCAACCATTTCATTACCAATCTGACCTACTCAATTTTAGACAAAATGCAAAGTGCCAACACCTCACAGTCACAACCAAACCCTTGTCACCATGACTTAAGGCATTTCAGAGTAGAAATGAAACCTAGAGCACCTCACGATAACATCAAATTATTTACCACCATGAGGCATTAAAGTTTGGAGACAAAATTGAATCAAAGAGTACCTTATGGTGGCAACTATTTCATTGCCACCGTGATCCCTGCAGTCTAGTACATAAAATCTACACCTTATGGTGACAACAAAACAGTCACCACCGTGAACCTTTTAGGATTATAAAAGAAAATTTTCTATTTGGCAAAGGAAGACTTGATTTTCATATTTGTTTTCTCTTAGATTTCTTTTGTCCTTTAATATTTAGGGTTTTTAATATTTCCATAGATCAAATACTTGATTTTAGATTAGATGTACAATATATAGAGTTTAGATTCGATCTTTTCAACTTAAACTCATATTCCATTGGAGATTTAAAGGAGAAGAAGATTGGATTCAGCTGGGATTCATCTCAACCATAAACTTCTAGGTTTATTCTTTCTTCTTAAACTTTTTATCTATAATGGATTGTGAGTAGTGATTAGTTGTTTGGGGGATCTTTAAATCCCTATACCCATGTGAATATTTAGCTGATTTCAGTTTTATATATGGATTGATGATTCATTTTACATGTTGTTGAATGCTATTTCATGGTTTTTGAGTATTTAATCATGCTATCTTGATTAGGTATCTAATTTAAATGCCTAAATACCATAGATATATTTTTGCTTTGTTTTTCCATTAGATTTGTTGTAACCTTGAGATTGCTCCGAAATGGGACTCAATAGGTTATTAGTAAAATGATATTAAAGCTACAGTTGGATGTAAAATGAATGGGTTTTTGAACTATTTGGCTCTAGAATGGGAAAACAATTTGAACCTTGAATTTTAAACCAGTGCATAGGCTAATCATAAGACTTGCTCCAGAATGCAATGTTTTATGATTAGAATAGCTTGGTCCTTTTAGATTCATTAATTTCCAAAGAAAATCTTTGTGTTATTTTAGCTGAGTTATTGCTTGTTTTTAGTCAATTTTACAGTTACTCTTACATTTTTTGCATTTTCTTAATTTAGTCAACATATCATTCAAAATACCGGGATTCTTTAGCATACATTTAATATTCAATTGCTTACAACCACAATCCCTTAGGTATGATAATCGTGGGTCTTAATTTTAACACCCTATATTACTTAGCTAATCTAGTAAACTTGCTAGTCACCATGATATTGGCTAAATTTTGTACACTTCCTAATGACTATGTCATCATTTTGCAAATTGGAACCTAATGTAAGGGAAACCATCATCATCAAAGCTATCGACATGTCCAATTTTACTCTATGTCTTTCCAAAATTTATATTGTCATCAGGCTTTTGCTTCTTATCAAATAGTTCTTTGTTGTCAACATCAGCCCTATAGATCCCTAATGTGTTTAAATCAAAACATCCTACATCCTAAAAAAGTATGGTTTATTACCAAAGAGTCCTCTTGGTTGCAATCCAAATGAACATTGATTGCTATAATGGCATTATGACCATTATATAGCTCTGGCTTCGGTAGTAATTTACTCTGAGCTTGTGATAATCCATGCTTTCTAAGGCAATAAGTAGTGAAAGTGGCCTTTAGGAATAGTGTAACTAGTGAGACAATATCCACCATGATGTTAAGATTTGTTGTGAAATATTCAAATAGCCTGTTTAGAATCCTTTTAAGCCTGATATAGGACTCTTTTTGCATGGTCATGATTGTAAGGGAGAAATACCCCATAACTCAGACCTAATAGTAAAGACATGTCCAGTTAATAGTGAGTATACTCCACAACTTATTTTCCATCAACTCTTTCCTTTTAATGACTTCAGTTTGTGTAAATTCTCAACAAGCATAACGGGGTGTAAAATCCTCCTAGAGCCCAAAAGTATCTACACTTCCCTTTTTTGTGTATCTCTTTTAATTTCAACCTATTTAGGTGATTTCTTATGGTGAGAGTCCGTTCTTTCATTGAAGTGGTAGGTATGTGCCTCCTGATAGGGTTTCAAGTACTTGTGGGCTTTTATGTCATCTTATCTTTTATCTTTTCTTTTCTCTTTTTTTCATTTTATTTATTTTGACTTGTCATTGCATCTCAATTATACATTTTATCGACAGTTTTGCAATGTCTCTTTCTAATTTTTTGGTATATTAAGAATGAATAAAAATAATCAAAACATAAAGTAAATACATAAATTAAATAAATACAAGTTCTAACTTTATATACATCAAACATATCCAAACAAAGCTTTAAACTCCCTAAATATAAAATGGAAAACTACTGATATGGCCTTGGTCCTCTATAGTAGGCTGGCTCTGACGGAGGTCTAAAAGTTGAGGGTTTGGAAGGTCTAGCTGGTGCTATCACCTATGGTGCTACCAACGACTGCTCCTCCTATCGAAATCTAAAATGAAACCCTAGCAATGTTGTTGCCAGAGGCTGTAGAACCTATGTTATCACCTCAGCCAGCCACTCTGAACCCTATCTTACCTTGGTGACTACTCTAAAGTACTGCTCGAGGTATCTTATTAGATCATTTCTTAAGTTCCTGATGTACCTACTAAGTTGCTCATCTATCTCGACCACTTCCTGTCTCCTTTTAGAGACCTTAACCTTAATAAGACCACCCTACTCCTTAATCCGGTTAAGGGACTCATTAACTACCTATAAGGAAGCATCAAATCTCTGCCTTGTAATTACTAACTCGGCTCTGATGCCTTGCACGTCAGACTGTACTACTGCTAACACTGAATATAAAGTCTAATCCCATTGCCTAATAGCCTCTTTCATATTAGATAATCTCCTCAAAACGTCATCAAACAATAAGGTTGATGATGGCTGTATTGGTGGCATAGTGGATGTAAATGCCTTCGGGTGCCCTAATGGCAGTAGAGTAGTCAATGTAGATGTACTCAGATCTCCATATGGTGGAAGAGCAGTAGAGGTGGATGCCCCCGAGTGTTTATATGGAGAAAATCTACCTAACTTACTAGCTGGCGACCACCAATGTCTGATTAGTGATTATGGATGCATTGGTGGCTAAGGTGACCCGGCCAGTAGATTATAAAGATCTATTTGCATGTCAATCTCATAATCGGAGTCGATATTTGCCCCCTGTTGCTCCTGTGGCTCTTCTCCCTAGTTATCCTACTATACTGGCTATGCTGGAAGTGCCTATGGTGGCTGAGGCTAAGGTGGCTGATGCTGTTAACCCTGACCCTATCATCTCCCTCTGCTAGCGCATTTGGCACTATAGGATATAAACCATAGCTCTCCCTAGTCTTTGGGATAGTCAACAGTCTATACTGACCCTCCTAATCATGTACTGACTCTACCATCGTCATGGTAAGAGTAGCCTGTATGTCAACATAGATGTCCTCTTAAAGAGGGAGCCTGAAGGTACTCTCATCTGCGTCTGGAGCTAATACCAACCGAGTCACCATGCCTTCTATGCATATTTGGGCAATAGGCTAGGTGGCTACTCTGAGTAAGGAAGCAATGATCTCATGGGTTATGTGTACCCTCTTATGCCCGTGCATCCCCCATAAACTAGTAATATCATCTGAGTTAATTAACCCAAGGTTGTACAGCCCAAGTATAATGTGGACAGTACCCGTTGGATATAGCCATAGACTTGAGTAGCCAATATAGTGCTCTTCACCATGTCCGACTGGTATATAGCTACCAAAAGTGTGATGACTATCCATAGAGTCCAATCTACTATCCTATCAAGGGTCATAATGTCTAGCCCTACTGAAAAGCCCATAGCCTCTGTGAACTACTGGCGCATGATGTTGTAGTGAATACCTAGCACCTAAAAATGGACTATACCCTCCTCAATGTCTAATCTCTAGTAACCTCCATATTCCATAGTAACTAGAACCTCTCTAATCATGTCCAAGTAGATTTGGAAGGCCAAAATAAAAAACTCCATCCACCCCACTGTAGCCAGCAGCCTATCAATTTCCTCCATCAATCCCATAGTCTGTAGGAACTATCTGGACATAAAATGGTTGGCTTTGAACTCAACTCATAATAAGTTCGGATACCTACTGGCCTGCTAAGATATCATGTATACTGGTGTAGGTAGGGCTTGAGTAGCATAAGTGTTCTTTCAAAGCATCTTGTAAAAAATTAGATGTTAATTTTCTATGACTGACTTGGGTCACAAGTAAACTAATGCACCAAAAAATTAAGTCAAAATTATAGTAGCATGCTAGCTTAAACTAGAGCTAGCCAATCTATAAGGAAATATGCACTAAGCACCAAGAGATAAAGCACAACAACCTACACCCACTATCGAGCAATCTAACAAACATGCACGAAAAATGAGGTAAGATAAATATTTTACATTTTATGAAAATTCTAACAAAAATTTGAAAACATTATGGCTAGAAATGTGCTTGTCCCATGTATAAGAAAAGCATTCCAATCCAATCTACAGGCCATCATTCGCCACCAAGCAATGCAATTCAAATTATTAACATATTAAACCAAAACTATCTTGGACAATTTTTGTGCAACTATCTGTCTAACTACAATAGATTTTAGAATACAAGTCTAAGTAAAAATACCTATATTGGTCACAAAAATAACTATAAGCGCTGTTACTTAAATACTCACATTTGAAGGTTTATTTCTAACAATGGTGTTATGCAATTGGAAGTTTACAAGTTTGAGTCTAATTCTTGAAGGCATCATACAAACCTAAACTACAAGGCATGCAAAAAAAATAATGTGAGTAAACTAAACATGGCAAGATTATCTACTAGCATTTTAAGTACAAACTATATAAATAAAGAAAAAGAAGATGAAAAGACACTTACATGTAGTAAAGAAGACGGAGAAATTAAAATCAAGAAAACAAGTGGATTAAGTGCTATCACGACATGTGTGTTGATTCCTGGTGAATTTCTACGTGAATGGCATGAAAAAAAAAACAAAAAATGAAGGAGAAAACCAAGAAAAACTTGAAAGGAGAGCTTTATAAATCGCAAATGGTAGTTATGGAGGAATAGGGAAGAAAAAGAAGAAGAAGAAATTTTTTTATTTCCAAATTTTCAAATGATGGACAGCCAGATAGACGGGCTGGCCATTTATCGCTAGCAAAAAATGGCTGTATCATATGTCTCGTCCATCACCCTTTTTTTTCCTTTTTTTATTTTTAATTCTTATTTTACATTATCTGTCATAAAACATGTTATTTTCATCTTTGTTACATATGTTTGATGTTATTTTATTTACATTTATACACACACATTATTTATTTTAATTACACATATCTACTGAAGATCTGGATACTCCCTAAAATTTATTGTGCCTTTTGAATTTCAAACTTCTCGTGTCAAGAATCTTTCGAAACTTTTGACCTTGGCCACGAGCTTTTTAGATTTTCTATAAAATGAAAACAAAAGGGAATGTAAAAACATGTATGTGCAATGCATGGGACATGTAGAAGATATGCATTTTGGTCAGCCAGAGATGACTAACAATCTAGTTGTGGCTCGCTCTTCGAGGGACGATCGTTTGTTAGCCCTTCTCTATAAGTAGTGCAAGTTTTTCCTTGGTCTTTGTGCCTTTGACCTCTTCCCAAAAAAGCTTCTACTAGGTATTTTCTCTTTCTTCTCCTTTTTCTCTTTCTTTTTGGTCATTTTTCCTTTTAGTTATTTATTTTTATCCATTATTCTTGCACTTATACTATTTGAGAATTTCTATCACAATGACCTTTACACTTGCAAAATTACACCAGTTGTTGGATGACATGAGAACTTGGAAGGACCCTCTTTTGGCTTCATATTCTAACTTGAGGTTTTTTAGGAGAGCACCCTATGATAGAAACCTAATATTTGCTACTATACGATATTGGGACCCGAGGTTGCTTGTTTTTAGGTTCATGCACTAGGAATTATTCCCTTTTCCAGAGGAATTTACTGAGATAATCAGTGCTAGGTTTGTACTCGACGCTCAACCATGTCTTTTTTCCATTGATCCCAACTATCCGAGAGAGGTGGCTTATGCCTTAGGTATCCTTCCTTCTAAGGCTAGAGGTCTAATACCTTAGAGGAGGACTTTTTCTATAGAGCCTCTAGTTGATGTGCTAGCTAACTTTGATAATGTACCTACTTTTCAGTCTGGCATCATCTTACTTGCTGCTTTACTTAATGTCTATTGATGCACATGGATGACCTGATGACCGAAGATTTTTGCTTGAGATGAATCTAACTAACCCTGATGGTTTTTTTTTAGATATGCCTTTATGAGAAGCTAAAACTGTTGTCAGAGCCTCCTCCTTGAGTTAGGGCCAAGGGCAGTTACCCCATAAGATATGTTATTCTTAGACACCTACAGTTCGAGTTTTTTTCAGTCCAGAAATGAGTCGACTAGCTAGCTCAGTTGATAGATAACGATATCATGTTTAAGTGTACCTAGCTACCCACTTTTATAGCTCGAGACAGAGCTTTTGGATGTGTTCCTCTATGCAAATTGCATCGAGCTACCTTCTACATTACCACCCACTATGCTTACCAGTTTGAGGACTGTTAGGATATTGTTAGGTGTCTATTGGGCTTTTGAGGTGGTATACATATTATTCCCTTCTTGTTAGAGTACCATCAGAGTATTTAAACTCGACTCCCTATGAGGACTATCATCCCTAAGATCGACAATTGTGACTTTACCGCCTCTGCCTTGTACAAGTAATGGGGCACGAGCCCGGCAGTTGACAATAGGTTTTCTCATCTTAGGCACTTGGATAGAGAGAGAGAGAGAGAGATGTGATATAGATAGACTAGATAAGATATTATCATAGACTATGCTTTTGCTATTATTAGAACTTTTTGCATTTGAACACATGAAAAAGAATAGGAACTACTTCTAGATATATTAATGATGTTATGAATATATGAATGGCATTTCATTCTGATTTCTGTATACATGATCAACATTTGATATTTTCTCAGTGATATGTATTATTTAATCTCAAAAATAAAATTTTAAAAGAATCATAACTCCTATAATCAATCAGCCCTCTCGAATTTTCTTGATTGATTATTTTAACTTAACCTCTAATTTTTTTCTAGGATGCCTTTCTTTGATTTTCACCTTAACGAGGTGCAAAATTTTAGCAAGGCTGCCATTCTCTAATTTTTGACCTATAGAACATTTATTCTCTTATTTTTTCTTAGCCGTGAACCTTTTCAATCTGTCAATATTTACCGATTATCTAAACTCATTGCCATTACTGTCTGACAAAATGGCAACTCTTTTTTATAACAACTTCTTTAGCATAAAAAGTCCTTCCTAAATAGGCCTAAACTTGCCTCGAATATATGGTATTCTAAGCCTCATCTGATCAACCACCTTCCCATCTTATGTAAGAGTGAGGGTGCTTCCTGTAAATACTTGAAAGGGTTTTGTTTGGCTACAACTTGTATTCTATAGGAATGAAAGTAGTGTCTAAGTATTTTTGATGCCCAAATGATCGCTAGAAAAATCTATCCAACTTTTATATACTTTGCTTCATAAGGGAGGAATTTCTTACTAAGATAGTATATTGTGTACTTAATCCCAAAGCCATCCTTCTAGACCATCATCATCCTTACTGAACTATCTTTTATGGCCAAATACAAAATTAATGGCTTAAACTGAAAAGGCATGACCCAGTAGGCATATGTATCCCATCCAGTTATGAAAGTTGTCTTAATTCGATCTACTATTATATTCAAAATTTGGTTATACCCGGCATACCCATCCACAAAGCTGTATATAGCATAAAAAGTTGCACTATCAACCAACACGTCTATGTGAGGCAGAGGGAAGTCATCCTTAGGGCAAACTTTGTTTAAGTCCTTATAATCTACACAGATCTTAACTCTTCCATCCTTCTTTGCCACGGGGACTACATTTTCCAATCATGTGGGTTATTGAACTTTCACTAGGAACTTAGCCTTTATCTGCTTTCTAACCTTATCTTTAACTTTTTCAGCCCACTCTGTCCTAAGCCTCTTAAGCTTTTGCTTTCCTAGCTTGTACCTTGGATAGGTTGGGATGGCATGTTCAGCAATTTTTTGATGTATCTTTATAGGTCTAAGCAAAGACGTTTTCATATTTTTTCAATATTCTCTCAAATTTTTATCTCTCTTCAAAAGTTATATATGATGTTAATAAAATTTCTCTTGGGTTTTCCTCTATCCTGAGATTAAATGAAAATGTTGAATGGTTCATGATTATGATTATTCATATTGAAATTATAAGAAACATCAAACTAGTAAGCAAAATTGTTCATCTTATTAATATAATCAAAAAAGCAATCATTGTTCTCATAAAAAAGTTTAGGAACATAAACAATATCAATGAAAGTATCCTCTTTAATCTTGGCATCATCAAATGTCTTTTCAGCCTTTAAGTCAGCCTTAGGTGGATCCTTTTCTTCAATCTTCTCCTTGCCTTTCAGTTGAATAGCAAACAACTTCTCTATTATGATCTCCTCGAGCACCTCTTTATCCCAAGCTGAATGATGCAGTAGGATCTCTTCATCCCAAAAACCTTTAACTAACTTAATAATCCTTTGCTCCCAATTAAAGACATCATTAAACTCAAAATCCAATACTATCTCATCCTCTATCAGTTAAGGCTTATTCTCTCCATAATAAAGGTAGATACTTAAAGCTAGCATAAAGCTCTAAGAGATGTGGGGAAGCCGTTTCGTTGTTTCCTTCTTCTTGTCTTTCTAATTAGAACCAGTGAAACCTTACCCTTTCTTATCTTTCTGACCTTTGGCAACTATAGCAGTTTGAGGCCCTTGAGAATTCTTACCTAAACCAGCCTCAGGCTAGAAGTTCATCTTCTTCAACATATTAACCACTTACGGGCTATCAACGAAACCACCCTCTTTTTCTTCATCATTAATTATAGCATATGGAATGCACTGAAAGGCTATTTTGCTATCTCTAGCACAAACACTGGTTCTCCCTTACAGCCTTGATGATAACCACTTGACCATTGTGAGGTATTTTGATCATTTGATGCAAAGTGGAAGGCATCCCACCCAACCTATTAGTATGAATTAGCAATACCACAAATTCAACTTTGGTCTCGATAGGTCTCGTCTTCACTAATGCCCTAAAGGTCCAGTAGCTTCCATTTTAAAATTATTGTAAGTAAAGATGGTCAACTTAGACTTACTCAACATATTTTTATTTAGCCCAAAAGCAGAAATTGCCACCAATGGACAGATGTTGATAGAAGAGCCATCATCCACCATCACATAGGCCATGTGCTTGCCAATCACTTGAGCTTTGATATAGATAGGGCAATTATGATTTCTTCCTTTAGCAGACAAGTCAGCATTAGAGGACATAACATTCTTTCATGTCACTTGAGCCTTGATATATATATATGTGTGTCTGTGTGTGTGTGTACATACATATATGTATATATATATATATATGTATATGTATGTATGTATGTATACATATATATATATATACATACATACATATACATATATGTATGTATATATATATATGTATATGTATGTATGTATGTATATATATATGTATATATACATACAAATATTTATTTGAACATGCACTTATACTATGAAGTTAAGAAATGTTTAAACATGAAAAATGAAAGTTTATAATATATGGCTATCATATGATTACATTTATGTAATATATATATATATATATATATATATATATATATATAATAATAATAATAATAATAATAATAATAATAATAATAATAATAATAATAATAATAATAATAATAATAATAATAATAATAATAATAATAATAATAATTGCATATAACAAGCATGTACATAAGTTTGATTATATATGAATATTTTTATATCATTATCAACAATCCTTACTTATGTACATATATGATTACATATAAACCTTTATGAACAATCATATTACATGCCATATATAATTCAATGTGTTTCCATGTAGTCACACATTAAATATAACAACATTTAAACATTAATATAAAATACATTAAAAAGTTTGCCTTCAAAATTCTGCATAGAGGCAGAATTTTGGATCAAACTTGTGTGCCATTTTTATTTTGGAAAACATCATTTTTATGCCAAGTGACTTATATAAACTTAATCCCCTATGTGTCAAGTTTCCAAAAAAATATAATTCATCTCAATATCATATCTATAACTTGATATATTCAAGAAAAATCATAGACTATTCATAAAATCAAAAACAGTTTTTGTTACCACTTATAAAATTCATAGAATAAAATGATGACAGAATTAGACCAACTTCCCTTTATCAAAATTCTGTTCCTAGGTATCTAGTTTACTTAGAATTTTACATCATAGTATTTTTACTCCTTTACCAAGATTTATGCCCGAAAAATTAAAAATATGTTCCTTAACAGTGCAACCATTTCCTACAAGATTCAAGCTAACATTTGACATGCATGAAAACAAAATTAGGCAATGCTTCCTTCATATGAAATGTACATTTAAAATTATATTTTTCATATAATTTAACCTCATAGCATTCTAACTAATATACACAAAAATACATCATAATTTCTACAATCTATTCCAAAACCGAAATCATCAGCTCTTAAGAATTTCAATTAAATATTTGGATGATTTAAAGGCAAATTTAGCACTAGGTCCCATCTACAAATTTTTATAGATATTTCTTATATAATATTATAAATTTGAATGGTCTCAATTAGGATTTTCTAACTCAAATTATGTTGAAATTACAACCATTAGTTCATAATGCTTCATGTCTTCTCTTTTAATAACACTTCTTAAAACTTATTTCTCTATTCAATTGTTCATACTACAAGAAATTTAAATCATGCTTCTACTATAATTATTCACATGCAAGTATGAGAATCCTAATCCCATACCTTGGCCGAATTTCCTTTTAGACTTCAATCTTTTGCAAGTCCTTTCCCCTTTTGTTCTTTCTACCTCCTTCTTCTTGTTCTTTTGCACATATCCATGTACCTATGCATTAAATCCAAATTATTATTTCTTTTCATTAACATGAATTTTGTCTTTAAGAAAGAAGAATAAAGAATGAGATGAAGACCAAATCCCTTACCTTTACAAACTCCCTTTAAAAACATTATATCTATCCACTTGTATAAAAAATTCCTTGAGAGAGAGAGAAAGTTATTTCTTTAGGGAGAGATGAAGGAAAAACTATTTTCTTTCTTCAAAATTCGTCCTTCCCCCTTTTTATACCTTAAAAGTGGTCTTCCTCTCTCCAACATGCAATGCTCCAAAGTGTAAAGTGGGAGGATAAGTCTCCTTTAGGTCCTTAAATGTTTTGCAAGTCAAAAATCCTCACTAACTATTTCATCACAATTTCAACCCCTTATATCCTCTCTTTGAAATCAACTCTAATTAATCATTATTTTAACATTAGCCTCTAAATTTATATCATCTTTTAATTTAGCCCTCAAACTATTATATTTTTTTAAATTATACCCGTATAAAATTCATACCATATAATTCACACATTTATCACATAACTAATTATAACTTAATAACATTTATGCTCCAATCAATATCTTAACTATATTTTACTCTAATTATGCACACTATATACTATAATATCAATTGACTATTGTATACTCTATCACATAAGACCATGAATTCATTAGATCTTAACTACTAATAATTCATCCAATAATGCTTAATTAGACTTTAATAATATGTAATTGCCTTTGAATTCTACTAAGGCCTATTTTAGATCCTTACACAGAATGAAAAGAAATCCTTATGATGTCCCATCTATCGCATTGACAGACAGCCATATGTGGTGGTTTTTTCCCATCTATCACTCGAGGGATAGAATAGAAAACTGAAAAATACACCAAATTCACCAAAATCTCAAGCAAACTTTAGATACTCAAAAATAAGGGCATAAAACATGCCAAACTAAAATTCTAGCCTTAAATTCATGCTTCACTATGCAAAATGACATTAATATCTAAAACAATAAAATAAAAACAAAGCTTTAAAATACATAACCATGGAGGAAATCATATTCAAATTATTATTTTATCATTGCATACAGATCCAGATTTGTATAGCATTCAATTTAAACATGTACGTTAACGAATAATAACACGCAAACACATTAATTTCAACATAAAACAATATGAATATACATGATGAAATCTATAGAGAGAAAGAAAAATAGGGAGCCTAAAATATTACCCATAGGAGATATTCTGACTATATATGTCTTGAAGTCCAGATCTCCACTCCGATCGTAGTTTTTATCTAGGAAAATAAAACAATTTTTATGTGTGTTTTGCTGGATCAGAATAATGTTAGATCTTTTACCTTAGAGAAAGAAGAATTGATGTTTTCCTCTCCAAGAACTTGTCCTCTCTATTCCCAATTATGATCCCCCCCTTCAAATCCTAATTTTTTTTTATCGTTTATACATAGGTAGGAGTTGGAATTGCATTCCAACTCTAACTTTTCAGGTATAGAGGGATTAATCCCTCAAAAACTGCCCTAATAAATCCTAGAGAAATCTAATCCCTTCCATTTTTGAAAACCAAAAATGTGGGAAATATGAAAATTCAACCACAGATGGTCGTCCTTTAGACAAAAATCCACAAATCACAAAAATACCCCTGATTTGACCTAGACAAGAGGGAGGTGGCCAAAGATGACCGTCCCTCACATGAAAGACAACCATCTATCATCACTGAAGGTCAAAATCATGGTTTTTAGAGCTCTTTTGCTAAAAAAATTCAAAAACACTTGGAAAATCATAAAATTCTCAAGAAAACTATGAAAAATCTAGATCAGAGCTTTGAGATCCGTACTCTTCATCAGAAATATACTATTTTCTCATCATTGGATAACCTTGATCTAGGCTGTCTTGAATTACAATGTCTACACGAGCACTATAGAACAATATGAAAAAAAACTAAATTACAAATTTCTTCTAGCTTATCTAATTAATTGAATCCTCACTATATACATTTTGTGAATATTGGACATAAATCCCCCTATACGAGTCACTTTTCCCCTATACATAAAGAAATAAACACTTTTATCGATGTCTTAATGCACACCATCCACCAATCAATTCAAACTCTAACACAGATACAATCATCATCTTCAAAATATCTTTTAATTATATGATAGTTCCATATTTTTTTATAAACATGCCACGAACAAACACTACAAGAAAATGTTAAAATAGCAATAGAAATATTTTCGTTGCTAATTTAGCAACAAAAATCCAATTTCCTTGCTAATTAGTAACGAAAATCTAATTATGTTGCTAAAATTCGTTAAAATTTTCTATTTAGCAACGAAAATAAAAATGGTTATTTTTCGTTGCTAAATATGGAGGAAAATTTTAGCGCCAAAATATAGCAACATAATGTTGCTATGGAACGCTTATTCCGTTGCTAAATAAGGCGCTAGAGATGGCGCAAAAATTTTCAGTAGCAAAAATAGCAACTGAATACTATTCCGTTGCTAAAATAGCAATGGAAAATAAATTTCGTTGCTATTTTAGCAACGGAAGGGTTTTTCGCTGCTAATTCAGAATTGAAAGTTTTTAAGGTTCCCTAAATAGCAACCGAATATATTTTTCATTACTAAAATAGCAACGAAAATAAAATTCAGTTGCTATTTTAGGAACCTTTAAAATTTTTAATAGCTAAAATAGCAACCGAAACTTATTCCGTTGCTAAAATAGCAATGATAATTTCGTTGCTATTTTAGTAACCGAAGGGTTTTCCATAGCCAATTCAGAACTAAAAATTTTTAAGATTCCCTAAATAGCAACTGAATATATTTTATGTTGCTAAAATAGCAACGGAAATAAAATTAGGTTGCTATTTTAAGAACCTTTAAAATTTTCAATAGTGAAAATAGCAACCAAAATCTATTCCATTGCTAAAATAGCAACAGAAAATAAATTTCATCTAAAATAGCAACGGAAAATAAATTCTGTTGCTAAATAACGTTCCTAAAAAATTCAGTTGTTAGAATAGCAACCAAATTTAATTTCGATGCTAATTTAGCATTAGATATAGATTTCGTTGCTATTTCGATTGCTAATTCCCAATTTGCCTTAAGTATAAATTGATCTTTTTCTTCCACCTTTTTCTTATTCATCTCCTCCCTCAAAGTGAAACCGCTGCAGCTCTCACTCCCCCCCCCCCCTCTCTCTCTCTCTCTCTACCCCTCATACACCGCCGCACCTCTCATTTGATTCTCAATCCATCGGCACACCTAAAGGAGTTGAGACACCGAGTTTGGAAGCACTCTTTTTAGATCTGGCCATCAATTTGTGTTCAGCTCCACTCATATTTGGGAGCTCTCTCTCTCTCTCATACACCGCCGCACCTCTAGAGGGGGGTTTTTTAAGGTTGGCGCCAGAGATTCCAGAGGATCTGTATCATCTGATTAAGAAAGCGATGGCCATTCGCAAGCATTTGGAGAGGAACAGGAAAGATAAAGAATGACTTTATCGGATTCCAATTCCTTGCACTAGTTGGACTTGTAATGCTATGTATGCTTGAATTTTTAATTTATTTGGGCATTATTCATCAGTGACATCATTTGTCTATAGATTGCAGATCAATAAGGTGCTCTGAAATAATGTTGTTGTTTTGTTCAATTTGTTAAAAATTTTGGATGCAATGTGTGCTAAAATCATTATTTAGGGACAAATAGAACACAGTAAAAAGTAAGTACTGAATAAAGTCATGAAATTTACTTCTTATGCAGTGGTAGCTTATATGATAATGATTGGTTCCTTGAAGTTAGTTTCTGAGTCTTTGATTTTATTCTATCTCATTATTAGGTATCTTTTATAATTCAACAATCTTGCTCCATAATTTATTATGTATTTTTTATTAAATTCATTCTTCTGCAATTTTCCTTGGAGTATAGTTCCTTAATGTTTTTTAGTTGCCTCAAATTTTGGTGTTATGCTTCTGTTTAATCAAATTACGTGAGTTTCCAATTCATAAACACTGGCTGCACCCACCCCCTCAAGGCATTTTGGCACCTCATAGTCTTTATAATGTTGTTCATGATGTTTTAGGATTCATTTAATTCAATGCAAGTATTAGTATGTTTGTCATTGGATATGCGTTTTACTAGTGCAGCTTTAAGAGTTTCTTATTTTGAATTTGAAAATAGACCTGTATTCTCGGTGTCCCATATTGTCATGCTTTTTTAGCTTTTGTTTTAACATTAACAGATTACTTCTTCTCTTTCTTTCTTTTTATTTACTGTTGAATATTATTTTTTGTGTGGAGTCACGCTATAACTCAATAGTAGAAAAGCAAAGAAGGAAAAACCAAATATACTTGGACCTCAAAACAGTCAAAACAAACACTGACTTCTTTCTGTTTTGTTCTGTTCTGTTCTGAACATAATATTATTTAAGCTTCTATATTGACAAACCAAATCCTCTCACTTACTGTCTTATTCAGCTATATATGCATTCAATAATCTGTGGAACTTTATATTATCATCTTTATTGATAAACAAGATGCTCAACCTCATATTGTTATTGCTCTTTGGAAGGAAAAAATTGAGGAACCAAAATTTCATAACTCAGATCCAATACTTACCTTGTTGGACAATTCTACAAGTAAGTTCTGCTTATTTCTACTTTATCTCTAGCTCAGTTTTCTAATTTTCTCATTATTGTTGCTTCATGTTTGCATATTATCATTAAGCTTCATATGTGTTTTTCTTACTACCTAATATGCAATATTTTGATTTTATTACATAAGTCATTTACAAGATGCTAATTGTAATGATGTTAAAGATAAGGATGGGAATGTGCAATACTTACATATGGAACTGAGTTTATATAAGAGGATTTAGCCTTGAAATGCCAACAGACAGTGTCCAAAGGAAAGTACTCGAATTCTACAAATGTTGAGGTTTGTAAATATTGGTTACTATTAAATTAATCATATGGTGATACTAAGTAACATCTAAAAAGTCAATCTATATTTGCTGTTAATTTATTTTTTTATAATCTCATCACAAGATTGCTGTTGTTACCATCTATTTTTACCTCAATTACATGAGTTGCACATTTAATACTCTATTATTTAATACTCACAGTAAGCTATTCACATAACTTTGTAAATTATACATTATTTAATACACTTGATTTATTTTAAAAGCATATTTTTATATAATTTATTTATTAAATGATGTATATTTAATTTTAAAAACTGCACACGGAAAGATAATGTTATAGTGGCTAATTTGTCTAATACAGTAATTATTTCTGACATTGGCATTTCTATGTACAGGCTGGTATTTCTTTGTATATTAAATGATGGATTTGCTTGACTGTTGTGCTTTTTCAGATGGATTTTTCTTTCCTCTTCAACTACTACTATTTAAGGTGCCAAGAAAGATCGAGTTTTGACAAAGGTTTTTATTATAATTATTTTGTTTTTAAGGTCTCACAGCAAGAAGTTAGGATAACAATTGTGGTTGCTTTTTTTCTTTAGGTGTTGAAAATTTTAAAATTGCTTAATGTTAATATTTTGGCCAAATAAATTCTAGGATGCTAATTGGCTTGTTTAAGCTTAAAGGTTTTGTAGGTTTGTTTGAATTACGAGTAGTTTGCATATGAAATGTTAGTAGTTATTTATACCTTGAATATTGACTTACCATGTCTTGATTGGGAATTGATTTTAAGAAACGTGAACTGAATTTGAATTTCTTAGTGAATTTTGCTTGGAAGAGTCATTGAAGCAAGTGTTGATCATTTGAATTGTTGTTTTAGTTGAGTCCTAGCTAATTTTTTTAGTGAAGTTGTTATAGCTATAAACTTTCTTTTTTTTTAAGAGATCTCTTATTTGCTTTATGTCATTGAGTGGTTTAGAAGATATGTCATGTTTGAACAATTGAAAGAGTTGGATAAAGGGTAGAAGTATGATTTATAACTTTAGAAGGCTGAGCAGTTGTCAAAATAAGCTACTGCCTTGAGTTACAGCATTATTATTTTCTTGATTTAATTTAATTCCTCTCCATGGACTGTTAGAATTATCTATTCTTCATAAATATCAAAATAAATTATTTGGGCTAGATGTCTCAAAGCTACTTCTGATATTGGCTTCCTTTTGATCTATGAATATTAACCCTCTCATGATGTTAGTTTTGCTTTGAGACTCTGTTTTCTTGTCTTCAGCAATGCTTCTTGGGCGTTCTATTTTCTGTATTTGTTATTTTGCTTCTTAGTCTATGTTTTATTGCTAGGCAGAGGTCAGGTTGTTGGGTGTTTGTTGCCTTTTTCAGGCTAGCAGGTTTTGTTTTTGTTACTGCTGTAAGCCTCGTTTCTTTTTCTGCGAGTAGTTTTGGTTTTTGCTTCTCGTTGCGGGACTAGGTCTTGCTTCAAGCTTTATTTCTTTAATAAAAATTTATTCAGCTTATCAAAAAAAACTAATAGATGCATTGGATTGGCAAATTAAATGTCTCATTTCTTGAGCCAGCATGCATTGTTATATCTTATTAAGTAGAAAATGTGATGATTATCATTATGAGTGTGTATTTGCATAGACATCTTCCAGAAGGTATTGATATTATTATGCTCTTATTAGATCAAACCAGGGATTTCTGCATCAATCTTCTTATTTCTTTTATTTTAATTCCATTTACATAGCTCACTTATTTTTCTTTTTTATTTCTCCACAGATTCACGGAATTTATGGAACCAAAAATCATTGATAGGAATAACATTGATTTTGTTTTATACTTCCTAAGAAGAAGGTATTTAGGTTTTGATTATACTTGGTCAGACCTATTTGTAAAATTTGTCAACAGCATAAACCAATTTGTAAAATTTGTTAGTTTTTGTTATTTATGAATGTATTTGTACAAGCAAGTTTGTGTTATAAATTGACTGAATACCCCATTGCTTACGGTTTAATTTGTATATTTATTCCAAATTCATCTGGCAAGAGGGTCATAGTTTTTTCAATTGTGGACATATGAAACTTGTAAGTGCAAAGCACTTAGTATTTGGTGATGTTCCTTCTTTTGAGTGCTTTAGCAAAATCTCAGTTCAGCTAGGTTGATTGGTAGTGGAAGAGAAAATTTCTATTGACAGTCCATTTTATTACCATTAAGATGTAGTAATGAAATGTTGGCATTGAAAAACTAAAAGAAATTTTGAGCAAAAAAGCAACAATACTTTAGTGACGAATTAGCGACAAACATTCCACCGTAAATTTTTTCTTAACACCCCTAATCTTACCAACGAAATTATTCATTGCTAAAATAGCAACGGAAATTAATTCAGTTGCTAAAAATAGCAGCTATCAAATTTGCAACCGATTTTTTCGTTGCTATTTCAGAATTTTCTTGTAGTGAAAATCAATATACGCATATATAATGACTAAACCAAAATAGTGATTTTTAACTTAATTACATAACCAACTCTCAATTTAAACTTACACATCTCCATAGAAAATTTTGTCTATCGAGCGTACATGCCAAAACTAAGAAAAAGAATCCAAGATACACAATAAATAGCCTTTTCGATATATCCACACTTTTAGCCTTGATATGACTCCAACTTGATATAGATCAACTGGACTAATCTCTTCTATCTCATGAATGTTGTTTTTTTAACTTGTACGCAGAAATACCATAAGCTAAGCTAAAACTTCAGTAAGAATGCTTAACTAATTTTGCTTATCTTTAAAATATTGCATACGTAAACCTAATAGAAACTAGTAACACAATTTGGTTATATATATTATAACTTAAAATTTTGGAACGTGATTAAAGATACGTAACAAAATATGTTATAACTACACAATATACCTCAATAAATAAATGGTATATATGATGCAAGTAACCATGAAAATGCAAAAAATTATGTAATGTCAGAAAAATTTTAAACCTTGTATTACATTCTTTTACAAGAACTTAGTTAACCGGTGTGTGTATATATATATATATATTTCTCTATAAAATTTATATAATACTTTAAACTATATTTAAATTATATCATTCTCCTTAGTAACATTTATATGGAGTAAACAATTAAATTTTATATATGTTATTTTTTATTATATATATTAATGTATATATTTTACTTGAAAAAATTTAATTAGATTTTATTATGTTTTAGAATCTATGTTTTAACACTTAATTTTGTCCAAATTTTTTCTTTAACTTACAATTAAGTGTGCTACTTTTCAACAATATCAAAATGCACTTTATAATATTAACTATTAATTTATTGAACATGAATTTTGGCTAGTATATTATGTTTATTTTTTGATTTTTATTTTAAATTACTTTGCATATTTAAAAATAAATTGAACCTTATTTAATTTTTTTATATAATTATATATTATAAATTTTAGTGGCTAACCGAAAAATATTGATTAACCAAACCAAAACCAATGAACTTGTTAACCGAATATAATGGACTGATTAATGGTTAATGATTTTATAAACTAATATTAATAGATTAGTTAATTTTCTTACTAATTGATAAAACACAAAATTTTATCATAGAAGGAGAAATCGCCAGCCATGGTAAAGGAGGCTTTAATGACCTGCAAAAAATGAAACTAGCCTGGTCTTGCCAGGCTTTTGAGCTCCGATGCCTAAGTTAGCTATCGAAGTGTGGAGAGAAAGCTTAATGGAGAGAGAATATTAAGAGTTAGAGAGAGAGAGCCCCCTTGTTATGTGTTTACCTCTCATATTTATACTCTTGAGTGTTGGACTTTATGGACTTCTGATCTTAGGCCTCTTCGTGAGCCTTTAATGGGCCGACGTTATAGTTAATTTTATTTTGGGTGTTATCACTAATGGACCGGTTAAACAGTCTATGCTCACCACTAAGCAATGGTTTAATTTTATAAATGATTAAAAATGAAATCTTCATTTTTATTGGAGAGAACCTTGTAATATATATATATATATATATATATATATATATATATATATATATATATATATATATATATATATATATATATATATCTGTGTGTGTATGTAGGAAAGAAAGTAACTAAAATATAAAATTTATTTTTTATTATATAAAAAATAATAAAATATAAAAAAAAGAAAGAAAGAGGGAAAAAAGTTGACAAATGGGATAGAAGTCCCTTAAGAATTTCAAACAAAAAAGAAAAAGAGAAAAAGAGATAATAATAATAATAATAATAATAATAATAATAATAATAATAAACATATATATATATATATATATATATATATATATATATATATATATATATATATATATATATATATATATATATATATATATATATATATATATATAAACTCGTTCTTTCTCCTTTCCTTTTTTCTAATTTCTATAGCCACCACCACCACCATCACCTTTCTTCTCTTTTTTTCGGCACTATCTGGCCCATTTTTTCGACATGCTTCGCTTTCCAACAATTCCTTACATCGAGATGAACACATAGATATTAATTTTAAGTCATTTGATGTGTTAGAAGAATAGATCGCAAATATGGCATCCAAGACTTTCCGGTGACATTCCAACCACTGCAAATCTTTAATTGGCATGTGATCAATACCAATGGACTCCTCTTGATGAGAATTACAAGCCAGTGTTCTCTGTTCTTCTCGGACAACAATCGATCACCAACCGACCGACCACCTCTTACACCTAAAAATTCCAAATTATACGGTTCATCATTTTTAACTTGGGTAAACTCTCAATTCATCATTTTAAGTGTTTTACAAATTAATTGGATATGTTGAGTATTATGCCATGCTAATTAATTTAATTATATATGCCAATTGTGACTTAAATTAAAATATTGTGAGAATATTTTTAAAATGATGGATTGAGCTCTTGAAAAATTAAAGGCAGAGGTGCATGGAAGTTTAAGAAATTATAGTAGGTCACTTAAATAAATTATTTTGGGTGTTTATCAAAGTCCTTATATGAGATGAATATGTTTAATTAAAGTTGAAAAGAGTATCAAGTGATGAGAACTATAATTTTGGACATAAAGATGGTTATAAAGGAATAACTTAAATTTTTAAATATTTATGTATAGTATTACGGTATTTGAGAATTTCTTGGTATGAATGTGGTTAGGAATAGAAAAGAAACTCAGCAAATAGATTGGAAAGCCTAAAGTAACTATTTTGATATTTAGTTATTGAGGTCAGTAGATAAGCTCCGATTTATGACTTCTTAAATAAATTTATCAATAGCATGCTTTAATTGCTTACAAATGTTTAAACATGTATGCATAAAATTTATTAAATGCTCATAAATGGTATTGGAGTAAATAAAGAGATAGCTAATGCCCTATAAGTTTTACAATTTTAAAATAATAATAATTAAAAGCATATTTATAAATGTATTTAAAAATACAAATTGAAATTTACATATATATGGATATATTGTATAAATATATGTATATGTCTATGTGCATGTACAAAGTATACGTGAAAATATTTTATTTGGCTTTTACATGATGTGTGAGCATGAAATCATAGTTACAGACATTAAAGCACAATTCCTTATATTACAGTTACAGGGGCCCCTTGGTAGTTTACTATCTACATGTTATTTGTGGTTATGCCACTACATGATTTTTGGGATTTTATCCCTTATAGTTCATTTCATTATTACATTTCTTGCATTTGGCTTAATATTATTTAAATATGTCAAAATTATTATATGAATATGAGACACTTAAAAAGGCATATGATAGTACATGTGTTTGTTTTAGGGAAATATACCTTTGTATACAAACAGTTGATTATTATACGTGTTTTAATTACTTAATTTATAAATCCCAAGTGTTTTAATTATTCATTTTTATTGTTAATATCTAAAGAAAATATTTTAAATTACTTAAGAATGGAGGTAGTGGATTGATAAATAAAAACTTAGTTATATGAAATACCTAATCGAGATGCCAAGTAAGAGTGATCGATGTCCCAAACACCAATCTCTTTTTGGACATCAAAAGATTAAAAATCATTTCCCAATGTCCTTTTGGGTGGTGACTCCATGATACTTGCCTCTTTAAGCCCACATTGGACGCCTTTATAAGTTAGCCATCAATAATAGATTGGGCCTAATCCCTTATTATTGTGAAGTTGCCAGTTTATGAGTATAGTAAGCCTCATCCGATCTTAAACCCAAAAATCAGGCCTCCGAAAACTAAATCGGAAAAGAGCAAGCTCCGGCACACGTTACATGTAGTGTATGGTTTTATTGGATATTTAGAATCCAGTTATATGGTTATGATGAATATATATATATATATATATATATGTATATGTGTTTTATGTATATATATGTGTGTGTGTGTGTGTGTGTGTCCACACACACACACACACATATATATGTATGTATGTATGTATGTATGTATACACATATGTGTGTGAGTAAGCATACATGTACACACAAACATATATATACATATATATGCATAGACACATACACACACACATATATAGGGTGGCCATGGGATTATGATTGATGTGATGGAATTTATAAAAGTGTATCCAATGTTTTTAAACAGGTTAAAATTTTTGAAAAGGTCATATTTATAGAGGAGATGCTGCCAAAATTTTGGTATGCATTGAGAAACCAAAAGACCTTGTCACTTGTTTTTTTCAATAGTTAATTTTAAGTATGTATAATTAAAAAAATCCAATTTTTTTATTTGAAAGAAAATATCATTTTGATAAACTTAGTTAGAAAATTTAAATAGTTAACAATGAAATTAAGGTACAAGATGTGACAAATTAAACTAAAATTCAACTTAATCATATTCAAAACTCCATATAATGTTCCATTAATGATTTACAATATTTGTGACGTGCACCGGAGCCCGCTCTATTCCAGTTGGATTTTCAAAGGCCCACTTTTAGGGTTCAAGACTGAGTGAGGCTCACTATAACTCATAAATTGGCCACTTCACAATAAAAGGTGGTTATACCCAAATCATTGTTAATAGTCAACCCATAAAGGTGTCTAAAGTGGGCTCAAAGAGGTAGGTATCATAGAGTTTCCACGTAACAAAATGTTAGAAAATTATTCTCGACCTTTTGATGCCCAAATAGAGAACAGTGTTCGAGACATCAATTTTAGTTCGCATCTTGGTTAGACATTTTCTTATAATCAAATTTTATTATTAGTCCACTACCTCTCTTCTCACATGATACATTGAGATAAAATTAAATAAACATTTCGAGCATTCAAGGAATGCGATAAATCAAATAGAAAGTCCCTACTTAAATAATCACATAAGCAAATTATCCCAAAGAGAAAAATAATATGCAAGATGAAATAACATACATAAAATGGGGAGTTAATTGAGTTTTGGAAACATTGGTTCCTTTATACATGATTTTTACATAAAAAAAAAGATGGATAGCTTTTACTTAATTGTAATGAAAACAAGGGATGGGTGATCGCACTTTTACAGAAAAATAAGTCTTCCTTTTATGGTGTGATTTTTGAATTTAAAAATTAGACATTGGTAAATTTTTATTAAGAAAAACCCAATTAATTAGATATAAAACTTTTAAGTGATTTACTTAAATTAATGTGATAGAAAAAAACTCTTTTTTACAAAATTATTACATCCTCAAAGAGAAAATACATAAAAAACAAGAAAAAAACTCTTTTTTACAAAATTATTACATCCTCAAAGAGAAAATACATAAAAAACACAAAATATCAAAATTAAATAAATAAAGCAACTTTAAATAAAACAACCTAAATGAAAATTAAGGGTTTGAGAGAGTGAAAGAACCGATTAGGAACGACTCCCGATGCATAATCACCCCTTGAGAGCTCCAAAAATGCGTAAAATAATTTGCTCACCCATAACACAAGAAAATCAATTAATTAGTATATTAAAAAGGAAATAAATATTAAAATAACTTAAAATGATAAATAGAATGATCATATCGAAATAAAATGTAATACCCCTAATGATACCCTAAGCGGGATAGATGGTTATTTCATATAAGACAGAGGTTAATTATGAGATTAATTAAGGGAAATAGAAAATTTGGGACTTGATTGAAAAGACAAAGTAAAAGAATGGTGGTAAAACTAGAAATAAAGGAAGATGTGAGACAAAATTAAGAAGTCTAAATACAAAGAGGGACCAAAGTGAAATTGTCAAGATTTTTAAAAATAACCAATAAGATTTGAGCAAGTGGATGGCTGTGAAGAGAGAAGCAAAAACTTGGTCTTCTTCTCCTTGTGGTGGTCGGCCATTTTGGCCAAGAAAATTAATTTGTTTTGTTTTGTTTTCTTTCTTTCCTCTTCCTCTTCTTCTTCGTTTTCTTCTCTTCTCCTTAAAGATGTTGTTATGCTTTAAGTGAGAAAAGGATTGGAGATGATTAAGAGAAAGAGAGAGAATTAATTTACAGAAACTTAAGGCTAGGAGCAAGAAGAGATAAAGAGCAAAGATAGAGAGGTTGGAGGAGAAAGATAAAGAAGAGAGAGAAAGGTAAAGCTTGAAAGGTTAAAGTTTAAAGAGGTATGGGAACTTGAACTTAACCTTGATTGTGTATATGTTTATTGTGTATATGATGCAATAATAGTGGTATTTGATGTTATAGTAAGTGAATATTATGAAAAAAAATGAGGTTAGACTTGATTGAAAACCGAAATAAGAAGGGGTGACAAAGATAAGGGAAAAACTGTTTTAGGGTTCATTAGACCAGTCTTCACTATTTTAATGATATCTTGAGTTATAGTCATTGGAATTGAGAAATTCCAGTTGGATATGAAACTAGACTCACATATCTTCATTTAATATGAAGAGAACACGAAATCTGAATAAATTTTGATGTTAGAGAAAAATAGGCTTGGATCCGGTTCTTGACTGCTGCCCCTATCATTAGGTGCATCCTATGGTTTTTCTTGAATATATTGAGATTTATAGCTCTGATTTGGTTTATTTTTGATTTTTTGGAAACTAGAAAGATATATCTACAACTTTGTAGAAGAAAGTTTTCTCTAAAAATGATGTTTTCTGGGTCAAAATCGGTATAGAAGTCGAGTCATAAAATCTGTCTCTGGACGATTTGGGCCTCACGGTTACTAGGTTTTTCATGGTAACCGTGAGGTATCCCATTTTCAGTTCAGAACCTAAAGGTGACCTACCTCATGGTTACTAAGCATTTCATAGTAACCGTGACCCCTTTAAAAAGTACAGAACACGGTTATTACTCATCCGGTAATGACCGTGAGGTAGTCTGGCACAGTCCAGACCCGAAAGTGCAATTAGGTCATGGTTACCATGAATTTCATAGTAATCGTGACCCCTAAATCATGTCTTGGGCCACGGTTACCATGAATTGTTAGTAACTGTGACCACCCCCTTCAAAGTTCAAAACATGAAAGTTAAGATCCCATTTGTGGTATAAGATCAACTACTATATATTTTCTATAATCTCATAGTTCAGTCTAAATATGAAATATATGATAATGTACAACATTCATTATACTAAATGTATAAGAAATGCTAAGGCTATGTTTATATTGTAATATATGATGCTTGTACGTGTTTATTTGAATATGAATTTATGAAATAGCACAATTATAAGATAATGATGATGGCATATATGTGTATATGGTGATAGCTGAGAATCATAGTATGTTATATTGCTTTGAATTATTCTACTTTATAGTGGAATACACTAATATGAATTGATGAATTATATACTATGAATCAAATGATACATGAGATATGATTAATTTCCTGCACTTAAAAACTTGGTTGTGGATAGATGGGCATGCCTATAAGGTTCCATCGCAGCTGCTTCTGTTTGACTCTTATGAGTCTTCTGTTTGTCTCTACGTGAGACTTCTGTTTAGATACCTACGGGTATCCTTCTGTTAGATACCTACGGGTATCCTTCTGTTTTGATACTTTCGGGTATCCATTGCACCCGTTATCCACACCCATCGGACTTTAGCAGGCATTTCACAGTATGGAATGAACAATGTATAAATGTGTGTGTGTGTGTGTGTATATATATATACTATTGATAAAGATTTCATTATTTTATTATGATCTATTCTTATACAGTTAAGTTATAACATCAAATATGCTATGAGAGTTATATTATAACTCTTGCATGATAATTATAATATTTTGACATTTTTATTGTTTATTGTGTGCTTGAAAACAATCACTGTGAGTGGTTGTTCATACATGTATTGTTCCCCACTAAGCTTTATAGCTTAGCACGGGTGTTTATCCGTGTAGGTTCAAGATGTTGTTGCTTCAGGGTTAAGGCCAACACCAGCTAGGAAGAGAAGTTTAAGATGTCTAAATTGTATTGTTTTCTCTTTTGTTTTATGTAAATCTATGAAAAATACTGTAATGAACATGTTTTATAACTATTAATTCAAAATATGTTTACAATGTAGCAGAATATATGTTTATACAACTCGTTAAAATGTAAGAACTAAAATGTCAAAGAAGAACTAATTATGTAGTAAAAGAATATATTATGTTTATTATATGTATTACTTATTAAAATATTAAGATAAGTAACAGTAATCCGGATAGACTAGTGTGGTCCTTACATAAAAAATGAATACAGACTGGAAAATATGCTCATAAAGATACAGAAATGAGCTAGAAATAAATACTAAGAAAATGACTTAAATCAAGATAAAAAAAAGGCATTAAAAATGTTAAAAATATGAGGAAATCAAGCCATAGATGCCCCAGGTAAGAGGAGGGATGGGACGAGGAGAAAGCATCACGACTTCTCGTCTATTGCATTGATAGATGGCCGTCTATAGTGCTTTCTTCTTATCTGTCATTTGAAACAAATACAAAATGCAATCTTTCAAGCTCAAAATAAAGGAAAACCTAAATAAGCCCTAAACATGCAACTATACAATCCTAACACATGTCAAATCTAGCCATGACATTTAAAACATACTTTTAGTCAAACAATAACAATAAATATAATGCAAAATAGAATTTTAACATAAGAAAACACTTGTATATTTATGAAGGAAAATAAACCCTAGCATGTTATTATAGCATGTTAGACAATCTCAAATCATCATAACATCTCAAAATCATACAGATCGAATGGGTAAACACAAAAGCATGCATTACAGTATTATAAAACAATAAGTATATTCATATGAATTTAATGATGAACTAGAGAAAGAAAGCTTAGCCTAGAATATTACCCTCATGATATTCTAATTTTGTAAGAGTAGGAACGTTGTTCTCTACTCCGATCCTCAATTTTTGTGTTCAAGAAAAATAAGGAGATTTATGTGTGTGCTTTCATTATGAATGATTACACTTGAACTTTGGCTCCAAGAGAAGAGAATTGATTTCTCTCTCTTAAAAACACTATTTTTTTATATTTTGTCCTCCTTTTTAAAAACTCTAATTTTGGCCTTTTACATTTGGAGAAGAGTTAGAGCCTAACTCTAACTCTAATTCTCTAGATATAGAAGGATTAGATCCCTTTAAAATTCGAAATCAAATCAAATGTCGTCCTCATCCCTATTTGTAAAACTAGAAAACGTGGGAAATTTGGAAATAAGCCCTCAAACGGGTGTCTGTCATTGACAAATGGCCATCCCTTACATGATTCCTCAGTATTTATAAAAATGCCCTTAAATTTAACCTATACTGGAGAAAGATGGCTACAGATGGCTGTCCTTTTTATGATAGATGTTCGTCTGTCATTGTCACGGGCCAAAAACAAGGTTTTTGATCCTGTTTTGCCAAAAACCTTTCGAAAACACATAAAAAACCACAAAGTTTTCATAAAAATGTAAAAAGTGAGGTCGAAGCTTCGAGATTCATGCTCTCTATCAAAAATATATTATTTTCTCATCATTGAGGAATCCTAATCTAGGCTACCTCAAGTCACGGTGCCTATAGTTGCCCTTAATTTTGGAAAACTAGTGTACTAATGCCAATATGAGCCAAAATTTAGGGTAAAGGAAAAAGATGTGCACCTTAGGCAGCGAATCCTTGATTGATTATTTTAAAACACGTATCATTTGAGGTAGTGAGTCTCTTGGTTGGATAGTTATCATCAGCTTCTCGATGTGTTAACCCTTGGTTGGATAGTTACCATCAGTTTGTCAATTTGTTAACCCTTAGTTGACTGTCTGATTAGTGCTAACTTGTCAACATACAGAATCAAGATGAGTTGATTGTATACGATTAGTGCTAGCTTATTGGCAAGTAGAACCATATAAGACTGTTGTATTTAATTAGTACTAGCTTATCAATATTCAAAATCAAACTAGACTATAGAATGGTTGGTTGGTGTTATCTATAGGTGTGCATAATCTTGCAGTTGCAGTGGTTGACGCCATCTATAGGTATGTCTTCCCTCTTAAATCAATATTCTTATTGGAGAATTTCTAGCAAATACGCATTTATGAAGAGTCACTAACAGCATGTGTTTATAGGCTTGCTTTATATATATAGGCCAACCTTGAAGACACTGTAATATAATTCTTTCCCTCATCATTGGAAGTTAAAACAACCTTCTGGACTAATAGGTCTATCTTGAAGACACTATAGAACAATTCTTTCTCTCATCATTGGAAGTTAAAACAACCTTCTAGATTGATAGGTCTATCTTAAAAACACTGTAGCATAATTTTTCCCTCATCATTGGAAGTTAAAATAACCTTTTGGACTATCCCTCTTTTAGTGTGCTTCAGTTTTATACTGTGATCTTGGCTTTAACCATATGGATTAATTATTGGAAAAGTGTTCACTTTGTCTTCAGCCATATGGATCAATTATTGTTGAAGTCCCTCCCTTTATCTTCAACTATATGGATCAAACACTAGTGAAGTTTCCATCAGTTCAATAATTCCCTTATCTAAGGGGAATTTAGGGTTTTGACCGTTTTTCTTGAATCTTTTCAAAATTAAAAAATATATGCACTTCTCTTTATTGTGCATCTTTTTTATTTCAACCTGTTCAAGTGACTTCTTGTAGCTTGGCAGGTGTCTTGGAGCTCTAACCAAAGGAGAAAGACCATCACAGGTTTTTATCCATTCCTTATTCACAAATACTTTATCCTTCTAATCCAGTTTAATATGGGTTTCACTCCCCTTCACAAATGCTTTATCCTTTTAATCCAATTTAGTGTGGATGTTGCTCCATTCACAAATACTTTATCCTTATGATCCATTTTAGTATGGGTGTGTTCCTCATTCTGTGATAAGAAGATATGTCTCTTTTAGGTTTTGTAGAGTGTAGGGTTTATACCTTTTGAGGGAGTTTATGAGTACCTATGGGAAAAAGTGTGATATTATTGTTTTATTCACTAGACTTGATCTTGTTATTTTTACATTTACTATTTTGATTATGGTTGATTTATTTTGTCATTTGTTTTGCCATTTTATCTTTTTCAATTTCCATGTTATTACTTTGATCATGCATTTTGTTATCAATCTTATAATATATTTATATTTTAGGCATATCAAACATAAATGAAATATAAATACATACATGTCATAATAATTTTTATATAAAACAAAATATTCAAAAGTTTTAAAACTCCCTAAATACAAAAACTAAACTACTAAATTGGTTTTAGCCCTCTGTAATAGGATGGTCCAGATAAAGGATGGAAAATTGAAGGCCTAAGAGGTCTATATGGTGCCACTACCTATGGTGGTGCTGGTGGCTGCTCCCCCTACTGCATGAACTTGAACTCAAATCAAGGTAGTGCAGTAAACAACAGCTACAAAATTTGCTTTATTACCTTAGCTAGGTGCTCTAAGCTCTGGCCTATCCCTAAGACTATTCAAGATTATCGCTCTAGGTACCTCATCAAATCATCCCTCAGATCCCTAATGTACCTCCTTAGCTGCTTATCTATTTTGATCACAACCTATCTACCCCGAAAGACCTCTATCTCAATATGACCCCTCTACTCTCTAATCTGAGTGAAAGAATCTTCAACCACCTGTAAGGTCGCATCAAATCTCTGGCCAATGGCTACTAAGTCTACTCTAATGCCTTATACATGGGCCTGATGTTGAGTTTGCAAGGACTACACCAAGGCTAGCACGATCGACAGGATCTGATCATATCATTTAATGGCGTCCTCTATGGCAGACAACCTCTTTGAAATATCACTAAATGATGGCATAGGCATCGGCTACACTGGTGGTGGAAGGGTGGAGGTAGATGCATTCGAGTAACCATATGTCCCGACAATAGTAGAGATGGAAGCCCTAAGATGGCCATATGACGAGTACCTCTCCTATCTCCTAGAAGGTGACTACCATGGCCTAATGGTCGACCATGGATGCACTAGAGGATGAGGTGATCCACTAAGAAGCTCATCAAGATTTACCTACTTATCCATCTCCAAATTAGAATCTATACCTGCCCTGTAAGGCTCATGTGGCTCCTTCTGTTAATGATCATACTGCACTGATAGTGCTGGAGGTGCCTAAAGTGGCTGAGGTGGCTGAATTTGATCCTCCACCTCTGTTGGTGGCTCTGGCATAATGGGATCCAAACCATATCTCGACCATCCTCATCCTAAAAGTAGCCTACATATCTACAAAAATATCCTTCTAGAGCATTCTACTAAATGTTCTCTCATCTACCCCTAGGTCTAGTAATAGTCGGGTCACCACTCTCTTGATGCATATATGTGACATCGACTGAGTAGAAACTCTTAGTAGGGTAGTAATGATCTTATGTGTGTTATCTACCCTCCTACCTCTATGACCACATTGACCGACCTAGGATTGCCGATGTGGCTGAGATATGAAGTGGATAGGACCCTCTTGATGTATCTAAGCATCTATGTAGCCAACATTGTGATCTTGGCCATTTCTAACTAGCACATGGCCTCAATAAGTGTAATAGCTTCCCAGTGCTCTCTCACTACTCCCCTCTCTAGAGTAAGGACATCTGGTCCCACCGGAAGCCTCATATCCTCTGTGTAAAATTGGTGTATGATGCTATACTAAATGTCCCACATCTAAATTGGACCACCCCTTCCTATGTATCAGACTTCTAGTAGCCTCCATATTGAAGAATGGTTAAAAATTCTCAAGTGATGTCAGGGTATGTTTGGAAGGATAGAGCAAACAATGCAGTCCATCCCTCAACAGCTAGCAGTTCGTTGACTTCATCAGTCATCTCCATAATCTAAAGAAACCGTTGTGACATAAATTGACTAGATCAAAACTACACTTAAGATAAGGCCCAATAACTGTTGACCTATCAAGAGGTCATCCATCCTGAAGTTGGTAGAACCGATGTAGCTTGTGCCTCTCTACGTAGCATCCGTAAAAATTAAATGTTACTTTTTTAAGTTAACTTGCATTACAAGTAAGCTAAAATTAAGTTCCTAAAATTTTTGGCAACATACCGGCTTAAACTGATGTTGGCCAACTTGCATGGAAATGGAAGTCAAGCGCCATAGCCATTTACAACATCCTAAGCCCATTAATGGGCGGTCTAGCAAACATGCACTTCAATTGAAGAAATTTAAAATCTATAAAATTTTAACAAAATTTTGAAAGTTTTCTGGCTAGGAATGTGCCTGCCCCCTGCATAAAAAAGCATTTTAAAGGCAACAACAAAGGCCACTAGTGGCTAGCAAGCAATTCAATTCAAATGATGATTTTGTAATAAGTTCAAAATGGCAAGGCAAGAGATCTATCACTTCGAGTCTTTATTTATTTCATAGTTAATCTTAATTGCAATATTCGTATTTAAAATTAATCTTCAGTTAATCTACATTGATGTGTTGTTAATTTTAATTACAATGTGTCCATGAGGCTTATTTACTAATTCTAAGATTAATCTACAATTTATCTATATTAATTCATTATTCAAATTAAATTAAATCCCAAATCAAACTAAGTTAAACTAAACTAAACATTGGATTCCGCAATATATATGTTCATTCCTATGTACATTGGATTAAAAGGATGTGAAACTATAAAATTTACAAGGTTAAACCAAACAAACTTCATAGGCAATAAGCAACACAATAGGGCATTTCATAGGTATAAACAAGGAAATCATGAAAAATAATTTAAAAAATATAACTATATATCCTAAATTAATCTTATTAAATTCAAATAACAAAAGTAGCAAAAGAAACTTACAATACAAAACCAAAAAGGAAGAGAATAAGTAAAGAAATACTTACTTAAAGTGGAAAAAATAGGTATATCAAAAATGCAATGAAAGGTGAAATAAATTGCACCTCAAGATGCGCATCATCCTTGGGAGAATTACTACCCAAACAGCTTCACGAAATAGGCAAAAAATGAGAGATAAATAGAGAAAACCCCGAGATGAGGCATAAAGTAACGTTAATGGTAATTATGAAAGTGAGGAAGAAGAAGAGAAGAGGAAAAGCTTTTTATTTTTTAAAATTTTGAATGACAAATAGGCAGGGCATCTGTCGTTAATTATAGACGGTCGCCCCATACGTCTCGTCTGTCAACATTTTTTTCCTTTTTTTATTTTCTTTTTCTTTTAGTTTTTTTATTTATTTATCTTCCATTTTTTAATTATTGAATCATATTATTTACATTTATTATCATACACATTTGCTATTATTTTTTTATTCGTATTTATTTTGTACATATATATACACATAATAATTTTCCTTTTTTTAAAAAAAAACACTCTTTGAATTAAAATACTTCCTAAATTTTTGAATTCTCTAAATTTTAAAATCTCCTAGAAGGTCCCATGTTAAGAGTGTGTCCCTTGAAGCTCCTGCAAAAAGAAAACAAGCAAAATGCAAAAAGAAATGTATGTGCAATGCATGGGACATGCATAAAAGATTCACTTGCACAGTCCAGAGGTGACAGATAAGCTGGCCATGGCTCGTTCCTTGAGAGATGGACATCTGTTACAACTTTTCTATAAATAGCTTGATCTTTTCTTGGTCTTTGTGCCTTTTGACCTCGCTCTTCACAAACTCTCTACCAAGTATTTTTCTTTTTTTTATTTCTGCTTTTAATTGCAAACATTTTCTTTTATTTATCTTTTTCTCTATTTATTTTCGTGTTTAGACTACTTGAATATTTTTGCCATATCGACCCCAGCTATGAAAAAATTACACATATTTTTAGATGACTTAAAGATTTAGGAAGCTCCAATTTTGACCCCATATTCCAATTTGAAATTTTTTAGGAGAGTGAAGTTTGACATAGCTCTAATTTTATTCGCCACCCAATAATGGGACCTGAGGTTCCACGTCTTTAGATTCACACACTAGGAATTATGCCCCCTGCCTAAAGAATTTGTTGAGATCATTGGTGTGAGATTTACACCTGGTCCTTAACTTTGTCTGCCTTCTAATATTTTTTATTACCCTAGAGAGGTGACTCAGGCTTTTGATGATCTACCTTCTGAGGCCAGGAGCTTAGTACCTTAAGGGAGGACATTTTTATTGGAGCGACTGACTAATGTCTTACACGACTTTGATGATGTGCCTGTCTTCTATACTGGCATGATTTTGTTGTGTTGTTTTACTTGATGCTTATTGGTTGACTCAGACGAACTGACTCAAGATTATAGATTGTTCAGCATTGTGGAATATGTGTGTAAAGGACGTAACCCATTTCCCTTATTCTTGGAAAAAATAATTCTAGGCCTAGATGCCATTTATACTGACCCTACTGCTCATCTTATTAGCAGTTCCTTGTTGCTCTAAGTATTTCATTATTTTAAAGGTAGTGTACCCCTTGTGAGCTTTCACACTAGCTTCTCTTGTTGAAAAATGCATCCTCTTGGATTTTCACGTATTTCCCTACCTTATTGTTACCTGAGATGAATCCAACTCATCTCAGTGGCTTTTTCTTCTTTTTATGTTTCTTTTCTTTTTCTTTTTCTTTTTCTTTCTTTCTTTTCTCTCTCTTTTTTTCTAGATGTGGCTATACAAGAAGCTGAAGCTACTATCGAAGCCTCCCCCTCAAGCTAGAGCCATGTGCACTTATCCATTGAGGTATAATAACCTTAGGCATATACAATATGAGTTTTATTCATCCTATAAGAGAGTTGTCTAGTTGTCTTACTTAGCAGATGTTGATATTAGTTTCAGTTGCCCTTGGTTATCCATACATTCTGTGGTTTGGAATAAACCTTTTGGATGCTTCCCTTTGTATGGATTACATCGAGCCACCTTTTACATCACTGCTTGCTATGCTTGCCAGTATGGGAACTGTCAGGTGCCCTTTGGCCTTTCATGGTGGTCCATTTTCTACTCCTTTTCTGATATGCTACTATCAAAAGATCTAAGCCTAACTTCCTATAAAGACTGTCATTCCTGAGATCAATGCCAATAACTTCCCCACTCTCATCACATACAAGCAATGGATCATGAGTCCAGCAGTTGACAACAAAACATTTCAGCTTAGGCACCTAGAGGGAAAAAGCAATGTGATACAGATAGACTAGATTAGATGTTATCATGGATTATGTTTTTGTTTTCATTAAAACTCTTAAAGGTTGAATATATGAAAAAAGAAAAAAGAAAAAGAAAAGGTCTACTTTTGAATACATTAATAATGATTTGGATACAAATGTGGCCTTTTTTCTTATTTCAGTGCACATGATCATTATTCAACATCATCTCAATGTCACATATTGTTCAATCTCAAAAGCATCAGAAATTCTATCAGCAATCAGCCCTCTCTGGTTTGCTTGATTGATTATTTTCTCTTAGCCCCTAATTTTTGCTCAAGATGCCTTTTTTTCATTTTCTATCCTAACAGGGCGTTAATCTTAGCAAGGCTACCATTTCTTTCTATTTTCGACTCGTAGGGCTATTATTCTTCTCTTTTTCTCTTTTGAGTCTTAGCCATGGAACCTCTTCAATCTATCAATATTTACCGGCTCTCTGAACTCATTGCCATCACTGTCCATTAGAATAGTAACTATTTTACACAATAACTTTTTTAGCATGAAAGGTCCTTTTCAAGTAGGTCTGAACTTTTCTCAAATGTTTGGAATCCCAAGTCTCATCTATTTGAACATGAAATCTCCCATGTTTCCTAACCTTTTTCCTAAATGAGCAAGCTAATAACTTTTTTTTTGTTGTGATAGTAAGCTTGCATACTATCCCTATCTAGTAGAATAAGTTGTAACAACCTCTATCAAGCCCATTCTATCTTTGGCAATTCGGCTTCTAAAACTACCCTCAAAGATTGGCGTTCAATCTCTACTGGTAGTATAACTTCTATCCCATAAACTAAGAAAAATATAGTAGACCTATTGAAGTTTTTGTTGGAGTCATATGTCCTTATAATGAAAAAGGTAGCTTATCGGCCTAATTTTTGTAGGTTCAAACCATCTTAGCTAAAATCCTTCTAACATTCTTGAGCATTTACTTGGTTTCTCTAAAGAACTGCAGTTCATTATTTGACACTATATGTGTAATGCCTATACTAGCTAATCTCAGTTACTGTTACTAATTACATTCATTAACCTATTCATCAGGTGACTTATCAGTCAATTATGCATGCATAATAACATACACATCATACATACTTTTCATATGGAGGGCCCACTATTACATATTCTTGATCATTCTTACAGAACTTATAATTACATGCCTTATATATATTTACAAATACATTACTGATAATCAAAAGAGATGCAAACTTAATTATATACATTAAGATGCAAGTTCTATTCTGAAATTGGCTTGGAAGACTGTTGGCTTTGTCCCTGAACACACGGTCTACCCTTCAAACCTACACGGATTAACACCCGTGCTAAGCTATAAAGCTTAGTGGGGAACAACTAAAAACATGTTGATAACTACTCACAGTAGCTATCATCAAGCATTCCTCAATAATAAAACACAATATAACAGTATCTTTAACAATATACAGTAACAGATATCAGACTATATATGCATATCATTGCATAACATTTAATGTATAATTTATCTTATCAATTTGCCTGCTTAAATTCATGTGGGAGTGGATAACGGGTTCAATGGATACCCAATGGTATCAAAATAGAAGGATACCCGTAGGTATCTAACAGAAGGATACCCGTAGGTATCTAACAGAAGTCTCACGTAGAGACAAGTCCCATGTAGAGACTTACAGAAGACTCATAAGAGTCAAACAGAAGCAGCTGCGATGGTACCCTATAGGCATGCCTATCTATCCACAACCAAGACTCTAAGTGCAGGCATAACATATTATATTTCATTTCTCATGAAATATCATCATCATAATTCAATATAGCATTAACAAATGCTAAACAGTACAATATTAGACATTCTCATATATATATATAGCATACTTAAGCTTCATATACTGTAATTCCATGAAATAATTCATGTATGTTTCTATTATGAGTAATAGAAACTCACCTTTCAAATAACAAGCAAGCTTTGCATTCATGGATATTTCCTTTGCTACATGACTATCATTTAGGATGATTTATAAGCTTAGGAAGGGCTTAAACAAGTCTGTACCATAAAAGAAATCAAAGAAGATGCATTTTTGAAAAACAGGGGAGGGTCACGGTTACTATGAATTTCATGGTAACCGTGAGCCTAACATTTTTATAAGGGTCACGGTTACTACACATTTCCTAGTAACCGTGAGCCAAAAAGCCTTTCAATTCTGGACCTCATACGAACTACCTCACGGTTACCAACCATTTCATAGTAACCGTGAAGTAGGGTGAAAACATGGGTCACGGTTACTAAGAAATCCTTAGTAACCGTGAGATAGCTTCGTTTTCGCTACTGGACCAAAAGCTAACTGCCTCACGGTTACCAAGCCTAGAGTAGTAACCGTGAGGTGTTACGAGAATGGGTCACGGTTACTATGAAATCCTTAGTAACCGTGATTTCCTTTGGTCTTAAGCTATCGTTTTAGGAACCTCACGGTTACTATGAAAGTCATGGTAACCGTGATCCCTAAACCGACTCGAGACCGATTAACAGTCTCGAGTTCAAAGCTATTTTTGACCTGTAAAACAACATTTTCAGGCAAAATGGCCTTCAACAAAGTTGTAGGCCTAAGTGTCTAGTTTTCAAAACATCAAAAATCATATCAATAGGACCTGTACAACTCCAGTTATACAAGAAAAACCACAGACTGTTCATAAGAGCAAAACTCACAACCACAATCAGATTTCAATACCGATTTTCACTATCATGCAGTGAAAATCAGATTTCTGTTCCTTCAAACAAAATCAAGACATGCAAGTCTAGTTTCTGAATCAACTTGAATTTCCATTTTTGAGTTACCATAGCTCAAGATATGAGTAAAAATGTACATACTGGTCCAATAACCCTTAAACAGATTTTCATGTTCTTTAAACAAGCTTTGTATAAAAACAACTCTAAACCCTTCTAAGCTATAAATCATCCATAAAATACATGAGAGAGGCACACAAGCTTTATCTCTCATGACAAATCAATATACACACATACATGAAACACTAAATTCCCATACCTTACTTGATCTCCTCCTAGCTCTTCACCCTTGAAGAGTTTCCTTTCCTTTCCTCTTGCTTGGTTCTCCTTCTAACAAGTCATAAAAACACTTATATAAAAACCTAGTAAGCTAAATCAAGAATTACATAACCAAGGAGAACAAGTGATCTTACCACAAACTTGAGCAAACCTCTCTAATTCAAAGAAATCTAGAGAGAGAGAAAAGATGAGAGAGAGAGTTAGGGTTTAGGAGATTAGGAAGATGAAAATGGAGATTGAAGACCATAAGTGGCCGGCCAAATCCTCTCCAAATATCTACCTCTCCCTTAAATCCAATTGGTCCAAATGTCACTTTAAAGCAACATTTACCAATTGGTCCCCCAACTTCCCTTAATTCAAAATCTACCCCAAAACTTACACTTTAACTTTTCAATTACACCCTTCAATTAACATTTATACTTAATTAAGCATAAACACTAATAATTAATTAGTGATAATTCTACTAGGGTGTATTGCGGGGCATTACAATATGGCAGGGTAGACCATACCTACATAATAGATTCTTTTCGATAAACTTAGCCATGTTCGTAGCATCCATCTTTTTGAAAGATTCTACTTCTACCCACTTTGTGAAATAGTCAATGGCAACTATAATGAACCGGTGTCCATTCAAGGCTAGCGTGTGAATCATACCCATGATGTTTATGCCCTACGCAGTAAACGGTCAAGGTGATGTAATGCTACATAACTCAAAGACTGGCAAGTGTCTTAAGTCTACATACTGTTGGCATAATTGGCATTATTTAACAAACCTAAAATAATCAGTGTCCATTGTAAGCCAAAAGAATCCTTGGCACATGATCTTATTTGCCAAGGCTAATCCATTCATATGAGCTCCACATACTTCAATATGCACCTCTTCCATGACCTTCTTAGCCTCCTTCTCATTACAACACCCTAATTGGATACCATCAGGTTGCCTTTTATAAAGCACTATGCCTATGGTGATAAACTGAGTTAACAGCTTATGCATCATTCTTTGATCCTTTTCAGCAACCTCCTTTAGAAATATCGGCCTCTAAGTAATTTTGAATGCTATAGTACTAGGGTTTCCCATCATCCACCTCAATGTCCATTACTTACTCAACCTTGACATATGGCTTGTCAGAACTCGATATTAAAAACTAGTTTCATACTTATTCCTTTTGAATTATCCCATATTGATACCAAAGTGGCTAGGGCATTTACAAATTGATTCTCATCTCTAAGCACGTACCTAAAGGTACAAACCTCGAATTGACTACTTAAAGCCTTCAAACACTTAATGTAAGGCAATAAGCATTTTCCTTTGTTGACCATTCACCTCTCACTTAGTAAACTACCAAAGAGGAATCCCCAAATACTTTTGCTAGATTTTTCCCCCAAGGCTAGCTTGGCTTCCAATCCAAAGATTCAAGCTTTATATTCTACCTTATTATTTGTAGTTTTGTACCTTAGTTTCTTGGCCAAAGGTAGCTTCTGTCCCTTTAGGGTCACTAGAGTTTCACCCACTCTTACTCCTTTATTATTCATGGCTCCATCAAAGTATATTTGCCAACCTTGAACTATTATAGCAGCAATATCCTTATTAAGAAACTCGTAAGTTATCATTTCTCCCTCTAGTGGCTAGTTAGCTAGGAATTCTACTGTAGCGCTTTCTTTAATAGTTTTCCTAAGGATGGATTCGATGTTGAATTCCTGTAGAAGAATTAACCATCTACCCATCTTTCCTCTGAGTGAAAGTGCTTACTGTAAATACCTAAGAGGATTCTATTTAGCCACAGCTTATACTTTGTAGGAATGAAAATAATGTCTCAATTTCTTTAAGGCCCAGATAACTACTTAAAAAATATTCTCAAATTTTATGTACTTGGCTTCATATGGAAGAAACTTTTTATTGAGGTAGTAAACTGTGTACTCAGTTCTGAAGTCATCTTCTTAAGCCACTATAGCCCCCACTGGATTATCTTCTATGGCCAAATACAAGATCAAAGGCTTACATACGTATGGTGATCTCAACACCGATGGATGTAATAGGTACTCTCTAGTGGTGTGAATGTCTTCTAAAAATCTTCATTCCAAACTACTAGCAGATCTTTTCTAAGCAGCTTAAAGATCGGTTCACAAATTGAAGTAAACTTAGCTATAAACCTGCTTATGTACTGGATTCAGTCTAGAAATCCCCTAACCTCCTTTTCCTTTTGAGGTACAAGTATCTCCTTAATGGTTTTTACCTTATCAAGATCTATCTTTATTCCTTTCTAGCTCACCACGTGTCTTAAAATTTTACCTGAAGTAACTCTAAATATGCATTTCTTGGGGTTAAGGCAAATATTGTATTTGTCAATCCTTTGAAATAAGTTTTTGAATGCCTCAAAGTGGCATTTTCAGGTCGCCAACTTAATCATCATGTCATCCATGTATACTTTCACCTCTTTGAGGATTAAGTCATCTAATATCCTACTTATCATCCTCTGATAGGTGGCTTTTGCATTCTTAAGTCCAAAAGGCATGACCCAGTAAGTATAGGTACCCCATTCAGTGATAAAGTCTATTTTGATCTTATCAACAATCTTGTTCAGAATTTGATTGTAGCCAGCATATCCATCCATAAAGCTATACATGGCACAGGTAACTGCACCATCTACTAAGACATCTATGTAAGGCAAAGGGAAGTTATCCTTAGGACAAGCTTAATTTAAATCTCTATAGTCCACACAAACTTTAACCTTTCCATCTTTCTTCATTATAGGGACTAAATTTTTTAACCATATTGGGTATTATACCTCTACTAGGAACATAGCCTTTATTTGCTTCCTAACTTCATCTTTGACCTTTTTAACCCATCCTGGCCTAAGTCTCCTAAGCTTCTATTAGACTAGCTTATACCCTGGATAGGTTAGGATGGCATGTTCAGCTATTTCTCAATCTATTCCAGGCATGTCTTCATAGGTCTAAGCAAAGACTTTTTCATATTTTTTCAATATTCTCTTAAATTTTTCTCTCTCTTCATATTTATGATGCCAATAAGATTTCTTTGGGATTTTCTTCTATTTTAAGATTGAATGAACATGTGTTTGTTGAGTTAATGTCAAATATGAATGATTTATGATCATGATTATGCATATGCATATTAAAATCAAAAGAAACATCACACAAGTAAGCAAAATTATTCATATTATTAATATCATCAAAAGAGAAATCATTGTTCTCATCAAAAAGTTCTAAAACATAAATAATGTCAATGAAAGTATTGTCTTTAAGCTTGTCAGCATCAAATGCCTCTCCAACCTCTAGGTTTGGCTCGGGTGGTTCTTCAGTTTTGACCTTTTTTTTTCCCTTCTTCTGAACAATAAGCAACTTTTCAGTTATGATTTCTTCAAGCACTTCCTTGTCTCATGCTGAATGATGCAAAAGAATCTCTTCATCCCAAAAACCTTCAACTAGCTTGATAATGCCATATTCCCGATCAAAGACATCATTAAATAGCTCAAACTCGGGCACTATCTTCTCTCTCACCAACTGAGGCTCATTTTCTTGATAGTAAAGGCATACTCCTGAAGCTGGGATAAAGCTCTTAGAAATGTGAAGGATCTCCTTTATTGCTTCCTTTCTTTTATTCTTCTGACTAGGGACCAGTGTAACCTAACCCTTTCTGATCCTTCTATCCATTGGTAGTAATAACATTCTGCAACCCCTAAGAATTCTTTCCCAAGCCGGTTCCAGTTAAAAAGTGCATCTTCTTCAACATGTTTATCACTTGTGGGCTATCAGCAAAACCACCTTCACTCTCTTCATCACTGATCACCGGACATATGGAACCTACTAAAAGGCTACTTGGCTATTTCTAGCATAGATACCTAATTCTCTCTTGTGGCTTTAATGGTGACCACTTAGCCATCATAGGGTATCTTGATCATTTGATGCAACGTAGAGGGTGCTCCCCCTAACTTGTGAAATTATAGCCTTTCAAGCAGTGTAAAAAAGTTGGTGAGAATGGGTAACACCACAAACTCAACTTCGGTCTCAATTGGTCTTATCTTTACTACAACTTTAAAGGTCCTAGTAGCTTGCCTCTTCAAATTGTCATAAGCAAAAATGGTCACATCTGACTTGTTTAACATGCTCTTATTTTGTCCAAAAATGGGAATTGCAAACAAAGGACATACATTGATCAAGAATCCATCGTCTACCATCACGTATGTTTTATGCTTACCATTTACCTAAGCCTTAATGTAAAGATGATGATTATGGTTTCAACTTTTAATAGGAAAATAAGCATCAGAATACACAACATTCTCTCCCTGTTCCTCCTTTAACTAAATCTAGTAATTTAGAAGGTGAAATGGTAGTGGCAATAGTAAACTCACTCAAGGCTTCAACTAATTTATGCCTATGTAATAGTGACCGTCTTAATAAATCCTAAATGGAAATTTGGGCCTGTTTCTTCTTTAACTGCTTTATTATTTGATTCTCCTCTATTTCTCTATCTGTGGAGGAACCAATTGCTTCTTAATTTCAGGTGCCATCCTTCCACTTTTAGTGACCGCCTTCATTTTTTTCCTTTCTTTTACTAGCTGAACTCCACATATCAATGGACACCATAGCCCTTTCATCTTCACTTTTAGTGGGGCAATCCCAACAATTAATCATTGAAACTGGCCGATTTTCTTCACTTGGCTTTGTTACTTTAGTAGTGGAATGAGCAACGGCCACGTACTCATTTCTAGATAGATCTTTCATTATATATCGCTCAGGTAAATTAGATCCAATCATGAACACTAGGGGTGGCACAACATTATACCCTCCCTTCTTCTTCTTTTCTCTCTTCTCAGGATCTGAAATCTTTTTGCTATCTATCAGATCCTAAATCTTATTTCTCAAGGTGCGACAACAATCAGTGAGATGCCCTGTATGCTAATGGTAATTACAGTGTTGGTCCTCCCTATGGTAGGGTATCCATTGGTTCTTAGCAGGCCTTAATGTCAATGGTTATAGCTTCCCTTCCTTACATAGCCGATCTATAACACAAGATAATGACTTACCAAGGTTAAAGTAATGCCTTTAATTAACCTTTGTAGTAGACACTTCAACTGTCTTTCTCCTTCTATTTGCTTCACTACTACTTCCAACTGCCTTGTTATTGCCAAAGTTCTTCCTTACACCTTCATTATTTGCCCTTTTGTCCAAATACTCATCCTCAACTTCTATGGCTATGTCTTTTAAAGACTCCTAATTCTTCAATCCCTTCATTTTTAGGATATCCCTCAAGTAATGACTAGCATTTTTAATGAAATGCCTCATCTAGTCAGCTGTATCGAGCTTTCTCTTCATCTCTATTACTTGGTTTCTCTACCTTGTCAAGTACTCGTGAAAAGACTCGTCATGCTTCTGTTGGAGCAATTTGAGGTCTTTTAGAGTAACCTCCATTCTCGTACTATAATTATATTGCTTAAAGAACTCTTCAGTTAGCAAGTCCCAATCTTCCTTGGTGCGCCTATCTAACCCTTGATACCAATCTATTGTTAAACCTATTAAGCTCAGACAGAAATACTCCACCTTTTATTTCCTAGTTAAGGTGGTTCCCTTTATGATTAGGTTGTACTGCTTAACATACACAGAAGGATCATGTAAGGAACTAAAATAGGCCCTAGTAGAATTCAAAGGCATTATCCTTTTATTAATGTCTAATCAAGCTTAATTAGATGAATTATTATAAGTTAAGACATTTATAATTATTGTTTTTAAGTGAAAGAGGGTAAAATAATTATTTTACCATATTTATAATTGAAAATAAAAGAAATAAAGTTAATGGGATCAATTGGGTCAAAGTGTGATTAAGTGGTCAATTATGGTATATTTATGCTTTAATAAGCCAAATTAAATAAAAGAAAATTTATTTGGGGTGCAATTAAAAGAGGATAGAAATTTTGGGGCCAATGTTGAAAGAAGGATTAAATGGGGTTGATTTCATAAAAGAAAGAATATAAGGGGTTGAAATTGTGATGAAAAAGTTAGTGGGGAGGATTTTTTACATGCAAAATATTTGAGGACCTAAAGGAGACTTATCCTCCCACTTTACACTTTGAAGCATTGCATGTTGGAGAGAGGAAAACCACTTGTAGGGTATAAAAAGGGGGAAGGACGAATTTTGAAGAAAGAATATAGTTTTTCTTTTATCTCTATCATCTCTCCCTAAAGAAATCTCTCTCTCTCTCAATTCTCTCAAGGAATTTCTTATGCATGTGGATGGATATAAGGTTTTTAAAGGGAGTTTGTAAAGGTAAGGAATTTGTTCTTCATCTCATTCTTTCTTCTTATTTCTTAAAGACAAAATACACGTTAATAAAAAGAAATAAGAATTTAGATTTAATACATGAGTGCATGGATATATGTAGGAGAAGAAGAAGTAAGAAATAAGGATAAAGGAATGAAAGTTGTAAAAGATTGAAGCTTCAAAGAGGATTTTGGCCAAGGTATGGGAAATTATATGTTTCTTTACATGCATGTGAGCAATGAGGAGAGACATAAAATAGAGTAAGAGATTAAGAACATAAAAACCCAAAATTATCTTTTAATGGCTTTAAACAAGGACAATTATAGAAAAAAGTTGAATGACTTGTTGTAATTTTCGTATAACTTGGGCTACAAAACTATAATTGAGTTCATTCAAATTGGGAATTTCACATAAGACCTGTAACTACATTTTTGTAGGAGAAACCTAAGGTTGGTTTTGTCTCTTTGTAGCCCTAATCTTTTATTGAAGTGAAAAGTGAATTGCAGTAAATTTTAGCAAACAATTTATAGTATTTTGAGTGTAATTGTTTGTATAGTTATCAAAATTATATGACACTTTCTAGTTAAACTAGAATTATATTTATACAATTTATATGAAGAAACTATAAATTGATTCTATTTCTAAGAATGTCAAAAGTTAACTTGAATTTGGAATAGTTGATAGCACTATTTCCAGAAATAGTTCTTAGTATTTTGCAATATCTTGAGATTTAGATATGAAAATTAGATAATTCTAGTTGGGTTGTAAAATAGACTCCCATATCTACCTTTTCTATAAAGAAAGCAAAGTCTAAATATGCCTCTAAACCTACCTAAACGTAATTTGAAAACCAGAATCATATGCTGCCTACCATAATGAATAGTCATTAGTAATTTCCATTTATCTTGAGTTATAGAAATGATATTGTAATGATTCTTGATGTTTCAGAAACTAGAAACATAGGGTAACAAAGTTTTAGAAGACCTTTTTTGCTTAAAATTCCTTTTTAAAGGTCAAAAATTGCTCACAAAATGACCTTAGAAAACTATCGCTGCCTTGTCATGACTCAAACAATTGTCATGACTCGTGACAGTTTGCCCTTTGTAATGACTCGTACATTTGTCACAAGTCATGACTCTCATCTATTTGAGTCATCCCATCTGTTCGAGTCATCCCTCTTAAGCCTATAAATTGATACTAAAGCATATTTATGATGGAATATGTCATGGTATGTACATAAAGATCACGCAGTGAAAAATAATAAAATTTGATCATACATGCCATACAATTCCATGATAAGAATCAAAACATGCAATTTTAGGGTTTTAAAACTTACAACTTTAGATGCCTTTAAAACTTGATTTTGATGATGACTAGCAACCAAAAAGGATATCTTAGCCTTAAACCTTCACCACCAATGCCAAAGAACAGCCTTTTATGCCACTCCTCTCTATGTTCACAAACACAATTACACCGACGGCTTAAAATCGAGATTGCTAGCTCTCTTTTAAGGTATTATGTAATGGCTATGGTTTGAAGCTATAAAATTTATTTTTGTACTTCTGTTAGGTTGCTATTACTACCCAAGAACACAAGAGAATGAGGAACAATCCTTTCTCCTTGTGAAAAATTGGGCCAAAAGAATTAAGTGAGAGAGAGATGTAATTCACGCCAAAACCAAAGCTAAGGTTTTTCATGCCAAAACCTAGTTGTCTCTCTTAGGATGTTATTTCTTTTTTTATATATATCATTATCTTTTGGCAAGTGTTTGATTTGAATTTTACCATCTCAAGATAATTAATTCAACTTCAATCACTTCCTAAAACTAAGTAATATATATTGATTTAAACTCCTTTGAATTTAAAATTCAAATTTGAAATAAAACACAAGATATTTAATTAAATAAAATCACTTAATATAAATAATGAACATGTGACGAAATTCCTTGATTTTCATCTTGGAATTTCGGCCACTCCATCTATTATTTAAATGATTTAATTTAATTTAAATTCTTTTAGGCTTTAATACTCAATTAACTTAATTAATACAAGATAATTAATTAATTGAAATTAAACCTTGTGGGCTGAATTTTTCTCTCTCATGGACCAAGGTCCAATAGCAATTTTAAAACCCATTACACACATTAATTTGACTTTAATTAAAAGCTCAAATTAATGCCCAATACTTTATTTAAATATTTTAAGCCCAATATTTTGTATGCGATCCTATAGGTCCATTTAATGTTGGCAATGAATTAATAAATTAATTCAAAGGCTATATATATTCTCTAGCAAGTTATTATAGCATTCTAAATTAAATAAAAATGCATATGGCATTTAGTGACCTAATACAATTTTGCATAGTCCCTTACCCATAAATATCAGAATTAATATAAGGCATAGAACTAGTCATCCTTATATATATATTAATTCCTTTCTTGATATTTCAGTGATACTGAACTCTCAGATAAATAATGATTACTCATTATTTCATCTCGGTATGGCCATACACTTCTCAATTCACTGATCAAGTGGCCGATGATATTTTTCTCTCTTATAGAGAGGGGTAATCCCTTCACTTCTCTCATACTCTCTAATATGAATCAATGCATACCCAAGCACACTCGTACTTGTCACTCTATTATGAGCACGTTATGATGGAATATGACATGGTATGATAATCATGATAGCACAGCGGAAAAACAAAAATTTTATCATACATACCATACATATCCAAAGATAGAATCGAAACATGCAATTTTAGGGTTATCGAACTTACAACTTTTGATGCCTTTTAGATTTTATTCCGATGATGACCAGCAACTAAAATGGCTTTGTCCGCCTTAGATCTCGATCACCAATGCCAAGGAATAGCCTTTTGCGCCACTCCCTCTATTCTCACACACACAATTACACCGTCGGCTTAAAAACGAGATTGCTAGATCTCTTTTTCGGTATTGTGTAAGGGTTATAGTTTGAAGCTACAAAACTTGATTTTGTACTTCTTTAGATTGCTATTACTGCTCAATAACACAAGAGAATGAGGAACAATCCTTTCTCCTTGTGAAAAATTGAACAAAAGAATTAAGAGAGAGAGAATCACTATTCACGAGTTACTATTCACGAGTTACTATTCATGCCACAAAAAAATTAGGTTTAGGGTTTTATTTCTTTTAATATATATGCTTATCCTTTGGCAAGTCATTAATCTGAATTCAACTATCCTAAGATAATTAATTCAAACTCTATCACTTCCTAAAGATAAGTAATATATTTTGAATTAAACTCCTTTGAATTTAAATTCAAATTTGAAATAAAACATAAGACATTTAAATAAATGAAATCACTTAATTTAAATATATAGCATGTGCCGAAATTCCTTGATTTCCCTCTTGGAATTTCGGCCACATCATTAAATATATAAGTGATTTAATTTAATTTAAATTCCTTTAGGCTTTAATATTCAATTAACTTAATTAACACAAGATAATTAATTAATTGAAATTAAACCTTATGGGCTGAATTTCTCTCTCTCATGGACCAAAGCCCAATAGCAATATTATAACCCATTACATACATTAATTTGACTTTAATTAAAAGCCCAAATTAATGTCCAATACTTAATTTAAATATTTTAAGCCCAATGTTTTGTGTGCGATCCTATAGGTCCATTTAATGTTGGCAATGAATTAATAAATTAATTCAAAGGCTATATATATTCTCTAGCAAGATATTATAGCATTCCAAATTAAATGAAAATGCATATGGCATTTGGTGACCTAATGCAATTTTGCATAGTTCCTTACCCATAAATATCAGAATTAATATAAGGCATGGAACTAGTCATCCTTATATACATTAATTCATTTCTTGATATTCCAATGACACTGAATTCTCAGATAAATAATGATTACTCATTATTTCATCTCGGTATGGCCATACACTTCTCAATTCACTGATCAAGTGGCCGGTGATATTTTTCTCTCTTATCGAGAGGGGTAATCCCTTCACTTCTCTCATGCTCTCTAACATGAATCAGTGCATACCCAATCATACCCGTACTTGTCACTCTGTTACGAGCACGTTAGGTGTATGTCAAAGTACACAGTAATTCATAAAGAGTTTCATAGAGATTTCAGGTCTAAGAACTCCGATACAAAACTTGCATATGAGAAACACTTATGACTTGTACCATGTAGTGTTCTCATGAGCGGATCGAATCCAGATACCATGTTCTTTAACATGTATCTATGATCTCTGATTGACACTCTTGTCCTAATGATCCGTAAGACAGAACTCATAAGATCAGAGAGAGCATACTAGTCTTAATTCATTTGTTATTCCCATAACAATGACTGACTAGGGATATTTAGAATGATGTCTCATTTGTTTCAAGATCTTACAATCCATGTGCCTCACACATGATAACTTAAACCGAAACAACACTTTTGGATAGTTTTATCAATTGATATGCACAGGAATACAAAGGATAAAACAAATGCCTCATTTTATTAATTTCAAGTGTTTCGTTACAATGTATTGGGGCTAGGGCTTACACTAACACGTTAGGTGTATGTCAAAGCACATAGTAATTCATAAAGAGTTTCATAGAGATTTTAGGTCTAAGAACTCTGATACAAAACTTGCATATGAGAAACACTTATGACTTGTACCATGTAGTGTTCTCATGAGTGGATCGAATCCAGATACCATGTTCTAAACATGTATCTATGATCTCTGATACTCTTGTCCTTATGATCTGTACGATAGAACTCAACTTATCAGAGAAAGCATACTAGTCTTAATTCATTTTTTATTCCCATAACAATGACTGACTAGGGATATTTAGAATGAAGTCTCATTTGTTTCAAGGTCTTACAACCATATGCCTCACACATAATAACTTAAATTAAAACAACATTATTGGATAGTTCTATCAATTGATATGCACAGGAATACAATAAATAAAACAAATGCCTCATTTTATTAATTAAAGTGTTTTATTACAATGCATTGGGGCTAGGGCTTACACTAACAATTTAGACCTTCTTAAACATTTTAGTGCATTTGAAGCATAAAGATAAAGGTTTTAAGCAAGAATAATATGTGATTCGCAAATTCCAAAGTGATATAAAGTCCAACTAAAAATTTTTAATAATTATAGAGCATATCTTGCCATAGAAACAACACATAATGAAGGACACATACACTAAATTTTTTTATAATATCTTAGTGTAAAGCAATTAGCATGATCAAATATTGAAATAAGTACATAGAAATGGTAAGCTAAGGTAAATTATTATTTACCATATATATATGATAACATGAATATGATATGATGTGATGATTACATGTCATGCCTATATGCTATTATGCCAAATGTATAGTCATAAGGATAATGTGAAGTAAAATGTTGAAACATGAATAAATGATTGATAAAAAATGATATTACTTGTTGAGTATGCAATGGGATTTCATTCTAAAATATTGGGAATGAAGCATATTATATGACAAGTTTATAATTAGGTAAGCATTATTACTTAATTGAAATGGCATGATTAACCATCTGTGATGCCATATGTTAGCATGCTAAAATACAGGTCTACAGTGATATAGGCTCAATTATAGAAATCTTGTTAAAGTATATGTTTGCAATGTTATATAAGATTATGTATACAAGTGTATACATTAGAGATGGTGTATCTTGTTATGTGATTGTTTACATGAGCAAATTGTATAAATTGTTTTATGAATTATGCATATATGTTTATGCACTAGAGAAGATATATTTTTACATGATTATATATAGGTGCAAATGGTATAATATAAGTACAGTCTTGATATACAAAATAGTAATACTTAATTGTGCTTAAGATAATACGTTTATAGAAAAATAATTTATACATATACATGTATATGATATCATGCTCATAATTAAACATGAATATATATGTATGAACATCTTTATACATATGATGAGAGAAGAATAAAGTACAGAATAGCAATACCCAATAATGAGCATATTCACAGGTTTATAGAAAGTTGCACATGAGCATGTATATGATTACATTGTTCATAGTTATACAAGAGTATACATGTGCATATATGAATACGATTGAATAAAGTAAAGATAAAGTAAATAGATTATATTTTCTGCATTTGTGTCTAGGTTGTGGATAGATAGGCATGCCTATAAGGGTTACCTGCAACTGTTAGAGTATAGTTTTGACCCTGTTTGGGTCTATTATACAGACATGGTCCCGTTTGGATCATAAACAACCCCGTTTGGCTTGTAGCCGACCCCATTTGGGTCCGCTTGACCGATCTACTGTACAGTTTTTTTCCTATAATGGATCACCGTTTAATACCTCCAGGTATCTGATTTGTACCTTCGGGTGCCATCGTTACAATTATACAGTTTTATACCTTTGAGTGCGACAGTTATAAATGGACAGTTTCATACCTTTGGGTACTACCGCATAACCTGTTATCTGTTATTATCACTTAATTCATTAATCAAATAAAAATCTTAATCTAATTGATAAGTTGCAAAAGAAGAATTACCTATTGATGATAAATAGAGTAGGATAAAGACCGGCTAAAAGAGCAAAATTTGTAAATTATTTGCTAGTCCAAATTAAAAGTTTATGCATTTATTCACTGAAAGTGCGAAGGTAGAGATTGGAGTAACTAGCATCATGAGGAACAAAACAGATCTTGGCGTGCATTTTGGTCGCTTGCAACGGTGGAGTAGAGGAAGAGAGAGAGGAAAAAAAGGGTGAGGTTGGGTGACAACGGTGCCGGGTGGCAGCATTTCAAGTGAGAGGTTAGGGTTTGGCAACTAAAATTCGAGAGAAAGAGAGGGGGGGAGGGGGGGAAGGAGTGGTTCTTATGCATTTTGCATGCTCTTTTTTGGGTAAATTACAGTCTTTGCACCACATAAGTAATAATATCTCAAATATATGTCAATCTCTCAATTAAAGTGTTTATTTGATCGGTCAATAAATTCGGATGTCAAAATAAAAAATACTGTTAAGTTGGAATATTAATTTATGTATATGGCCCCTCATTTTAAGTTATTGTCATTCAATTAATTGAATTTTGCTTAGTGATTTACCTCTTTTTACAGATAATATAAATTTTTTTATTTAGAACATAAAAGTGATAAACACCATAAAAAGGGAAATACAAACAAGTCAAAAAAGATATCTTTTTAAAAATAAATGATGTATTATATTAGGAATTAAGTTATCAAAAAGTATGCTGATAAAAAACTTAAGCAAATAATTTTCTTTTCTTTTAAAAAAAATACAATAACTTTATTTTAAATAAAAGAGTACGAAAAATAAATATATGAAATTTTAAAAAAATACATTGTGCATTTTTAATGGTATTACAAAAAGGAAAAAATCAATAAGATGATAATTATCTATAATTCAAACGGTTAAAAATTTAGTTAATTTTTTATTTGATCAAATTTAAATCTCGTTATTTCTTTTACCTAAAAAAATGTATTATAAATGAGGTACATGATTTGTATATATTGATTTTTTTTTTCCATCATAACCATGTCTTTTATCAGATGGTGGGCTTAAGAAAAGAAAAAAGAAAAAAAGGAAAAAAAAAAATGAAATGTTATTGAAATGTGATAAAGTGCAGGAACATATAAAACACCTGATTGCATGTGTCATCAATTACACTTTTTAAATGTGTATGTCCTGAATTACTATATTCTTTTCTGGCAAAGCTTAAGGAAATCAATCTGAAAAAAATTTAGGCTGCGTTTGGTAAAATTTTAGATTTTTAATTTTTAAAATTTAAAAATTATTTTTTGTTTTTATTATCTATTTTAAAAAAATATATTTTTATATTTAAAACTATATCATACTTTTTAATTCTTTATGTATATTTTTTTAATTATTTATATATATTATAATAATAATTTCGATGGTGACAGCGATAGAGGCAGAATGATAAAAGTGATGATGGCAGTGATAGTGGTGGCAGTGACGGCGTGGTGGCAGCAACTGATAATGACAGTGGCAGTAGCAATAATGATAGTGAAAATAAAGTAATTAAATTATTGATAAAAATAAAATCCTAAAAATTACATTTTGAAAATTGTCAATTTTTGTTTTTGAGTGTAAAAACTACTTTTTAAATTTTTGCAGACACCAAAATGGAAATAAAGTTGTCAAAAATGTTTTGGTTTTATTTTTAAGAAAAAGACCAAAAAACGAAAACCAAAATTTTTTCGAACTCACTTTGATGCTTGAGTGATTTTTCCACCATGCTTTTCATAATTAGATCTGTCAATTTTTAATCCGGTCGAAATGATTCAAAAAATTTAAAATTAAATTTAGATTTTTAAAAATCTGCCCACAAATACTTGAGACCAACTCGATCGAAACATATGATCCAAACTTTTTTCAAATAAATTTTATCGTGTCATATTTATTTATAAACTATTGTTTAACACACGCACGCACATATATATATATATATATATATATATATATATATATATATATATATATTAAACAATATTTTATATTATATTAATAATATATAATTTTATTAATTTTTTATCCCAATTTTTATATAATAATTAAATTTAATTAAAAAAATATATAATTGTTTAAATTTTGAGAAATGAGTGAAAAATAAACAAAAAAAATTCAAACAGGATCAATTGAAATTCAATATGATGTCATTTTAGTAAGTATATATGTATATATATTGCCAAAAATTTAAATTTTCAACTTCTTAACATTTTTTCTACTTTTTATTGCTCATCTCGCTTTCTCACTTTATTTCTGTCATAGTCAGTTTTCAAATTTCACTATCAAAATATTATAATTTACTAATAGTTTTGTCAGTTTAATTTTAGCAAATTTTGAATATTAAAAACCTAATCGATATAACTTAATTTTATTAAAATCAAACTAATTAAATATATCACATTATTTTTTATTTGATTCGATATGGTAAAGACCGATTCAATTTTTAGTTTGTTTTTTATTTTGTCCTCATTGTGATCCGAGAGCCTGTTTGAAAAATAAGTGATTTGATCCAAAAATAACCTGAAAAGTCCAAATAAGAAAAGAACTAACCTAAATTCACCCGATCTGTTTGTCAGGTTATATATAATAGAAAAAATTTGCCAATAGATTTATTAAAATAGACCAATTTTATTCAAATTTGTGAGATTTCTTAATTGGTTGCTATAAAAAAAGGCCTGTTTTCTATTCCATGCATTTTTTACAAACGTAAAAACTAATAATAAAAAAGTGTAGTGTCATAATTTATTTATTTTAAAAAATATATTAAAAAAATTCTTATTTTTTTAATGCAAATTAACTTATCATTAAAACTTACATCTTAAGTTAGAATTTACAATTCATACTATTTATAAAATTAATAACCAAAATAGGTACGATCATGAAGCAGGGCGGTGAATAGGCTTTTGTCAACCGCCCCATTCAATTTTGGAGATTCCCAATCCCCACTTCCGCTTGGAACATAGGGGGAAAATCCTCCCCAATCCCCATCCTCAGCCTTACAAGAATCCTCAGCTCCGATGGGATCCCAACCCTAATTCTGCTTTCATTTGGCCACATTCTGAGGACATTATTTCATTTCTTCAATAATTAAAATAAAAATCAATTCTAATTGTTGGAAATTATATTGCAATGCAAGAATTTTAGTTAGTAACTAATTGTGGCCGTTAAGATGAGGATTCCCTCAAATTTCCTCATAATCATCAAATCTACTTTAATATATTACATAAAAAATGTTGAATAAATAATTCATTATACTACAACCCAACAAACCAATAACTCGAACCACCTTTTGTTGTTTTCTCTTGCTTTTTTCAAAATAAATAAAAATATCTTTAAAACCCTCAATTCTTGCATTTCATGTCATACAGAAGAATTGCTAGTTAACATAAAATCGAAAATTCATAAAATCGAAAATTCATAAAATGTCATACAGAAGAAGGACCTTCAGCTTCACTCCTTTTGCCAGCGACTAACAAAGGTGAGGAGGTGGCGAGAAGGCAACAGTGGCAGATCTAGTGATCTTGGCAGAGGGATGACCATAGAGAAGAAAACAGCAAAATTTTTACTATAAAAAGAAGAAGAAAAATGAAAGAGTTAGGGTTTTGCCCTATTTATATATAATGGTATATATGTAAATAACTAGAAAACCAATGATATTTATGGTATAATTTTTTGGGTTAGGGATCCCCGCGGGTTGGATATCCCATTTGCCATCTCCGCCCTAAGATCAAAGTCAAAGATTTTTCCCTATTTCTGTACTCGCAGGGGAAAAATTCGAGAAATTCTCCCCTCGTTCAGATCAAGTCTCCACCGAGATAGGTATTTTTTTTGCCTCATGATCATCACTAGACCAAAAAATATATCTTTTTTTTTAATAAAAAAAATATCAAAAATGGTAAATATACTATAACCAATTCGGCTTTTAGATTAGATTTTTCAAATGGATGACCGGACGGGTTCAAGTTATATCAACTTTGAGTTATCATGTCAATTTTCAGTCATTACTTTTGAATCAATTTTGGGTTAAATCATTTGTCTTTTCAGATCACTTTAGGTTCAGATTAAATTTTCGAGTTGAAACCACATTTTTTCCTTTTATAAAATTAGACTTATTGATTAGTTTTCAAACTATCAAGTTAACTTTTACTCTCATTATTTTTTTCTTAAATATCAATATAGTTCAACTCCTTTTAGATTTTAATAATAATTTATAAAAATTCTAAAAAAATAATTTTATTAAAAAATATTATAGATATGTATTATAAAAAGACTCAATTCTATTTTCATTTTATATAAATTAATTTATTCAAATATATCACCAATCAATAAAAATGGTTTAATTTATACATGTATATGCAGGGGTGGGCATAGGATTTTAGATTAGAGGAGAAAATTTTAGTTGGAATCAACATTAAGGGGTAAATTTTGTGAAAAACAATATTAAAATGAACAAATAGTGAATACAAAAAGGATATATTTTGTAATTTATAAAATTTTTTCATGACGGAAAAGTTAATGTTAAGAAAATAGGGGGAAAAATGCCCCCGTGTAGTTGCACAAGGATCCGCCCCCATGTAATTATACATATATACGTGTATGTATGGCAATGTGGTTTTCACAAAATTCAGTGAATAATTTTTTTTAATCTACGTACGTGTAACAGTTAAAATTTTAATTTTTTACTATTACGAACAACCTAAATTCCGTGGAAACTGTTAATAAGCTATATGAGCTCAATATTTCGATAATTTGGGAAAACAAAAATATCCAACCATTCATCACAGTCCAGCCTCAATCAAGAAGACGCACAAAAAATAGTGGTTGAATAACAAAAACAAACTATAAAACAAATAGAAGAATAACTCTGTGTGATGGAAAGAAGAAAAAGAAACATAATCAACATAAAGCAAGAAAGAGAAGCGAGAATCTCGGCATACCTGGAAAATGAAGAGAATGCAAAAGCTGAATAGAAAGACAATCCCAAAAGTCTCTTGAATTTTACTTGCAACCAAAGAGAGGAATCAAAAGAGAAGATCATAAAATAATAAAAGGTAAAGTAGGAAGATTTTGATTTAATCATCATCCATAGGAAGCAGATTTGTGCGATGGAGTCGAAAGCAAGAAACTAAAAAAACGACAGACATGCCAAAGAGAGTAAGTCTAACTTACTCTGCTTCGATTACTCCCACTTACCCCCTTATCCAAACAAAAGCTTAGGGATTTTTTTTATTTAATAATAATAATAATAATAATAATAATAATAATAATAATAATAATAATAATAATAATAATAATAATAATAATAATAATAATAATAATACCGATCAGTTACTATTGTTGTGCAAAATAGAATTCGAAGTTCATACGTTTATAAATAGAAATTACTGGTTCTGTTAATCGAATAAATTTATTCAATCACAGACCGATTTTTCTATTAACTTTTTTTTTTCCATTTTTTTTTCTTAGCCCTAACATATACATATATCTAAATTTGACTTTATAATAGCTTTATATAACTAAACTTTAACAATAACTTATTAAGTATATATAATTACCAAATTTTTTTAATATTAATTACAAATTTGCATTGCTTTTGAAAATTTGAAGCGTGAAATACGCAACTACACCAATATAATATCACACAATGGTAAAATTAATAAAAAATTCCATCAAAATAAGTAAGAAAATCAATTTATTCTATTTTAAATTTTCAGCAAATTTACTGTATGCATGTGCGACACGTGTGCTCATCCGAGTTGTTCAAATCTCACACCAATGTATTTAAGTATCACATACTTTAATTTCTCAAATGCCATGAGAATTTATATTTATTATTTATAAAATTAGTAAAAATAAGTGTTCAATAAATTATTATTAAATTTATTTTATTTAAATAAACTATAAAATTAAATTTATCACAATAACCCTACGTAAGCAATGCTTAGAGAAAAATTTAGAGTTTGTAGTTAATTGAGTGGGTCTTAATGACAAATTGGGAATTAGACATTGAATTAATTTTCAACTGAGGAGTTAATTATATATTTTTATAACATTTAAAGACCAAAATTTATTATGGCGTTTTTATTTATTTATTTTTTCAAAAAACATGAATAGAACAGCGTAACTACAAGTGCAAAGGATGGTTAACGACTACAGCTGCAGCCGTTATTCGGTTTCTTCTGCCTCCCGCTGCTTCTTTATTCTCTTCTTCTCTTCCGTTCCAAACCCTAGAGAGAGAAAGAGAATATAAAAATTCAATATTTCTAAGAAAGAAAGAGACAACATCTTAAAATTCAAATCAAAATCAGTCAATTCAGCAGGAGAAAGAGGATTTTTTTTTCTCAAATTTGCAATGCCAAATTTCTGTTTCTCCAATTCAAATCCCATACCCATCTTCTCTCCAAAATTTAGATCGTCTTCGATCTCTTCATAAGGGGAAGAGAAAAGGAAAGAAAAAAAAAACCCATCAAATGATTTCGAATCCAGATCAGATCTTTTATGCCTGCGTTGCGAAAGGACCCACAGTTCTTGTGGAGTACTGTTCTTCGAAAGAGCCAGGAATCGAAGAAATAGGGAAAAGATGCATAGAAAAAACCCCAAATCACCACTCAATCTTCTCCCATACAGTTCGCCAGAAAACTTATACATTCTTAATCGCAGACCCTTTTGCCTATTTTGTCATCTACGACGAAAATCTCGAAAAGTCTGAAGCTTTTTGGTTCTTAGACCGCGTAAAGATCGCCTTTGAGGAGTATTTAGCATCTAAATCGATAAGTGATTTTGATAATCTTACTTACCTTTGTTTACAGACCGATTTTTATCCTGCTATCCGGGAGACTCTGGCATTGGATGCGGACTTGGTGAATTCCTTTATTGGGTTACCAAAGGAGATTGGGACTACAAGCTTGGATTCAACAAGAACAGGGAAATGGGTTGCAAGACCTTTGCTTGCTAAGCCTCCAAAGATGATGATGAAGAAAAAGAAGAGACCTTTAGGTTGTGCAGGTTGCGGCAGTGATGGTGGAGAAGGGGATCATCATCATCATCATAAGTTTAAGGATTTCATTGGTGGTATGGGTGATAATAAGGTAAATCATGTGGGTGATAATGGAATGAATAGAGAATTTTCAGTGTCAATGCACAAGAATGGTGGTTTTTATTTTGGTGATGGCAGGCAAAAGGCTAAGCAGATGTGGAGGAAACATGTTTGGGTTGTCTTGATATTGGATTTGGTAATTTGTACTGTTTTATTTGGGATTTGGTTGTGGGTTTGTAGGGGATTTAAGTGCATTGATGGTTGAATTTGGAATATATATATATAAATCTATATATAATCAAAATTGGGTATTTTGATATGTTAGTTATATTGAAAATTGGTCTGTCTTTTTCATCGAGGATTATGAAATGAAGTGGAAGACATATTTGAAGGGGGAGAAGACCATGTAATTGATTGTAAGAGAAAATTGATGTTAATTGGTTTTGGAGTTCTGATTTGGCTTGTTTAGGTAATATTCTTTTCTGTGATGTACACTTTTGTAATATGCATATGTCCTTGTATTGCACTGAACTGAACTGTGAATATTTTGTACAAATTGTGCAAGCTTCTTTCTCTCATATTGAATATTTTATTTTCTTTATCTTTTATATTTTGGGGGGAATGTATACTGAGTTTTCATTTATCTGGTTAGCGTGAATAATCTGATGATGAAGAGAGAAACTTGTCATGTGATTAAATATTGATGTGGCCAATTGCTGTCTGAGTTTTATATTTCTAAAAACTGCAGCTTTTTCAGCTTTCAAGACATGTATTTTTTGTTATTATTGTTGAGCTTTGTTGTAATTAATTTGTTATGGTGTTGGTGTTAAAGGCTCATCTATCTTTATCTGTAATCTAAGCACGGAGTAAAGGTTACAAATGCAGAGATTCTAATATTAGCTCATCTTATTTGTCAATTTCAAATGGATATTATTTTAAAAGAGTGCTAAAATAGCCATAACATATTTAAAATATTAAAAATGTCCTTATTTATTTACATTTTGCATGAAGATAACGGGGATATTTTATAAATATGTCCACCTTTATGGCCATTTTACCTTTTTCCTATTTTAAATTTGGAATGAAAAAATCGGTCAATTTGATCAAAGCACGGAGTCTTTCGTTAGAAAAAGGAGGAAACAAAGTTGAAGATCCAAGGAGACTTCAGTACCCATAACCATCATAAGCGTAGTTTTGGGCATTGGGAAGCAACGGCACGTGGAAGTTGCATCAAACCTGGATCTTATCCTACTCTTATTGTCCTTTTTATTTTTTTAAGATCCATATATTTTTGAGTTTTAATTCAATAGGTAGTGTAAGGATGCCCAGTACATATTGATTGTGTTAATTATTTGATTGGATATTGTAGAATACGCGGCACATCCGTACACCAATCATCTATCATATTTTTTTATAAAAAAATTTAGTACATATATGGGCACTTGTGACTCAATAATTTAGTTTAATATCTAAATTTTAACAGTAACTTATTTAAAACTTATATTTATCTATTTTTATAAATAACAAACACAAAAAGTTATACTGAATTTGAAATTTTGAAGCTTATAATATTCAACTACAGTGATTGGCATCATACAATATATATATATATATAAAAAATTCATCAAACTATATAAGAGGGTATCAACGCTATTCTCTCTCTCTTTTAAGTTAAAGGGCTAATAATACGAGTACTAATTCAGTGCGCATATTCATGTGATGCAAGTGCATTTAAATCGTTGAATTGCAGGATTTTTTTGGTGTATAATTCAAAAAAAAATTAGAAAATTAGTATAACAGAAAAAGAAATTAGGGATTTAGAGTGTTAAACCATTTTCTGACAAAAGTGACCCACTCAACAAGTTGCAAAAATTGTGTAAAAAATGGCACACTGATATGCTATTTTTTGGCAAGGTGGAACGGCATTGTTTGGGGAAAGAACAGAGGGCGCATTAGAAAACGACATTTTTTGCTGCTGTTTTTCATAGCACAAAACGCGTCGTTTTGCTGAGGGAGAAGCGGTAGAGAAGGTGGGGCCCATGTGTCGAAAAATGACAGTCAATCTTGCCGTTTTCTATGCAAATTTTTTAAAAAGTTGTGTTTGTAGAACACAGAAAATATTGTGTGCAGCAAAATATATAGTAATTTCCGTGCCTTGCAGCCAAAGCACAAGAATTTTGCAAAATAATTTTTTTTTGTTTTAAAATTGCATATATGAATTAATCAAAGTCCTACTCTCTCGTTCGTTTGTGTTGCCTTACTCTCACTATTGCTTTCCCTCTTTGTTGCTTTCTTTTCTTTCTCCTTAAATTTTTTACGTTGTCTTCCCTTGTTTCTCTTTAAATTTCTATAGGATAGTATGAGCTGAAAATGTTTTATTGAATTTTTGAAGGCAAATTTGTTGAAAGCTATAAAAAAGGTAAATTATGTTAATATAGTAAAATTTAATTTTTAACATATGGCTAACTTAATTTTTATTTTTAAAATGTAGGTGTCTTTGAGTTACCAATATAATTCCAATCATTATTTTTGAAGGTAAGTTTCTATATTTTTTATTTTCAGTGACTTTAATTATTGTACATAAAAATGAAAAGTATATTTATAGTTGGTACAAAAATTATTGAATGTTTTTTTAGGATGAGGAAATTATAGTTAAATAAATTGTTGCATAATAAAATTAAATTTATAAATCATTATTAGTTTGAACATTTATTTTTTAGTCCCTTATAATGTGTTACAAATGTATATACTATTGTAAATTTTATTGTTAATTTTTTATTGAGGAGATTAGTTTATTGAACCATTAATTTTAAATTTTTTTTACCAATAATGTAGGAATTAAAAAATATTGATTCATATGTTTATTTTATAGTTTAAGTATTTTATATAAGTTTTATGTTTATTTTTATAATTTAATTATATTTTTACATGAAAATTGATGCATGTAATGTAAATTTGTAATATATTAATTTAATAAAGTATTATATTCTAATTTATCTTCATAAATTAGAATAAAAGTGAAATTTAAAGTATTATGAAAATTTTTAGAGACAACATTTTGATTTATTTCACATTATAGATGTTGTTTACCTATTTGGCTTCGAGATGTATGAGAGGTGACATTGCAAGGGTAATGGTCAAGGAAAAATGAAATAATTTGTACTGTATAAGAATTGAAAACAGCATGACAATTGCCAATCATTTTATAAAAATAAATAAAATAATTACAAGATATTATAATTTTCGGATATCTCGTCACAGAAAGAGAGATGGCGAAAACTCTATGGACGATGGTGCCATTGATATATTTCAAATCTATTATTACAATTTGGAGCATGGCTAGTGTGCAAAAATATAGGGATCTTCACTACAAAAAAAAAATTCCATCGCTAATTAATTATAGTGACTGAACAACTGCTTGTTGTTATTTGGCCGTTGCTGGCATTTTTACCGACTAATATTAAAATCCGTCGCTATATATTGCGCAGATCCGTCGCTAATTAATCCATAAAATCAGCCATCATTATAATAAGAAAATATTAGTGACTAAATTCATTGCTATTTCTAGTCGCTAAAAATTTGATTCTTTTTGCAACAGATTGGTGCTATTTTTCTGTCGCTAAATATTTACAAGTTGCTAATATTTATTTCGATTTACTGAATTAGCATATTTTTAGCGACTGAAACGTTTGTCGCTAATTCGTCGCCAAATGTTAAATTTCATCTTCTTTTTTACCTATTTATGAATTTATTTATAATCATAGGTTGATGTTTTCTAGACAGCAATTCAAAAGTGTATTGCTCCCAGTATACTAGTAAACAACACAACAGAAAAAAAGACTTTGGATTAAAGAATCAAAGTCCACTCTATAAAAGGGCAAGTCAATTAGACTCTGTTTTATACAAATACTTGGCTAAAATAAACTTGAGAAATTCTAATACAAATGACGTCTAGTTGGGGACCAAGTTTCTCATCAGCACTCTTCTTACCTTTGTTTTGCCAACAGCTACTTTCTTTCTAGTTTTGCCAACTGCTTCTTTCTTTCATAGACTACAAGAAAATAAAGGAATGTGGCACTAATAATAATGTAAAGAAAATGACTCACTACATTCTAAAACAAAAATGAATAAAGGAATGTGAAAGACCTGATAGTCAATATCCATTTTTCCCATCTTTGGCTGCATATGCTCACGTTGCTTCTATTTCAACTTCTTACTATCTTCTTTTTCAATATAAGCCTGTATAACGAAGAAACTTCAGCCAATGTGATTCACCACGTTGTGCATATCTAAAGCAATACTACTAGCTTTCTCAGCGGTAACTAACCTGCAAAAATTTCCTTTTCGAACACTAATGTCTTGGCACCGGAACAATATTTCTATATGACTTTAAATACACTATCAACTTTGGGTCTGCTGCAGTTGCATCCCAGACCTGCAAGTTTGGGAAAAAAATTGAAATAAGCACTTTAATTGCATCAAAAATACAATCTCGAACAAAAATCGATAAAATGGAAACTACCTCAACAACATCAGGCCTCAAGCATATCTGTTTCAGTTTTGTAATCTTTATCTGCCTTAGGAGCTCAAAAATAAAAGAAACATTACATTTATTACAGTCCGACATAATATCATGACATCAATCCCATAAACATCAAGGAAGATAATAACATGCCATTTAGCTAACCTTTTTCTTCTTGTTTGATATGCCACCTCTCTCGTTCTGTTGATTGTCTTGTTCTTCCTCATCAGAGTCAGAGTCAAGCTTGTTCTTTGACTCAGCATTTTGAGCAGACTCATCCTTCCTTTCATTTTCCTGACTTGAAGTAAGAAAACAAGAATAAGATGAATATTTTGGAGCTTCATAATTGTGAGTTTCACCCATTATTAATAAAATGTCTAAGCTACTTGACCCAGAAGCAGATAGAACCAATTCTAAAGCCCATCCAGAACCAAAATTAGGAACCTCCAGCAGATAGAACCTCCTGATTATATATATATATATATATATATATATATATATATATATATATAATTGACACTCAATTTCAAGTTCTCGGTATAAAATATAAAAAAAAAAATTATAAAATTTTGGTTAAGGGTGCGTTTGTACTGCATATTGATGTATGTGTATGGTACTCATATATATAATTGGAAAGATTCATCAATCTTTAATGCTAGAAACTCCATCATTATAATACCAAAATCTATAGTATTTGTTTTAAAACCATTAATTAAATATAATTCTAATTCAATTAAGTTTCTTAGCATGCTCTGTTTTGCTTTTTCCATGCTTTGTTTTCATGCTTAATCGGAATTGTTAACTTTAAAATGATGTGTGGCTAAGATTTTGCTTCCAGTGCTTAAACATATATATTTCTTAATTTGGTGTGTGTGTGTATATATATATATATGTGTAATTATGCATTGTGTGTAAGCTATTATAGAAATATGGTGCAGAATGCTATGAACTGCATACATCTGTTATTCATATGGATATATATTATTATATATCGTTGTGGATTTTATATTTTTTTTATATTGATTATGATAAATTGATTTCTAATTTTCAACGGTTTTATTTATTTGGGGATTGATTAGATAAGAAGTGGATAGTAGGGCATAACCTTTATATTAAAGAGCCTATAAATAAAGGGTTTGATTTTTATGTCTTCACTTTAAAGATATGCTTAGCCTACATTACTTTAATTGTTAAGTATACCTTAAAAGTGTATTGTTTGTATGCACTTCGGTACACTGTATAAAGAGCGGACGGCATGGATGATTGACCATTAGCTTGGTCTCACTCTAAAATTGCTGTGCTGGAAAATTAAGCATAATTGTGATGTGTTATAGAAAATTTGTATGCACTTTTAAAACTTTGTGAAAACATGCAACATTTTGGAAATATGTGTGGTTAATTGGGGGTGTAAAGTGTACAGGATAACCATACAAGATGATTGATAATTTGAGGTTTGGAACATTAAAATTACAGATTTCAAGAAAGCACATCATATTAGGTCTTAGAATCAAATTAAAAAGCATAAACAATTAATTGCAAGAAGTAAATTCGTTTACTTACAAGAGATGTGTAAATGCAGCAGTTCATATACCAGATATTTTGCAGCTTATGTCGTGATAATGTGAAATCTCCACTAATTGTTGTTTGGCTTAAAGTGACCTATAATTAGTGGAGGTTAAGTGAAAGGAATTTAAGCTTACTTTGCATAGTATTAATCCATTCTTGCTCCTCCTGTCCCAATTCCCACTGCAATTCTTTGTCCCTTGTTCATCAATTCTCAGTTTGCAGTTAAAATACATACAAATGTTTGCTCAGCAATGATATTATTAGGATTTTGATAATTTGGAGTTATTGCATTTGTCAAGCATTATAATTACTTGCGTTTATTAGTTGACAGAAAGCTAATTATAAATAATAAAACCAACTTAAGAAGTATTAATATTTAATTAAGTTGGCTGTATTCACTCAACCTCCTCATCCAAGATTCATACTTAACATGTCCAAGTAAGTCTAGTTTAATTGGTTGCATATTCTAAACCTTGTTCTATAAGAAGTCAGTTTGATCAAATTTTAATTCTTTATTCAACTGTCGTTAGAGGAGAATTCTTGATCAGTCATGCAGAAATTCTTGGTGCTTGGAAGTAATCCTAAAGCCATGAAATCATGCACATAAAATTCATCCATAAGTTCTCAAAATATGTATATCGTTTAAAGGTTAAAACAATTGAAGATAACTTTTTCATCACACTCCTAGCTCATAAACATGTGATAAACACTCATAACTTATCGCTAAGATAAAAGGACATTATTAATACTAAGACTCTGAAAAAACAAAAATATATAAAAAATTATACACAAAATAATGGAATGAGACTGACCTGGATATAAACACACGTCTCCCAAGACTCCTCCAGGTTTCACCATCCTCAATTACTATTTCTGCAAACTGAAGATTGACTGTGTAATTGCCATTCTTAAGACCCAAACCGTAGTATCTTAATGAACACAACAAATTGATTACTAATGCAATGCTTCGGTCCCATTCTCTTCAATGTATCTTTCAGCAGCAGTTAGCATGTCGTCTTGCTTGCTGAAGACATCTTTCTTCCTTGGGACGTACCAGATGTTGATGGTTTGCTGTGGGTTAATAAAGGGCTGTTATATTAGAGCTGCGGCTAATCATAGGTGGCCTTTCACTATATGAATAATAGGTGATCTGCATGAGGCTAAAACAGCAAAGCAATGTAAATACTGATAAATCATGCATTACTAAGAAATCTATAAAGCGACATGTATCCTATTACCACATAAGATTAAAATTTCCTGCTCCTTATATTCTTAAACAACCAAACTATCACTTAGTTTTCAAGAATTTTGTTTGAGATGGTTCCAATATATATAGGTTTGATGGTTACTAAAAAAAATATAATTCTTTGGTCATCTGAAGTTTGTGGTTTAGTATAAAAAGGCTGCTCATATAGGTAATAAAATTGTGACTTTAAAGATTCATTGAGACAATAATACAAACAACTTGAAATTATACCTATGAAAAGAGATATCCTTAATATGTATAAATTAGCCAAGCTGCTCACATTGACAAGCCAGAAAACATACTAATGCAGGGCACCAGAAATCTAACAACACATCCAAGTAAAGCCAATGAAGGAAAATCGACAATGCTAGTACCTGTAAAGATCAACTAACATAGATGCAGATACCAAGATCAATACATTTCATATTTCCCTTAGAATGAATTTGAAATTTGAACTAACTAGAGACAAACCATTTTGTCCCAAATGGTGCCTTGTTTTCTAAGCCTGGTATAAAAATCAAAGCCTTTCTTTTAGTTTTCATCCATGTCATTTTCGTTTACTTTCCTTATTTTTTTTGTCCTTTACATTTCAATGTAATTACTCTTTAGTTGTAAAGGACCAAACTGACCTATCACACAGAGTTGCCCAATCCTAACTTAAGTTTAGAATGAAAATGTTTGTTTTCTATTTATGCTTAATCTGCCAACACATTCTTCAAAGCTGACAAATGTACAAGATCATGACATTTAACCAACTTTGTTTATAAGACTGGAAATTTCTTACAATACAGCAAAGAGGAAACAAAAGGTCTCGGAATCTACTTGGAAGTCTCAATTAAAAATCACATCACACCAATGCATAAAATAAAATCAAATCCATGAAGTGAAATCAACATATATGTACACTTGTCATACTCAAAGATCTAAGGGCAGCAACAGGAACTTAATCTCCAGGGAAAAATATACCATTAATTACATATTTTGCTTGACAGTAAGTTTTAATCGGTAGAAGAATCGTATAAAATTCTTTTACACCGTTTTATAAGCATAGAAAAAATATGCTTGCACAGCATATTAAAGCAGAGCACTTTTAGACTCATGTATAAAAATGAGAACTACCAGGCGTGGTTCCTTTCCTCAATCAGGTGACTGGTAAGCTCTAACTTCTACACCCAAACAGAAGAAAAGGTTCATTCCTAACAAAGGTTGCTGTGATTATTTTTAATCAAATCTTAATAGAAAACTTAGAAAAAAAAACTCACCATTCTGTTTTTCTTAGTTTGAATTTTTTTTCTTATAGTAGAGAAGCAAGATCTTGATTGGTATAACTCAGCTCTAGTAACCAATAATTGGTAAGCTATAGAAAAAGTCTTAATCTTGTTGTTTTGCCTAGTTTGATCTGGTTTCCATACATAGAAGAATGAGTTTTCATCTGGGGGATATTTCCTCCATTGTGCTTATTCGGTTATACTCAAGGTCTATAACAACTACCTATAATAATAGAAAAAATGAATGAAATATTAGATCAAAACCAAAAACTATTGACTCGGAATATAAAAAATTCAATCAGGCATGTAAAAGCGCAGGTGTGTGAGCCTGATTTTAGTACTTTGCAAGGATCGTATGAAATTCTCAAGAAACAAAGGAATAGTACTTCATAATTATTATAGTATGCAGTAACCTGCTACTGAATACATGATTAAGCAAAAACCTTAGCAAAGTCATGAATTTGACATTTTAAGAGTAATAAGAGAAGCCCTAATAATGCATACAAAAACACATTGTACTGCCTCAAATGCCACCCTATAAAAGCTGATTCAGCAAAAATTCAACAAAGAGCATTTCTCTCTATTACACAATTTTAAAAATAAAAAATAAGCAAATATGAGAGGAAGCACCAAAAATATCTGAGATAACGGTGCAAGGAGTGCAATAAATTAATTGCATATGTTTGGTATGTTAAAGGGCTTAGATCACAAAATTCTTACTTAGTACAGCGAGATTTAGGCTATAAACAACTCTGCACTTTTTTCACTTTCTATAAGCTGTTATGCTAATTGGCATATACTTAGATAAGAACTTAGCAGTTACTATGTTCAATATGTAATTTAACTTTTAGAGGTTTTGTGTTGTCTTAAAAATTGCTTATCCTAAATAAGACCAATTAGAAAGGTTATAGCCATTACTTTTTAGGCCTTGATTATGTTTACCTTCATAAGTTAGTTCCCATCACATGACATATATATATATATATATATATATATATATATATATATATATATATATATATATATATATATATATATGAGAATAAAAAAATGAAATTGCTAACCATTTTATCTGTCTTTGAGTTTTACCTAATTAAACAATAAATTGATTTGCTAAAAAGGTTCTCTATAAACTTATAATTGTAGAGATTTCTATAAATCTAAACACGTCTAAGCATAAATTATAATATTAATACTATATAGCTATTTATTATTGTTGCTTTGTTGTTATTATTACTATGGTTATTATATCAAATCAATGTCATGTTAATAAGCCATATACCATTAACAACAAACTTAAAACAATTAGATGATGGCAAGACATGAGTACTGCATTAGCTTATTTAGTAAGAAATCAATATCCAACTACCATTTAACAATCAATAAAAAGGAAATCCATATCTACTTGATAACAGATTAATTGACCACCAAATATTTAGAACTTACCTTCCATCTGAAAGGATAAATTAAATGGCATATGGCCTCTGAGACCAGTGTTAAAGTAGAGTACCTGCCAAAGACAAAACAAAACAAAATTATACTCTTCACAAGCTACTAGTATGGAAGCTATTAATGGAGTTGCAATGAAAATTACAAACCTAGATGCCAAATGACACATAGTAAGAAAATCAAAACTCAACTATGATCATCATTCCTAATGATCATATCACATATTTGCAATTTCATTGGCATTTGTATAGCAGTGACCTTAGGCAACTTGAAATCAGAGAAAAAAAATGTAAAAATCAGAGAAAATTTTATATATCTCCCAGAATTCATACCTTGGCATAAGATCCTGCCCAATCTTGCTTGCATTTGCTTTCGTAAAGCTCACTCTGCTAACAGCTGGTAGATGATAGAATACAAAAGGCCAACAGACAGATGATAGAATAAAAAAAAAAAATCAATAGACTGAGCTGTCGCATAACAGTTCCAATGGTGCCATCTCATATTCGTGGCTTCAAATGTCAGAATTCGGTGCATTTGCTGTAGAGTTTGCTGCTTTAAGAGATTAGCCTGATGAGAACATGGAATAGAACACCAAATTAATAAGTTACTATGTATATGAAGTGAAGCAAATCCATTAATCAGAGTCCATTCCTAACTGTTTATAATTTTTCAAATCCAATGTCCGTTCAATTTTTATATATGTGTGCACAAGCAATTAAAAATCAAAAGCAGATGACATATATAAAGAAAACTGACATAGTTAACTCAATGAGCTAGAATAAAAAAGCATTTCAAAAGACCCATAATAGGATACCAGCAAGAAAAATAGACCCGATTTGTTAGTTGGATCCCAACAAGAAAACATACCCGATCTTCGTAATTGGCTTCGAGGAGCAACTCCTAGATCATTCCCTGCTTTCCTCAACGCATAAAGAGCGTCTCCTATTCATTCATCATTTTAATTTGTTCAAAAGGAGAAATACAGGTGAGAAAAGTATTAGGGGATTTGAGTTGAAGAATCGCAGCAAGAGGAAAGAATAAGAAAGAGAAAATGAAAGTGAGAAGAAAGAGAAAATAAAAGTCAACTTACATCTTAGAAACGAGAAGCAATCGGATGGAGGCCTTCCTCGACTTGTCCACCGGCGATTATGGGAAACAATGACTAAGGCAGTGGTAAGAAGAAATGAAAGAGAGAGGGCAAACGAGGGATGGTGGCTCTACCTTATAACAGAAAAGAAGAATAAAGCAAAGAGAGGAGTAATTAGGGTTTTCTAAAAGACAAAAAATATCTGCATATTCATTTGTACAATAGAGGATAATTTCATAAATAAATTTATATAGAATATTTTATTTATATCCATAGGTATAATATTTATATATATTAAATACATATTAAATATAAAAATTATTTTACAATTAATATCTATAGAATATTATTAAAATTGTAAAAAAAAAAAGCAAAATGAGAAGAGAGAAAAATATTATAGTTACTATCTAGTCTATATTATTAAAATTCTAAAGGCGATCACGTGCTCTAAGTTGAAGTGATTTTTTAATATTATAGTTAATGTCTAATCAATATTATTAAAATTCTAAAAGTGATTTCGTGCTTTAAGTTGATGTAATTTTTTTATCTTATTTAATTTATTTTTTGTGATTTTAAACCTCAATTATTTTGAAATAATTTTTAATCTTAATTAATAACAATAAATATATATTTTTATTTTTCATTTATATTATAGTGCTTAGAATAATCAAAATTAAATTTTTTTGAAAATTTTAATTGAAAATAGGCAAATAATATCATATAAAATATTTTTTAAAATTATTAAAAATAATTAGTAAGCATAAATATGTATGTATATTGTTTATTAATATTATAATGCCTAGTAAAATCAATAATCAAAATTAAAAACTTTTGAAAAAATTTAATTGAAAACATACAATTAATATAGTAAATTAGCAACTAACTGTCCATCGCTGGAAATTAGCGACTAAATTTCCGTCGCTATGTTTTAGGAAATTAATTTCCTAAACAAAAGATTGAAATATTTTTAGCGACAAAAATTCCGTCGCTAAGTTAGTCGCAAAAAATGGTGCCAATCATTGCTGCCAATATTTAGCGGCTGATTTCAATTATCAGTCGCTATTTCGTCGCTAAATTTATCTATAAGTTAAATAAATACATTTTCACGACTGATGTTAAAACAGTTGCTAAACCGTCGCTAAATTAGGTTTTTTTTGGTAGTGCTTGTTCTCATTTTTGTGAAAAAAGTCATTAAACTTAGTGATGGCGATTTTTTAAAAATTAGAGATACAATTCTAGTGGATCAAAGAACTTATTGTAGATGATATAATTATAATTTATGGCCTAAATGTTATGTTCATTAGTAAATGTAAAAAAATTAGTGTTGTATGAATGAGAATGGCAATGTATTATGTTCCAAACTTTAATGTCTTTTTATATTTTAAATGTTTTTTTATCAATTTTTGATATTAATTGTTTAATGTTATTGTTTCACAATTTGGAATTTTATTAATTTTATTTTTTTTTGTTTCATAATAATAAACTGTTGACATATGGAATTAATTTATTTGCAATAAATATGGCAACACATAAAAAAGTGTAAACTATTGACATATTAACTTGTGAAATATTCTATTGATCACTTACATCAACTCGAACATCATTTATGTTCAAATTCTGAAGACCTTCTGTTACATGGATTGAACTACTTGGAACAAAGTTTCATCCCTACTAATAGCAATTTCCTCACTAGCATCATTTAAGTCTATGTCTTCATCATCCTCATCTGAATCAAAATTTGGAGAAATATGCTTATTATTTGCAATATTTTCATCATTGTGTGCAATGTCCCTACATTTAAAGCTAAAACATGATACAAAATTCAATTGTATTTGTCCCCTAAAATCTCTAATTGGACTTGCTTCTACAGTTTTCAAATTGTTAACCCCTTGACACTGTGGTTGATTCTCAAAATGTGTACCAAAATCGGACTAACTTTTTCTTGCAAAATACAAGTCATCACCAACAATATTTATATCATTAACCGAATGGATGGCATTTCTGTCTACATTGGTACTCATTTGGTTAACATTATTCACCACATCTCATTTGTCTCCAATAACAATTTTTTCAATTTCAACAATTATTTCCTCAATAATATATTCAGGAAATGATACAAAATTTTTATAAATTTGATCAATATCATCGTCATCAATTAAGTCCATAGGCACCTATAACATTGATACTTAATTGATAACAGGACACATATATATCACTCTACTAACTCTCCCGTCCGGAGCTAAATCTAATTTAACTGATATCTTATGAACAAGGTCTGGAAATGTCGGTTTGCTCCTAACCTTCAATTCGATCTTGCTGAGGGACTTAAAGTATCATAATGGTAACCAGCTATATCTCATATTGATTGTCTTCTGGTATGAATTATAAATGTTGTTGGAATTGACATTCTCTAATTCTTATATTATATATACATATTTAAAAATTAATGCATTAATTTACTATTTTTGTCATAAGTAAATTATCTCTAAATTTTTAACTCATTAATAAATTTCTTCATTTTATGCATCTATATTTTTATATATTTCACTACAAAAAAATTCCAATTAGCGACTAAATTAAGCAATGGCCTTATTTTCATCGCAAATTTAGCGACGGATTCGTGACTGTTTTACAATTCCATCGTGGGTAGGATATTTTCTATTTTTTTGCGATGAAATAGCGATGGAATGAATAAACAGTCACTAATTATTAGCAAGAAGTATACGTGCCATTTTTGCAACGGAATTAGCGACGAATATTTCAGTCGCTAAAGTTTATAATTTTTTATTCATAAATTAGTTCCAGAAACGTTAGCGACTGAAATTTAAGTCGCTAATTTTGGAGGAAAAATATAGCGCCTTTTTTGCGACGATTTAGCGACAAAAATTTTCTGTCGCTAATAGTAATTTGTTACAGTATTACAATTAGCGATTGAGGATTTAGTCGCTAATCCGTCGCAAATAAATTAAGAAATATATATATTTTTTTTAATTTCACTCACATGATTTATGTATAGTTTTAAGTAATTTTAATATAGACCATATGAAATAAATATTTTATTTTGTAACAGAAAATTAGAAATTATTTTATAAGTTGATAATAATTTTTTATCAATTATACTAAAATCTAAAGTTATTTATTTAGAAAACTTATATTTTAATAATAATAATAAATTAATTGTTACAATTATTATATATTTACGTGTTCAAGATTAAAAAAATAAATATTTATAAAAAAGTAATATAAAATTTATTATTTCATTCAAAATAATAATAAAAAAATTTGTAATTAATTTTTATTTTATAAAATTTAAATCAAATATTAATAAATAGTCCAAATAAGTTAAGATATTATCTGATAAATCTAAATATATAGTCCATTTGAATTTACATGTTTACAATTTGGTTGGATCTTTAAATACAAATTGAACAGCTTTTATACAGAATAGTGTAAGTAAAGATTCAATGGTTAAGTATTTGCCATTAGATCGGCCTGATATTTGGTGAGTACGTTCAAAACTCCTTTTTTTTTTAATTTTGAACGGTGAATATTAGTTTTTAAGATCTGTAAGTTCAGTTTTTATTGCAAAAAAGAGGCTGTTTTATGGATTTTTTACATAATGACCAATTTCGTATGTAAAGACGATCGAAAAATCATTTGCCGTTAGATCGGCCTAATTTTTGGTGAGTACATTCGAAACTCCTTGTTGTTAATTTTGAATGGTGAAGATTAGTTTTTAAGGTCTGTGAGTTCAGTTTTTGTTGCAAAAAAGGTTATTTTCTGGATTTTTTACGTAATGACCAATTTTGTATATGAAGATGATCGGAAAATCATTTGCGGTTAAATTGGCCTGATTTTTGGTGAGTACGTTCAAAACTCCTTGTTGTTAATTTTGAACAGTTAATATTAGTTTTTAAAATCTGTAAGTTCATTTTTTATTGCAAAAAAGAAGCTATTTTCTGGATTTTTTACGTAATGACCAGTTTTGTATACGAAGACGATCGAAAAATCATTTACCGTTAGATTGGCCTAATTTTTGGTGAGTACATTTGAAACTTCTTATTGTTAATTTTGGACGATGAAAATTAGTTTTTAAGATCTGTAACTTTAGTTTTTGTTGAAAAAAGAGGCTATTTTCTGGATTTTTTACGTAATGACCAGTTCAGTTTTTGTTGCAAAAAAGAGGTTGTTGAATCTTTTTGGGTAAATTTTATTTTTATTTGGAGTATAAGTAAAGACGTTTCTATTCCTATACTTTATAGAAGCTTTGGTTTTCTATAATTTTTGTTAATCTAAAACATGGATTATTATACCAATGATGTATTTTTCAGTAGAGCAGAATCAAGAGAGATTTGAAGTGAGTTCAATATGTGAATACCTGATCTGTTTTTTAAACTTATTTATTTAGAAAATTTACATTTTTAATAATTTTTTTGTCAATTATCCCAAAATCTTAAATTATTTATTTAGAAAATTTACATTTTAATAATAATAATAATAAATTAATTGATATATTTATTTTATAATTACATTATGCAGATTAATAAAAATAAAGATTTGTAAAATAATAATATAAAATTTATTATCTCATTTAAAATAATTCTAAAAATTTTAATAATTTATTTTTATTTTGTTAATATTAATGATCAAATATTAATTATTAGAAATTTTAATTATATGTTTACCAAACAGTCCTTGAATATAAAGACAAAAGGGTGAAGATTGGTAGGGACATTTTTGTATTTTAAGAATGGTAACCCTTTGTAACGCCCCAATTTTTAAATTATTCGAATAATAAATAAATCGACCCGAATAACATGTAAATTTGATAATAAAATAAATATAAAATAAATTGGGTTGAATTATAGTTGAGTTTTGGGTTTTATTGCATAAAAGAAGAAGTTCTTAGGTTAAATTGCAAATAGTATACATTTGGGGACTTAAAGTGAAAGTTGGCCAAAACGACGTCATTTTGGCCTCTCCCTTTCTCTTCATATTTAAGGAACCAGTTGGTTCCTCTTTGTCCCAAAATGATTGTCCCTGTATAAATAATTACTCTTGCATTTTTTTTTAAATTGAAATCCTTTATATTTTTGCATTTGTTTTAGGGTTTAACTTTCACTTTCATCTCTTGCTCTCTCTCTCGTTCTCTCTTGTCTCCATCGCTCTCCACCGCCAATGCAGGTATGGGTTTCACTTTTATAGCGGCGAGGTCTTCCACAGTGTTCATTCCGTCGGAAGTCGGGGTAGACTCCGGAAGGCAGAGGCGATGGCACTGCGTCGGAAGCAGGGGTCTACTGTTCTCAGATCTGGTTTTTTCTTTCAAAGTTTTTACAGGAAATCATTCACATGTGCGTTCTTAATTGGTGTTTGTTACTATTTGTTGCAGTACCATTTTAGATTAACGGTGTCCCTTTGAGGAGAGTGAACCAGTCTTATGTGATTGTAACTTCCACCAAGGTTGACATTACTGGAGTAAATGTTGAGAAATTTGATGACAAATACTTCATCAAGCAAGTCGAAAAGAAGAAAAAGAAGGGAGATGGTAAGTTCTTTGAGGCAGAGAAAGAGGTAGGCTTCCTATCCTCATCAATCGCTTCTCTGCATTATTTTTGTTTTGACTTCTGTTGCGATTTGCGTAATTAGTATTCCATTTAGTTTGTCTTACTTCTAGGGTTTGGATCGCAATTGTTATCATAGATTTTGTTATTTTGTACCTCGGATTGTTACTCATTGATATTTTATTGTTTAATTAATTATGAAGTTATAATTATCATAATATTTTATTGTTCTTGATGGACACCTAATGTACTGATTTAGCTGAAGCCATCATTACTTGTAAAACACAGCTTATCCATTATCCATTGCATGCTTTATTTGTTATTAAGAAAGTAAATATACTGACCTGTCATTTTGAAAAATCGAAGTTTTTCTGTTTTACGTATCGTCCTCGCTCTCGCACTGTGTCTCTAAATTGGCAAAGGTCAGAGCTATGAAGACCAAAGTATCAAATACAAGAGATAGTGTTTAGTTCGTAATGGGAAAGAAGAGTGCTTTCTCTTCACGTTTTCTGGGTCTTTCTATGCTATGGATAATTCATATGGCAATTACAGGAAGAGAAGGGCCTCTTTTGCAGAGTTATGAGAGACAACATTTTGGTTATAGCAGATTGTTTAGTAACATCTTTGATACATCAAAATATGGGATTTTTCAACTTAACAATGGCTTGGCTCGAACTCCTCGGATGGGGTCTCTCTCTCTCTCTTTCCTATTCCCTTTTTTTTCAATTTGTTTGTGTGATTATCATATTAAAGTAATGTTTTCTAATTGGATTTGGGTCTATTCTGCAAATATTTCAATGTGTTGTTAATGGGGTTGCAGTGGTTCTTAGGTTGTTGCTTGTGATCATGGTTTTTTTTTACCTTTTCAAGGATTTTGTGTTGTTATTGCGTATCTTTGCAAATGGAATAGCTGGAATTTCTTTTCTTGCAATATCAATGAAACGGTCATCAAGGAAACAGGTGAATTCAATTTATTTGTTTTCATACTATAAGTAAATTCGTTGGTGATAGTGAATTCGTGTTATTAAAATGTTAATAAGAAAGTAGTAGAATATGAGAAAACATACATTGAAATAGAGGACAAGAATGAAATTCTTGACCTTTTCATTGCCCTTTTTGATAAGTCGGGAAGATCTAGCATCTTTATGCGGTAAACTCAAATAATTTTGTATATCATGCCCCAAAATTGTTGCTTTCTTTAGGGAAATGGTTTCATTGAAATTGTATGTACAGATGACATTTTCCTGCTTTGCATGCAGTTGATCAAGTATTACTACTTGCTGAAAGCTATTATATTCGCTCTTTGGGTGTAGATCCTAATAGTTAGGAATCTCTCTTTTCTTTGTTTTCAAACTCCTTTTGAACCACTAACATTCAATTTTTATCTTTGACAGCTGATGCACTTATTTCAACTGGCTTGGCTGATTTGGGTTATGTACATGTCAATATAAGTACTTGTAGTTTTTAATTCAAGTGTTTTTCTAGTTGAGCATTTTGCTTCTCTATAGTCTTATTTCATGTCATTGGATGCAGATGATTGCTGGTCTTATGCAACAAGAGATGCAAAGGTCATTTCGACCCTATTGTTCTTTCCAAAAGTTTGTTCATTTTACATCTGTATAGTATAACAATTACTAATTCTTTCTTTAGTTTAATAAAATGCTCTCAGCTGGGGCTCTTAATTTGTCGATTTCCTGACTTTTTCTATTGATACCAAAAGGAATGCTCCTTAGTTTGATGTTCTTTTCTTGTGTGCTTTTAAGCTTGTTATCATTCACATAGACATACTGCCTGGAATTTGCAATGCAATAACTCGTTTGCTTAGAGATGGTAAACTTTTAAGCTAATTACTGGTACGGATCTATGATGAGTGCAATTATGGATCTTTCCAGGGTCGATGTGTGATCTGTGGAGGAGTTGGGATCTCAGATGCTTACTATTGCAAAGAGTGCACTCAACAGGAGAAAGATCGGGATGGGTGTTATGGTGAGTATCTCCATGGGAAGATCTGATCTAAAATTGTTGTTTTTAAATGTACGTCTTGGATTGTACATGTAACACAACAATTCTTTTCTATGTTCTTCTACAAAGACTGTTAAGAGTTTGTCATGTATAGACATATGATCTGCAAGTTTTGAAAGTATGTAAATGTACGTCTAATTTGATTGTTGATGCTAATTAGTATGATAATATTTAGTATTTTATTGCTTCATAAGAGATTGTTTGAGGATAATATTATGTAATGTTTCAAATAATTTTTTATATATATGTGTATTTTGGAACATATTCTAATTTGAAATATGTATGTGTGAGATCATTGTTATGTACAGGTTGAAAATAAATAAATAAATAATGATCATTGTATACAAAATTAAAAGTTTAAAATACAGCAAAAGAAAAAATTCAATTATGCAATACTTTTGCGACAGAAAACTGTCGCTAATATGCATAAGATATAATTTAAGAAATAATTAGCGATCATATTAGCGACAAATATTTCGTCGCTAAATTTTACGGTAAATTCATAATTAGCGATGAAATTAGCGACGGAAAATTTAGTCGCTAAATATTATTATAATTCAGCGATTAATTAGGAATATAAATTAGCGACGAATTAAAAAAATTTGCGACGAAATATTTCATCGCTAAATTAGCGATTGAATTTGAAATTCGTCGCTAATATATTCGCGACTGGCCTATTAGCAACTATTCGTCACGACCAAAAAATGCTATTTAGCGACAGAAACGGAATTTTCCATCGCTAATCTGTAGTTTTTTTTTGCCGTGTTTATTCGTCTGCCAAATTAAATTTATTTAAATTTAATAAACTAATTTCCCAAATTAAAATTTTAGTTCACTTCTCAAATCTTGCAATTTATGTAATTTGACTAAAATCAAATAATTTATATGTCAATTTACTTTCATATATTCCTAAATGTTAAAATATGACAAAATAAATGTAAATAATATAACTAAATTCAAACCACTAATTGCTCTACAAATATTTTTTCTAAATAAAGCATAAAATAACATATAAAAATTACTTATCATAATTTCAACTACAACTCTTTTTAAAATTAAACAAAATAAACTAATAATAACTTACCTTTAAAAATATTGACAAAAATATAATCCACCCTTCGTAGCACCTAGAATATTAACAATGAAATTAAAGTTATTAATAAATTTAGTAAAAAAATAAATTGCTATTAATAAAATTAATTTAAAATATATTCACATGATAGTACCTCTTTTTTAATCTTCAGTAAAATCTTCTATAATAACTTGAATACAATTTTTTTCTATAACTATAATGGGAAATTTTAAATGTAAAATGAAAAATCAGGACTATGAAAAAATAGAGAGCATACGAGGAAAGAAAGAAGAATGTGCCATATAAGGTTAGAATGAGAAAATGGGAATGTTGTTTTTTTGGGCAAAATTCAATTGAAAAAAAAAACATGTAGATTTCCGTGTTCTGCTACGGGGCACGAAAATTACTATTTACTGTAGCCATGCTCCTACATTAGCTTTATATAAAAAAAATTGAATGAAAAATGGCAACATGATCTACAGTTTTCAAGCAATAACGGGCCCCACACTCTATCAGCTCTTGTATAGAAAACAGCACATCATTTTTCAGTGCGTAGGTCCCACCTTGTTAACTGGTTTGAAGCCCTCTGTCCTTCCCCCAAACGATACCATTTCACTTTGTCAAAAAATGACATATGAGGGTGCCATTTTTATACACAATTTTTGCAACTTGTTGAGTGGGTCCCACTTGTCAGAAAATGGCACCCAAAGGTATCATTTTTAACACCCTAAATTACTAATTTCTTTTCTTGTTACACCACTTTTCTATTTTTTTTTAAAATTTTACATCAAAATAAAAAACCCCTAAATTGTATGTGTACTAGGGATCTAACGTTGTGCATGCACCAAATACCATTCCTAATTATACTGATCCACTATTTAAAATGAGTAATATTTGTTTTTAATTTTTTATTTTTAAAATGAATTATATTTATTTTCAAAATTTTCCAAGTTTAAATGATCAAATATACACTAAAAGAAATTGCATATCTAAGCTTGTTTTATCACTTCAAGAGCATATTTTTCACATAAAAAAAATATTGAAAAGCAAATATGATTCTCCTCACCTAATAAAGAAGCATATTTAGCTCTTAGCTCAAGCAGAAAATAAGTTAAGAAAAAAATAGTTGATTTATTTTATGTAAAACTAGGAAAGGAATATTTTATGGAACATAATAAATAATAATCAAGCAAAAAGACTATTTGATAATAGCAGTAAGTTGTAACTTGTAACTCGTAAAAGATGAATTGCTAGCATTTTTGGGTTTATTCGTGTGTATAAGGTCAACATCAAGCTGTAATTTTTTTCTTTTTTTCTTTTTACATCTGCAATGGATCCCAAGGTATATGCTTAGTGATGCTTTATGATGTGTGGCATGTTGGGCAAGTGTTAGGCATTATTAGAAAAAAGTAAGGTGTATGCCTACTACAGGCAAATCCCTAACACTAGCTCAAAATGAATAATTATTATATTTTTATTTTATAATGCAAGAAATTAAAATGGACAAACTAGAATAGTAAATCACAAACACAAAAACATATTAAAATTTTTACATGGAAAACTTTTTAATATGAAGAGAAAAATCATGGAATTTAGCCCAACTAAATTTTTCTCTAATAAATTAATGTTAAAAAAGTTCATCCTTAGCAACTAAAGATAAATCCAATCAATAATACATCTCAATCCCAGCACAATAAACTAACAAATTATCACCTAAAATGTGGCATAAAGCAAAATACAAAAAAAATCTTATAAAAAATGGTTACATAGGAAAGACCCAAAAATGGAAGCTTTTCAACCATCCATACCATTCAAAATGTAGAGCTTGGTGAGAAGAACAATATATCCAAAATCATCAAAATCGGAGATGAAACGACCGTTTAATTTGGTAGATAAGTTTTCACCCTAAGTAAAAAATCCACTTTATTCTAATCATTTATGTGTTTTTGCTGAGAAAAAAGAATTACAATGAAATAAATCAATTTTTACTCTTTCTTGACTTTCAAATCTCTTTTTTTTAATTATTTTTATTAATGCAAGTGGGTCCCACACCATTGAATTGGAATGCACACAACAAATTTTTTCCTCGCACTTAAGTGAATGGGACTGCCATACCAGCAATCTTGCTACAAGCTTTCGTGGGTAGAGTCTTGGTCATCATATTAAAGCTATTGTCAATTGTTTAAATCTTTTCAAGTTGAAATTGCTTATCTATGATGCATCTCTAATCCAATGGTATATCACATTAATATGCTTTGATTATGAGTGAAAAGTCAAGTTCTTAATTAGATAATGACACTTTAACTGTCAAAATACAACACATACTTCTCTTGCTCAAAGCCTAACTTTTGTAGAAATTTGTTCATCTATAGTAGCTCTTTGTTTGCTTCAATAATTGCAATATATTCAATAATGGTGGATAAGGCAATGCATTATTGCAACTTTGATTATCAACACACAACTCCTGTAACCCCCCTACCCCTTAGAAGGATGTGTGAATGCACCACTAACTATGTTATTTTACCTACTTTAGGTCCATACAAATTTAATATTTCATATCATATGGTGTATCTTATTGCAATGCATATAATTGGATTATGTAAAATGTCATACATATACATATACATATACATATACATATACATATACATATACATATACATATACATATACATATACATATACATATACATATACATATACATATACATATACATATACATATATAGATTTATATTCATAATTAAAACATTACATTACAATAATTACATAAATTCCATGTTCAGAATTACAAGCCAAGATATAAATATTACATAAGTTTTACACATTACAAATTGTTACATCAAAAATTACATATTGAGTTTCCAATAGTAGCATTACAACGTGTCATCCTTATTTTTGCCTTAGCAGTTGTGCCAAAAAGCTCTAATCTCCAACACCATATCTTATGCAAGAGAAACCACCATGCTAAACATAATTGCTTAGTGGAAAAAAATATGCATGATGATGACTCCTCATAATAATTATCTAACAAACACACACATATGATGCATGAATTATATAACATGATAACTATGCATACAATATAATCACAATTATTCATTACTCCATTTATGTTTCATTTCAAATATTTAAGTTAATCTCAAATCAAAAAATATAATTAACAAGCCATATCAGAGCAAATTAGAATAGAACAGAATATGATAGTACAAAACATGACAATAAATAGATCATTTACTTATTTGCCTGCTATATAGTGGATAACAGGTACAAAAGATACCTATACATGATATCAATAAAAGATACCTTAAAGATATTAACAAAGAGGCATATGCCTTAAACCAACCATTAAAGTCACAAAATGCCAAAGCATTAATCAAAATTTACATTTAAATATTAATGAAAAAGACATAAAACTCAATAGTATAAGACACCATAATGTCACAAAGAAAGTTGCAAAACCCTTCTAGGCATGCTTATTTACCCACATCCAAGATGCTAGCAGGCTATTTACTTTCACTATAGTATAATAAGAAACATTTTGTAGTCATGTACTAATCATAAGCATAAATCAAGTATGTATCTTGCCAAATTTTCTTAATAAGTATATTTTTAAATTGCACATATTAAATACAAAAATATTCATACATATTTAGTCATCATATACTTTCACAACTGTGGTATACATATATTAGACTTGGCATTAAGTACCTAAGGAAAGGTTCGGTGCAAGTTCGGGGTCATTTTACAAAGAAAAATTCGCGTTCATATGAAATACAGAGGTCACACGACTATTATGAATTACCCGAGAGCCTTTTTGGATTGCACTTGGGAGTTCCATAACTATTTTACATAACTATCAAGGCATTCTATATGGCAGTTAAGAATCATGTGGGTTATTCAAGATGGGTAGAAACCAAGATATCTTTCCTTAGTTCGATTTGTTCTATATTTTTGATAATGAAAATGCAATATTTAGGTCAAGTTATCTTTTAAAAAAATGTTTTTCTATGTATTAAATTTCCAAAGAATCAATAATCAATCAATTTGCACTTGAAAACTTGAGATATACCTAAAATAATACAGATTGATCTAAAACAGGGGACAAATTCAGTTCTCTGACATAAGCACTATTTTAGGTACCTTAGAGACAAAATTAGGTTCTTGTTTCCTATGAGATTATTGGATCTATATATTAAATTTTATATGCAATTTGAATCACTTAATTTTAAGGTCTTTAGGTCAATTTAAAACTAAATTACTATAAACTATCCATAATTGTCCACTAGTTGCCTTTAAGACAACTTCCTAATAATTCAACTAAAATATTTCCTACATCAAACCAAGCCAATTTATTTCAACACAACTCATATCCAACAATTTCACACCCTTACCAACACATAAATAATACCATCCATGCCAACAATCCACAAACATGCATAAAGTTGAGAATTTTCCATTCCTTGTCAAAAAGCTTGTTTACTTACTTCAAATCTTCTTTTTACATTTCTCTTTGCTTTGTTCTTAATGTAGAACAAAAACCATTCATAAATAAATACATATCAACATGTAACTTATTCATCGTAATGTCTTAGATTAATACAAGATTGATGATGGAGAGATTAATTCTATTTAAACAACTAGATAACTAAACTAATTACCTTGATTATGCCTCCAAAGTGCCTACTTTTTCCTTTCCCCTTGTTAATTTCATTCATAAACTTAATGAGTGCATGTTTTGGTGTAGAGAAGAGAGGAAAATTTGAAATTCAGCTCCTTAATGGTCGGCCAAACCTCTTCTATTTACATGTATTTTCTTGCTTTTTTTATAAAAGCCACATGTTGAATTCCTATTGGCCAACTTTATAAACTTTGATTAATTAGAATTCCATCATTAATCTTCTTTTATTCACATAATTAGATATAGTTTAATTTTATTTACATATGAAACTTGGTTTTACATTCATTTATGTATTTATATCTGAATTGATAATAATTATTGAATTGCCCTTTAACTTTTAAACTATTGCCCTCAATATCCCCGAGCTAGTCATTAGCTTGCATAACCTTTAACATTCACTTCCAATTCATCCAGACATGCCATAATTCTACTAGGATGTATTTTGGGGCCTTACATTTCTTTCCACCTTAAAAAGCATTTTGTTCTTGAAATTCATACCTGTAGTGAATAATTGTGGATACTTAGCCCTCATTATTGATTCAAGTTCCTAAGTTGCTTCTTTAATCTCATGATGTTTCCAAAGTACTTTAACTAGAGGTATCTACTCATTCCTAAACTGTCGTACCTCCTTTGGCTAGGCTAGTCATAGGTTTTTCTTTATAAGATAAATTCGGTTACACCTAAATTCCTTGAATTGGAAGTTAATGGGAATCATTAGATTGATATATTCTCAACATCAAAGTTTGAAAGACATTATGCAACTTGGCTAATTCTAAATAAGGGGCTAACTTATAAGCCATTGGTCTAACCTTTCAAGGATTTCACAAGGACCTATGTATCTTACATTGAGTTTACCCTTCTTCCCAAACCTTTCCAAGGTGATACTTTTAGAAAAACTTTATTCCCCTAAGTGTCTTTCCTTTTCAGGTCTGTATAGCACTTTTTTCTTATCATTGGCAACTTTTAGTCTATGTTGGATGATCTTAACTTTCTCTTCTATATATTTTACAATTTTAGGTCCGATCATCTTACTGTCACTTAAATTTATCCAATATGCAGGGGTTCTACACCTTCTACCATATAATGCCTTATAAGGTGCCATGCCAATAATAGATTCATAATTATTATTATAAGCGAACTTCATTAGCAGAATGTATTTATCTCGGCTATCGGGAAATTCCATCACACAACCCCTAAGCATATCTTCTAATTCCAAGAAAACTCATTTGACTGTCCATCTATTTAAAGATAGAAAGCTCTACTGAAAATGAATTGGGTACCCAAATCTATTTGCAAACTTTTCCAAAATCTTAAAGTGAAATATGGGTCATGATCTAAAATGATAGAAAGTGGTACCCTATAAAGTCTTACTATCTCAGCCATATTTCTTCTGAGTAAAAAGAAGCCCGATCACAAAATCCATGATAATATTGTTCCATTTTCATTGTAGAATCTAAATGGGATTTAATGGTCCAGATAAAACTTGAGGTTCAGATTTAACCTGCTGGCATGTCAAACATCTTGATACATAATCCATTACATCACATTTCATGCCAAACCACCCTTCGTGTTTTTCCAAATCTTGATACATCTTTTTCCCATTAAGATGCATAGTGAACATAGTATTATGAGCCTTGTGTGCCAATTTTGTAAAGCGTCAACATATACCATAGTAGCATTTGAGTATTGATAGGGTGAATATATAGTGAATACTAAAGGTTAAGAGGGTTAAAGATTAGTTCGGGACATAAACGATATTAGCATAAAAGTAAAAGGTAATTCGGTAAATTAATAATTTAAGATAAACATGCATAATTTGGTATGGAACATAGATTAAAATGAAAATAGAAAATGATATAAATTAAATATGGAATTAGAAGAAATGTGAGGATTGAAGTGGCATTTTTCATTGGCCCAACAAGTGGACCAATGAACATCCATCATGTTGGTGTGTGTAGAATTTGCATAAAATTTCTAAAGAATTTGGGAGAGGTGTCTTGTTGTTTTAGGGATACAAAATCCAAAATTTTTATTTTATATTCCTTTATAAATTCTCTTAAAAATTTGCTTCTAAAGGTTAGAAAGAATAAAGGGAAAATTAAGTTAAATTCACAAACATCCACACACACATATATATAAGAATTGAAATTTAAAGATAAAAATTTGATGTAAATATATCTATGGATGTGTTTTAGTTAGAGAAAGAAGCAAAGGCAAAGAAAAGAGTTAGAAGAGAAATTATGGCCAATTTGAGGTATGGAAACATCACACTTTTTCTTGTATGTGTTTGAAATGAGTTAAGTGAAAAAGATGAATTATGGTGTGATACGTGCTGGAGCTAGATTGCTTAATTATCTGCTTGGATTCTCAGAGACTCGCTTTTAGGGTCCAAAATTGGATCGAGGCTCACTATATTTTATAAATTGGCCACTTCACAATAGAAAGGGTTTTAAGCCCAGTCTATTATTGATGGTCAACACATCGCCACCCAATAAAATATTAGGAAATGATTTTCAAACTTTTGATGTCTAAATCGAGAATGGTACTCGGGACATCAATCTTAGTTTGCATCTTGGTTAGGTGTTTTCTTATAATCAAGTTTTTATCATTAATCCACAACCTCCCTTCTCAGGCGGTGCATTGCGATAAATTTAAATAAATATTTAATCAATTAGATAAAGCGGGAAATAAAAGTGATAAATAAAATAAACTTACTTAAATTATTACAAAAGAAAATCATCTCAAAGAAAAGAATAATATACAAAATAAAATGACATATATAAAACGAGGAGTTAATTGAGTTTTGGAAATATATGTTCCCTCATACATGAATTTTTACAAAAATGATGGAGAACCTTTGCTTGATTTTAATAAAAAATGTGGAATGAGTAATCCCATTTTAGAGAAAAATGAAGCTTCTTATATGGTGTGATTTTTGGGTTAAAATTGGACATTATGATAAAAAGCATTAAAATATATTAAAAATTCAAGGAAATCAAGCCATAAATATGCCTAAAAATTGATGGATGCTCCAGGCAAGAGGAGGGGTGGGACAAGGAGAAATCATCATGACGTCCCATCTGTCGCATTGACAGATGGCTCTCTGTGATGCATTCTTCCTGTTTGTCACTCAAAAATAGACATAAAGTAGTTTTTCAAACCTAAAAATCAATGAAAAACCAATTTTAAACCCTAGATGCAGTTTTAAGACTCTAATGCATGCCAAATCCAATCATAACATCAAATAAGCAATTAAAACGTACTAAAATAACAAAAAAAAGCCTATAAACAAAGGGACTAAGTTAAAGCATCTATCATGCAATAATAGCAAAAAATAAATCTTAACACATTAAACAATCTTGAACCATTATGGCATTTCAAAAATCACACAGATTTGAATAAACAAACACAAAAGCTTTTTTTTAGTATCATAAAATAATAAATGTCTCTATAATTATGATTATAAGCTAGAGAGAGAAGGCTTGACCTAAAATATTACCCTTAGGATATTCTCAATTTTATTAAAATGGAAGTGCTGATTGCTACTCTAATATTTGATTTTCGTGTTAAAAAACAAAGAGATTTTTTGTGTGTGAATGATCTGCATTAAACCTTGGTTTTCAAAAGAAAAGAATTAGTTTCTCTCTTTAAAAATACTATTCTTTTTCCAAAATTTTCTTTTTTTTCTTTTTTTTTTCAAAACCCTAATTTTGATTTTATATTTGAAGAAGAGTTAGAAACCAACTCCAACTCTGATTCTCCAGATATGGAAGGATTAATCCCTTCAAATCTAGAATAAATCAAATCTCATCCTTATCTCTATTTTCAAAACTGAAAACCATGGAAAATCTAGAAATAACCCCACAGACGGATGTCTATCATTGATAGACGATCGTCCCTCACATAATTCCCTAAAATTTATAAAAATACCCATAATTTGACTTAGATTGGAGGGAGATGGCCACAGATGATCGTCCCTCTTATGATAGATGTCCGTCTATCATTATCAAAGGCCAAAAATAAGGTTTTGGTGCTCTTCATCAAAACTTTTAAAAACACTTGGAAAACCACAAAATTTTTATGAAAATGTGAAAATCAATGTTGGAGCTTCGAGATTCGTGCCTTTCGATAGCCATATATTATTTTCTCATCATTGAGTAACTTTGATCTAGGCTACCTTAGGTTACGGTGTCTAAAGTTGCCCCCCAATTTTGGGGAACTAGTGCACTAGTGCCAAAGTAAGTGAAAATTCAAAATGAAGGAAAAATACAAGTGCCTGAGGTAGTGAATCTCTGATTGATTGTCTTAAAACACATACCATCTGAGGCAGTGAGTCTCATGGTTAGGCAGTTACTGTCAACTTATTGACATGTTAACCCTTGGTCGGGTAGTTACCATCAGTTTGTCGATGTCTTAACCCTCAATTGGGTAGTTACCATCAGTTTGTCGATGTGTTAACCCTTGGTTGATTATTTGATTAGCACCATTTTGTCGACGTGTAGAACTAGATAAGACTGTTATATTTAATTAGTCCTAGCTTGTCGACATGTAGAATTAAATGAGATTGTAAAACAATTGGTGCCATCCATAAGCATGCCTAACCTTGTAGTTATGGTGGTCGACATCGTCTATAGGTGTGTCTACCCCCCTGAATCAATATTCTTATTGGAGAATTTTTGGCAAATATGTATTTGTGAAGAGTTATTGATAGCATTTGTTCATAGGTTTGCTTTATATGTGTAGGTCTACATTAGAGACACTACAACACAATTCTTTCCCTTATCATTGGAAGTTAAAACAACCTTCTGGACTAGTAGGTATATCTTAAAGACACTACAACAGAACTCTTTCCCTCATCATTATAAGTTAAAACAACCTTTTAGACTAACAAGTCTATCTTAAAGATACTACAACATAATTCTTTTCCTTATCATTGGAATCTAAAACAACCTTCTAGACTAGTACTATCTTGAAGACACTACAACATAGTTATTTCCCTCACAATCAAAAGTTAAAATAACCTTTTGGACTATCCTTCTTTTAGTGTACTTCAATTTTATACTGTGATCTTGGCTTTAGCCATGTGGATCAATTACTGGTGGAATCTCTTACTTTATCTTCAGCTATATGAATCAATCACTAGTGAAGTGTACCGGCAGTTCAATAATTCCTTTGTCTAAGGGGAATACGGATGACTTCTGACCATTATCTCCCTTAAAGCCTTTCGGAGTTAAAAAAAATATCTACACTTTTCTTCACTATGCATCTTTTTTAATTTCAACCTGTTCAGGTGACTTCTTATAGCTATATGGGTGTCTCTTTTGATTTTGATCTGTTTAGGTGACTTCTTATAGCTTTATAGGTGTCTTGGAGCTATGACCAAAAACTAAAGACCATCACAGATTCCTATCCATTCCCCATTCATAAATACTTTACCCTTCTGATCTAGTTTAGTGTGGGCATCATCCCTATTTACAAACGCTTTATCCTTTTGATCCAGTTTAATTTGGGCATCACACCCATTCACAAACACTTTATCCTTCTAATCCAGTTGGGTGTGAGTGTCATCCCTATTCATAAACACTTTATCTTTTTGATCCAGTTTGGTGTGGGTGTTATCCCCATTCTGTAATTAGAAAATATGTGTGGGTGTTATACTTTTTGAGGGAGTTTTGAGTACTTGTGAGAAAATGTGTGATATTAATGCCTTATTCATTGGACTTGATCTTGTTATTTTTACATTTCCCATTTTGGTTATGATTGGTTTATTTTTTGCATTTATCTTTTTCAATTGACATGTTATTAATTTGATCATGCATGTTGTTGTCAGTTTTATAATATATTTCTATCTCATGTATATCAATCATTAATAAAACACAAATGAAACATAAAGAAAAATAATTTCATATACATCAAAATATCCAAAAGCTTTAAAACTCCTTGAATACAAAATAAAACCATTAAGATGGTCTTGGCCTTCTATGTAAGATGGTCCAGACGAAGGATAAAAACTGAAGGCCTAGGAGGTCTGTGAGGTGTCACTACTTGTGGTGGTGTTAGTGGTTGCTCTCCCTACTATTGAAATCTAAACTCAAATCTAGGTAGTGTAGTGGATAGCAGTTGTAGAATTTGTGTAATCACCTCAGATAGGCACTCTAAGCTCTCACTTATCCCTGAGACATCTCAGGAGTACTGCTCTGGATATCTCATTAAATCATCCCTCAGGTCCTTGATATACCTCTTTAGCTGCTCATCAGTCTTAATTATAGCCTATCTTCCTTGGGGGACCTCCGCCTCGATGCAACCTCCCTGCTCTCTGATTTGAGTGAGGGAATCATTAACCACCTATAAGGCTATATCAAATCTCTACCCAGCAGCTGCTAAATCTGTTCTAATGCCCTGTACGTTAGTCTAATGCTGAGTCTGCAAGGACGGTACCAAGGTTAGCACAGTTTGTAGGGTTTAGTATTACTTTCTAATAGTGTTTTCTATAGCAGATAACCTCTTTGAAATGTCACCAGATGGTGGTGTTGACGTCGGCTATACTAGTGGTGGAGCGATAGGGTAGATGCCCCTAGATTATCATATGTCAGTAAAGCAATAGAAGTGGAGGCCCCGGGATGGCCATATAGTGAATATCTCCTAAACCTCCTAGTTGGTGACTATCGTAGCCTGATGGGCGACTGTAGATGCACTGGAAGCGGAGGTGATATACCAAGAAGTTCATTAAGATCAACCTACACATCCATCTCAAAGTCAAAATCTATGCTTGCCTCCTAAGGCTCTTGTGGCTCCTCCTATTGAGGTTGTTGATTATGCTGTACTGGCGGCTCTAGAGGTGCCTAAGGTGGCTGAACCTAATCCTTCCCCTTTGTTGGTGGCTCTAGCACAATAAGATCTAAGTTATATCTCTGCCTAGTTTTAGAAATAGTCAACAACCTATACTATCCCGCTTACCCCTAAACTAGCTCAACCATTCTTATACAAAGAATGGCTTATAGATCTATGAAAATATCCTCTTAGAGTGACCAACCAAATTTCCTCTTATCTAGCCCTAGGTCTAGTAACAGTCGACTTACCACTTTCCCAATACATTCAGTTATGTCAGTTAAGTAGCAACTCTAAATAGGGTGATGATTGTCACACCCTAATCCATAGAATATACAAAACCATAATTTATGATATAGTCATACTAAGCTTTGCTAACTTCACTATTCATTTGATAAAAATTTTGGGCATAACATCTTAAAAATCATGCTACTAAACTTGCAATTGTTCAAATTCACACTCCTAATAAATTTCTCCACCTCCAATACTGCTTCCACAAGTATAGCACTTCTAATTTCCAATTCTCATCACAATTCCATGTCAACACATGCAACATCCTAATCCAAAGAAATAAGCCTCACACAAATTAGGCAGTAACATAAAAATAATACAAGCCATAACTTAAACCAATAAACAACTTCATAATAATAACACATAACATATATGCCTTTCTATGCATCTAATTGTAAAACCCTTTCCAGAGCCTTCTTTAGTCGTCGGTCAAACCAAAGCAAGCTAACAATCCCGAGCTGAAGCTTATCCTGCCACACGAAATCATCAAATCAAGGCAACTCTCACAATGAATGAAAACGTAAAAGTTTGCAACGTTAGCAATAAATACCATGCTTGCAATAATCGAGAACTTTAGGTAAACTCGTCTAGTCCTTATAAATTGTACAATTTCCTTTAAGATCAAACCCCGTTGCTTCTTATCCAGTAGCTCATATTCGTCATATTCCACTTATTAGGAATCTAAATATCATGATTGTTAATAGCATAAAATTCTACTTTAATACAGTTAAACTCATGAAATACATGAAATACGCATTCAATATTCAATCACAACATGAGAAAGGGTGAATATGTCAAATAACATCGGTATCCATGAACTAAATAACCTTACTAGCAGTCCAACAATGAAAATGACCACAAAAGATATTAGCAGGCATAATTCCTACACATATTCACACAATTTTAAGTATAGAACACATTCCCAATTTTATTTTACATCCTTGTTCATAATCATGTATTGCTTAATGTTGTCTTAACATGGCGACTAACGTCATACAACATCATATTGTGTACTTTACTTTACATCAATTCATATCAAAGTCATAGTATGCCCATCAATAAGTAAATATATATATATATATAACAAATACAACACTTATATATGATTACAGAGAATAAGCAGTAAGCAACATAATTATCCGAAAAATTCACTAAAAGGCACAATGTCATATGCATACATTTTATAGATTTCGAAGCATATGAGACTCAACATCTAACTTGATAACTTTTGGTGCACTTTACAATTATATAATACTGAAAGTAGCCTGCCTAAGTCCTAGTTCAAATAGTGGATAACGGGAGCAATGGACACCCGAAGGTACCAAACAATGGATATCCGAAGATATCAAATATAAAGGTTCCAGTAAGGAACGAATAATAAACCCAAAAGGCCGAACAATGGTTCCATTAAGGAACAAGACCCAACCGGGGTCAACCATGGCAGCTGCAACTATATCCCTCTAGGCATGCCTATCTAATCCACGACTGAACTAAGACCCTCAGGCTAAACAATATCCATGAACATTTTAGGTGCTCACCATTATTCTTTCATGGAGTAATATTGGCTTATAGCCACAATAAATAAGGTTGCACATCATATGGTCATATAGTTGCGTCAATATTTAGTAAACCATATTACAGTATTTGCATAACTATGATAAATGATAATAAAATATAGCGTTTAAGACAATTGATTCATTTCATCAAGAACAACATGTGTGATGCTTATATGACAACATGAGGGTAATATTCGAGCAATGTAACCCCCCTTTTATCCATAAATCAATAAACATGTTTCAATAATGCTTGTACATATATTACTGCTCTATAAACTTGATAACTCGCATACCATAAAAGGGTAAGCACTTAATACTTGTAATCTTCCGAGAGCTATGTACAGGTCTATATATATACATAAACATAACCCTTGACACGGCAATATAGGCTTACACTACTAACATTTGTCTACAAAATGAGTTAGACCACTTATCAAAGCATAGACATATTGACTATAAGGTATTAAACTTTGCACAGCTCATTGATAGTTCATAGTGACGTACCTTTGCATTTTACCATGAATATCTTCCTTACTATTTCCTAGTTAATCTTACCGGCACATAATCATTTGGAATGATATCCAGACATATATGATCAATATAATAAAATAAAAGGTTAGCCCCATCTTTAGGATGACCACTTGTCATGTTTTAATGTCTTAATTTACTTTTATAGTCTATTAGATCGTAGATAATCAGTTACATACTCTAACATGATCAAAAATTTATCCATTATCTTACTTGTGTCTTTATTATAACATTTTTTTATCTATGTGAGCATATGTAGGATTATTCCATATCAAACATCAGTACAATACTTGTAAGCATCGGTTCTTCGAAAAAAATACGGAGCATGAATAAACAGGCAAACATGTTCCTTTATATAAAGACTACTCAATAGATTCTATCATATCTTGAAGCGTAATCTAAGTCCTATAGTTTCATTACATGCATTAACACTCTTAATTCTTGTTATCATCAACACACCATTCCTTTCTCAGTATTGTGTACAAGTTTGATTTACTAATATATAGAAATATCTATTTGTTACTAATCTATACATCAAATCAAGTTATGCACCTTAGCTGTGAGATACCAAACAAGTAACATATAACTATAGGAAACTTACATTCACTATAATGATTATTGACCAGACATCAATGATGCACAAGTTCATTATGCATATAGCTTATAATTCTCGTATGTACCTATGATATTAAATGTTGTATATATATATATATATATATATATATATATATATATATACATATATAAAATGAAACCTCCTTTAATCTCTTAGTTTCCATATTCTAGGTCTATTCAAGGTAATTAATACCTTAAAGATGAATTCCCTTTAAACTCCAAGCTTGCAAGCATTAATCGCCTTGCACTAAAATTGGAAGTCTTACCAACTCTCTTTAATCACAAACATATTTGGAACTATGCAGGAGTCACTATCACATCTATACATTCTAACTTGGTTTTATCAATCTCAACTTAAATTTATACATGCGCATAACTCCATACCGAATATTGTTATACAACTCTATCATAAATTAAATCCAACATTGATAGTAAAATCGATCAATATACCTAAAAGGACAATTTTATGATTACTGCCAGTTAATAATCGGTTCTATCTTCATTTCATAAATCTATTTAATTTATGAGTCCTTTAACCTTAACTCATTTCATTTGAACCAATAAACCTCAAATAACCCTATGCAAGTGGTTATATCAATAAATCATCTTCTATTATAATTCCATAAGCTTTAATCCCATCAATAGATACCCAGGTAAGATGAGAAAGGTTCCCAAACTCTTTTCAATGCTTACCTAGATTAAACATTTAATTCCATAATATAATCAATATTGACAAAATAAACATTCAATTCCATACCTTAATCTATGTCCAATAAGTTCAGAATTTACTTATATAATTCTTAAAGAGGAGAATTCCGGTGTCCCATACCTCAGGGGGTTAAATTTGCTCCAATCTGACTATTAACGTACTCGCCGGACTGTTCGCTGGACCGATCACCAGAGTTCCATTGAAGATGCACCGAAGCCATCCATTGGTAAATCAAGCCACCGGTAACTTTTAGGCGATGTTCACGCACCCCAACACTGTCGCCATTCAATGGGATCAGAGCCGGAGTGTCCCACCCTCACCATTGCAGACCTACTTGTCGCCGGCAAGTAGGGAGAAGCAACAACAGCCAGAGAAGTCGCCTCAGATTCACAGAGTTATCAGTGCTGGTCGTGACTCCAAAAGCCACCGTCGGTCACCGGATCAAGGAGAGGAGCTCACTGTAAAAGAAAAGAAGAAGAAAAGATAGGGAGAATGAGATTAAAGCTGCTGTTGGTAGGGCGAGAGTGCCGACGTGTGGAGGAGAAGTGGCAAGGTAGAAGCCGGCTTGCCAACGATGGCACCATCGATTGGCTCCACTGTTCTCCTCCCTTAACCCCCCAAACCCGATTCCCCCCTTCCTCAACCAACCCAATCCCAAAATATCATTCAAAAGAAATTACCAAATACTGCCTTTGCCTCCAATAAAGCTTTAATAACAATTAAATTCCTCAACTTATCCCCTTTTTAATTATGTCCCATAAACCTAAAGTAACACTTAGCTAATTAATTAACAATTAATTAGCAATAAGGTCATCAAAGCACACGCATTTCTATTAGGGTCAAGACTGGGGCGTTACAATGATGATCTTATGTGTGATTTCCACCCTTCTTTCCTTTGTGCATGGCCTATAAATAGATTATGTCAACCACATTGACTGACCTAGGATTGTCGGTGCAGCTGCAATATGAAGTGGAAAAAACCCTCTGAATGTACTTGAGAGCCTGTGTGGCAAGTATTATGCTCTTAATTGTGTCCAACAGGTATAAGGCCTCAGGAAGCATGATAGCTACCTAGTGCTCTCTCACCACCCCTTTTTTTGGGGTCAAGACATCTGGTCCCATCGGAAGCCCTATAGCCTTCATGAAGCGGTGGTGTGTAATACTATATTGCATGTCTTGCACCCTAAACTAGACTACCCCCTCCTTTATATCAGATTTCTGTAGATGCCTCCATACTAAAAAAGTGGCTAAAAACTCTCTAGTGATGTTAAGGTATGTCTAAAAGGATGGAGAAAAAACTGTAGTCCATCCTGCAGCAACTAGCAGTCCATCAATCTCTTCAATCATCCCTATAGTCTGAAGGAACTATCGGGACATGAATCTATTAGAGCAAAACTGTACTCGAGACAAGGCCTAATATCTATT